>JACVVK020000164.1:82500-527500 GCA_018292915.2 Batillaria attramentaria
CCGAGTAAGCGCTTTTCATTATTTCGTATGACCGACAGTACTCGCCATCGCATCCGTACCGGTACTGCGACATGATTGCGGAAGTTGCTTCAAGAGCTCGTGCAGTTGTGGTAGTTTTACTTTCTTGGTAGTGGTATTTGTGTAATGATGGAGTCTTTCATGGGATACGGGACAGTTTTGGCGTTAGAGTGCTGGACCATTATCACCGATGATTCGCGAGTTGGATACAGTACCCGGCTAGTAGCCCAAAAATAATTTATGCTGGCTTTTTCTTGGAAGCCTTGACTCTGATATTCTACTTACGTAGTGCTGGAAAAAAAAATGTTAACCCCTAAACCAGCCAATCAGCTGCCTTTGGACTGAAGGTTGGTACGCTAGTTCTGTATCACGTACATGCGTTCCTCAGAGCTATGCCGCGTTGTTGGTGTAGATGTATGAACTGAAGACTATTTCGCTTCCGAGTTTCTACGTGTGTGTTGTGTCGATAGAAATGTATGATGTTGTGTGTTGTGCTTTCTTGAAGATAATGTGGAGGCAGGCGAGGATGTGTATGATGCTGCACATTATGTGTTTGTAGTTAAGTGTATGTGTGGAGATATGTTGTGTGTGTTTCTGGGTGGGTGAGTGGGTGTTGATTGTAAGGCGCCCTTAGCTCCTGCGGGAAGGTGGGTGTGCGTCCGTTAAATACCCACATGATGATGATGATGATGATGATGATTGGAGCTAAACATATCGGACAGTAATGTTAAGTTCATTTTAAGTTAATCTCTCTCTCTCTCTCTCTCTCTCTCTCTCTCTCTCTCTCTCTCTCTCTCTCTCTCTCTCTCTCTCTGAGCTCTGGGGATCCGGGGTGGCAGAGCGTTGGACTTCCAATGCTCGGGTCGAGAGTCTGAATACCGGCTGGGGCCAAATATTTGTGCTGGCTGTTTCATTTTTGCCCCGTCTTTGATATCATCCGTATGTGGTGGAAAAGGACGTTAAACCCCCAACACCCACCCACCCTCTCTCTCTCTCCCCCCCCCCCCCCCTTCCACTTCTTTTTCATAGTCTCTCCGAAATAACAAGTCAAGCAGTTGGACATATCGGGGGAAGCGTTTACATCTGTTTTTCTTCTCAGCGTCTAATAAACGCATGAAAGGTGTTTTTTATTGCTAAAATAATCTACAACCGCTGGAAATATTGAATTTTTCATCTCAAGTCTTAAACCGTGAAATAAAATATTCAGCTGAGCGTGTGATTGTAAAAACATTTCTCCATCATGACGTAAACCTGGCTTGGCAGAAAAATAATTCATGACCTTCTTGCGTGTCGTCAACTCTGCGTGAAGTAGGACCACGTGCTGCGGACGCTAATTACTTATCAATGTCCCGGATTATGTCTATGGGTTTCAAACTTATCGGTCGTAACACACACACATTCTGCGCTGCAAAGTTTGTTTCTTGTATCCCGATCCGAAAACTGTCTCTGCGGATCCCAATGTGCGCGCATGCTTGGTGACCTCTCACCCCGCGATACCCACAGCAATCAAACCAAACCCTTTGTACTGCTGGAGGGAAGGGCTTTAGAGAGAAGCAATACGACTGGTTCGCTTGGGTTCGCCTCTGACTGGTCTGGCTTGTAAACGTCACTGAGGGACCTTCCGTTCTCATCTCATACCTACATTCCTGCAACACTCACATCACTCCTTTGTCCTGCTGGAGTGGAGCGTCTCAGAGAGGAGCAATTCGATTGGGTCGCCTCTATACGGTAAAGTCACGCCTCTGATTGGTCCAGCGGGCAAACTTTGCTGTTGATCTTTGGCTCGGTCTTTGTTGACCTCTCAACCCCAACATAATTCCTGCGGCACTCACATCACCCCTTTGTCGTGCTGGAGTTGAGCCCCTCAGAGAGCAGCCACACGACTGGTTTGCCGCTTTGATATTATAGTGACGAAACCCATCTGACTGGAATTTTGATCGGAGGTTCTGCGTCATCCGAATATCTGCGGAGCAGCAGTCACACTAAGCCTTTGACACAGAGACCAGCACAACGATTGGTTCACAGTTGATTAAAACGCTTCTGATTGGTGTAGGGGGTAAACATCTCTGAGAGGCAGTGCGCGGTGTGGGCCAGATATTTGTGCTGGCCTTTTTGTCGTTGCCCCGTCTTTAATGGCACCCATACGTGGTGGAAAAGAACGTTAATTAATTAATTAATTAACTCTTAAGAGCCCAAGCCCAACTCTCCCCTGCCCACTATATGATAAGAACAAGCCACTGCACACCAGTAGTAGTAAGTAGGAGCAACTTCAAGCCAGTCAGTAGTACAAAAGGTGTGAGCTTTCCCCGCGAGGCCCAAGACCGCTGCAGATTGCATAATAGTGGCTTGAAGTGGCACCCATAGTGATCTGAAGATTTCAACAAAAATTGCAATATTTGCATGGGTCTTTAAGCGTTGAACTTCCAAATACCCACCCTACCCACCCTAAGAGGCAGTGCGCTCGAAACGTCCCCAGAGCCAGTTTGTGCAGCAGCAATCACACCACTCCTTTGCTACAGAGAGCGAGAGCAGCAAGACGATTGGTTTGCAGTTCAGCGAAACGATTCTGATTGGCCTAGCTGGGTAAATTAGATTGGGGTGACCGGCCCCCGTAGTGTAGTGGTTAGCACTTCGGATCATTGGCCGGGAGACCCGGGTTCGAGTCCCAGCCGAGGCAAGCGGGATTTTTCTTGCCTAGGTCGGCTCCTACCCAGAGCGGGTGTGCTATGGGCCCAATGGGGAGGCTGTTGCCACACAGCCGAGATTCACCCACTTCACGGGTGCGACTTTGGGGGTGCTTCCCTTGGTATGACACGTCTTATGGTGTGTGGATGATTACACGGCCGGCACCGCAGGTGCCGTAGTTCCCGGGCCTGGTTAATGCCGGGATATTTATGACAGGAAGCGCGGAATACGGCCCTGTCACGCAGTCCCAAACCACACGGACCTCCATAGCATCTCTTACCACCATCCTCATCTTCATCATCATGCATAATCAAAATTGCCCCAGCTTCCGATCCCTCCGTGGATTCCACCCATTACCAGGGAGGAATACCACTGGAGCCGGCAAAGAGTTGTGGCAGCCAAAAAAAAAAAAACAAAAAAACACCAACAACAACAACCTAGATTGGTGGACTCAGTCTGCGCAGAGCTAGTTTGCTGTGCGGGAGAACAGTAAGCGCTCTCTGCAGCGACGAATGCAACATGATAGTCTCCACAAGCTGTGGCCGGTGTATTGACAGCATCTTGAAACCTGACCTCAGCGTTTCTGCCTGGCTGCTTTTAGAAATTTACGATGTCAGAACATGGCGCGGCCTCGGGGCTAATACGCCTTGGTTGAAGTCCGGATTAACTTGTCGTTTGAATCTGTTGCGATGAGATTTAAGATTGTGACAACAAATGTTTACTCTTTGAAACCCGACCTTCTGATTTCAGCGAGTTGCTTGGGGGGGGGGGGGGGAGGAGGAAAAAAAGAATTGCTGCATATTGAAAAAAACAACAACAACAAAACAAAAAAAACAAAACAAAAACAACCCGTGGTTGTTTTGAATCGATCGTTGAAATTAGCTTGTCATCTGTTCCACATCTCTCTCTCTCTCTCTCTCTCTCACACACACACACACACACACACACACACACACACACACACACACACACACACACACACACACACACACACACACACACACACACAGAGAGAGAGAGAGAGAGAGAGAGGTGCCGAACAGGATATTTAGTCATCTTCACTTTCCCTCTCGAAAACTAGCAGACTCAGTCAACTAAGGCCAGTAAGGGGAAGCAATCCAGGTTCTTCGTCTCTCGCACTCCCTAACTGTGAAATGCGCTGTTATGGAGCGATAGCGACGTGAAAGCGCCGGCAGCGATATTGGGCATATGTACGTACCTCGCCGCCGCATAAAATTTGCTTTTCCCGCTACGGGATGTGGTGGAGAAGGGCGTTAACCCCACCCCAACACTCGCCCACCCTGCAGCTACGTTCTGTGGTCGGCTGACAGTGGACTGAACACTATGCACGCGCCTGGTATCCACTAGAAATCCCGAGACCGAATCTCTAGCACTTATATCTTCCTGGTTGTGCCGAGTTAAACCTTCGCAGGTCAAGACGGGATACCGTTTCATTATCTCCTTTGACCACAGAAGTGTATCGTGGTCTCGTCTGTTTTCTCAGCACAATAGGAGGGGAAAATCGCTTTAGCCACGGTTCACAGACCTCTTCTGGCGTTTATTGATGGCCTTGCTTTCTCCTTAAGTGTTACCTCATTGGTCGGGGCCAGCCTGTGCTTTGTGGCGTCGTGGGGTCTCTCGTTGTAAGCCAGGGAAGGGAAGAGGTTTGCATCTGTACTGCAGAAGCTGTCGCCGGCCGGGCAAGCATTGTGAATGGTCTGCGCCTAGGAAGATCAGAGGTGGTGATGGGTCTGGTTCGTAGTTTGCAGGATCCCTGGTTGTAACCTCCAAAGGCAGGGAGAAAGAGTTTCCCACCTTTGTACTGTAGACACCCTCGCCGGCCAGGCAAGCATTATGGATGGCCTGCGCCTGAGGTAGATCAGATACGGAGAGGAACCTTTGATGTAAGTAATCATAGTAACAGTTTTTAAGAACGAAATCATACATCGAATGCAGAGCAGAGGAATGCAAAGGGATAGTGGTCGATGGCTGAAGCAAAAAGGGCGCGAACCAGAACAACAACTACAACAGTTTCGAAGGCGACGCTGGAAGATGGGATGGAGTGCCTATGGGCTTTTCAGAGCGCGTATGGGCTTTTCAGAGATAAGATTGGGCGCGTCTGGACTTTCAGAGCGCATTTGGGCTTTCCAAAGTTATGTTAGAGCGCGTATGGCACAGAGATACCATCTTGGTCTCACAAACATGATAAATTTTTAATTTTGATTTTTGGGAGGTTCGATAACTGCAGATTGCCTACTAGACCTAGAGCGTTGCCTGTACCTCAACCTCAGTTACTACGCAGTGGTCTTCTCCTGTGCACAAGCGAGAGAGAGATTAAATTTTTATTGTAAGGTACAGTGATGCCACGCGTGAAAAACTCAACAGCTGACCAAACTCTGCACCAGGTGGTTTGTTTTGTGTACAGCACGTGCGCAGAGTACGTTAAATCAGCATTCTCTTCTGTTTATGTTGAAGCAGGTTGTAGTTTTTGGCTGGGCATTTGTGTGTGTGTGTGTGTGTGTGTGTGTGTGTGTGTGTGTGTGTGTGTGTGTGTGTGTGTGTGTGTGTGGATGTGGATGTGGTCAAAAGTTCGAGTCTTTGTTCCCAGCACAAGCTGTTGACTTGATGTTTTCGTAGCAGCTCGTTTGAAAAGGATTAAACGCTATTCCAGCGATAATGATATAGGCATGCATGATGATATAAAATTCTGGATGATAATAATACGCAAACTTTGTCCGCTGCCGGGAGGAAGTTAAATGTTTTCACCATGAAACGATGCGTACCAGCTGGTACCAAGGAAAAGTTTGGTTAGAAACTGAAGACTCTACTGTTGTTGAAGACCCAGCTCACTTTCTTAAGGAATTGTCCTCTCTTTAATAACGCACGTACTCAAACAATATCAACTCTTCCATATAACTACAACGTCGACCCCTCTTGAGAGGGAATCTCAGTCTTTCTTTGAATGATGATATAAATCTGTACAGCACTTTATAAAAATATCAGGTCGCTTTGACACCTAAATTCCGACTACCATTAGCAGTCACCAACCCGCTGCCACCGTTGAAACCACAGTCCCACTGCATTTTTCTTTGTACAGTACTTACTGGCCATTCTCTCTATCCTCTTTCTTCCTATCTCTTTCTTTACAGATCTGTCCTGTCATAATACTGTAGTATCCGCCGCACATGTTTGTGTACTTATGAGCACACTTATAAGTTTTTGACTTGTTGTGCTCGGCCTCCGGCCTCGTGAAAATTGTGAGAGTGCATATTTATATTTTTTTCAAAATGAATAAAACTGTTTAAACTGAACACTCTACTGAAAATGTCAGAGACTCAAATTATTAGGAATATTTTATCTGAAAAAAAACCCGACAGGGGGAGTCTGTCCAAAGACGTGAGGTTGCTCTCCTAGCCGTGTTGCTTGATTCTGGACACTAAAGGTAGTTACAGGGTGGGTGGGTGGGTGTTTGAGGGTTTAACGTCCTTTTCCACCACATACAGGTGATACCAAAGACCGGACAACGATGAAAAAGCCAGCACAAATATTTGGCCCCAACCGGGATACGAACTCATGACCCGAGCATTAGAAGTCCAACGCTCTATCATTCGGCCACCCCGGCTCCCCAGAGGTAGTTACAGACAAAACAAAACCTGCTTATAACATTCAAACCAAAAAGAGGCGAGAGAGACGTTATTTAAAACAAGCTCTGCATATTGCAAGCTGTCGGGGTATATTAAAGGGGCAGATGCTAACATTGCAATATTCACAGATCGTTCTGAGCTGTTTTCATGGTATCTATCATCACACCTCTTGGACACCTTGACAGTGACAGCGTCTGTAATTTTGGCACTGAGCCAAAAGAAGCGTACTCGGTGACGCGGTGACCACACTGAGCGCTCCAGTGGTGTAACAACAGTCGTGGGGTGGGTGGGTGTTTGGAGGTTTAACGTCCTTTTCCACCACATAGGGTGATATCAAAGACGGGGCAACGATGAAAAAGCCAGCACAACTATTTGGCCCCAGCCGGGAGTAACAACAGTCGTAGAAAAGGAAACGGTAATGACTGCGTGAAACAAATAAAAGCGACATAAAAGGGACATAAACCACTTAACTTTCACAATTTTAACTTGCCGTCCTGCCGTTCAGTGGTTTCTGTCCCTTTTATGTCGCTTTTATTTGTTTAACAGTCGTAAAATTTCAATGTTCGGCCGCTCGCACAAACTGTGAAAACAACACTGTATCGCATTAAGAGCTGTACTAATCATCAAGATAGAGTATTTCGAGCGTACAGGCACACTCACCAACGACACTGTTCCAATACATAAGCTGGTTTAGCAAGGATGGAATGACCCCCGTTTAAAGCAGAGGGCTAGCTGCTTCGACACCCCCCCCCCCCTCTCTCTCTCTCTCCCTGCCCCCTCCACTAATTTCAGCCACAGTAGCAGCTGGGCCGTCTCTCTACGTGTTCAAGTTAAGTGCCAATTTTCTCTGGTCTAAGAGCCGGCTAATTCTTCTCGTAACGCCCTGAAAACATTGCTCCAAGGAGAGAGTTAACAAATTGAACATGTTTTGCTTTTCCCCTTCGATGGGCGCCTTTGAAGATGAGTGAGAGTGAAAAGTTGATTATGATGCTGTCAAAACCAGCTCACCGAGCGGATGTCACAAAGGCTTCTTCGTTCTTATAGCCTGACGCCCACACGTTCTGAAGAAGAGGACGAATAAGGGTTTGTTTGTTTTTTTATAAATTTTCAGGACGGTTGCAGAAAATCGATCGTCCCCTATAGCCTTTTGGTAGACTTTGGTAGAATTTGTGTGGACAGCTGCTTGAGCAGAGTGTCATGACCTTCATAAGCGTCTTCTTCCTTTTCCATCTTCTTCTTCTTCATCGTCTTTCTTTTGTTCTTCTTTGTCTTGATCATCATCATCATCATCACCACCACCACCACTTCCACCTTCTCCTTCTCGATCATCATCTTCTTCTTATTCATCATCGTCGTCCTCTTCTCATCATCACCATCACCATCGCCACCGTCATCATGATCATCATCACCACCAACACCACTTCCACCTTCTTCTTCTTCTTTTTAATCTTCATCGTCGTCGTCGTCGTCATCATCATCGTCGTCGTCGTCGTCGTCATCATCATCATCATCATCATCATCATCATCATCATCATCACCACCACCTTCTTCTTCTTGATCTTCTTCTTCTCTGTTCTTTTTTCTTTTCTTTTTTTCAAGTTCGACTTGGTTTACGTGTGTGTTGTTTTGTCCGGGTCTGACGACTGTATCAGTGCAGTGCAGAATCAAACTGGTCACCATTTCTCGCTTGTTGTTGAACCCGTATAGTCATTCATTTCTCTGCACATCGTGTTCCCTGTGTTCAGTTTCTCCGAAGTTAGAAGCAGCGTAATGATGTTTTTGGCCCCGACACCAAGAGTGATTGCTGAAACGGGTTCGTCATTTCAATCCTTGCCTTTTGTCCCTGATCAAGCAAAGTGGCCGATCAAACGAAAGAGGCGTATGACCATAGTCAGAAAGGCTTAGCTAAGACGTAGCCACTGCGCCATTGCGGCAGACGATTTTTTTTTTTTTTAAGGCAACAAAGACAACACATGTGGGTGAAAACTGGAACAGCGAAAGCCAATCAACTCCGCATTATCCCGCGAATCAACACTGATGTGGACTTCAAAGAACACTTACACGGCTGACCCCATTCCGGTGAATTACATCCGCATTACGCCCCCTTGGCGAAAACATTTCCAAGTCACTTTTATGCTCGTAGACGTCAGAGAAATTCAAAGCAATCGCTAACCGCTTACCGCATCGTGAATTGCGTTAGCAGGAGGGTTTCAGGAGGACTTAACTCTTTTGATTTTCGTGTTCATCACGTCTGAATATTACCCGAAAGGAGGGGATGTCCGTTATATTGTCTTTCGCGCCATAAACACGTCCTAAAGTTGCGTTTTGCTGGGCGCTTTCAAAGAGAAGGTAACATCAAGTCATGAAGTGTTTCAGCAGGCGACACTAGCGCTCTTGCGAAAGCTTGAATATCTTCACTTTGACCTTGCAACACCTGGGTTGAGCAGTGTACGGTATTGCGCACCTTTTCTTCTAAAAAAAAAACACATGACAACCCCCCCCCCATCCCCCATCCCTCGCTCCCTCCCTCCCCCACTGAACTAATGCGAATTTTACTACAGTAGCTGCCTGCCGTTGATATCCAGTGCTGCTAGAATAATTAAGACAGTAATGAAGAAACCTGGTAGGTACAGGCACACGAAAGCTCTTGGATTCACCCACTTGGGCCATTATTCTGCGATAGACAGGCGGAGGTCACGGTTAAACGACAATATCAAGGAGAAAGACTTAGGTCTGTTCCAGACAAGGTGAAAATAATGGCCAAAATGACTACGGGTAGCGAGTGTGTACAGAATGTAGCTCGCGCACAAACGGGCCCACGTTGGCTTGTAAATAAAACGATCCAAAAATGATAATAAAAGTAATAAGAATTTTTGTATGTATAATTATGCGCTTCACCCCAGTTGCCTGGTTCAGAAAAGCGCCGCGAGCTGCACCCACCACGCACGCTCGCGTGAATCACACGCACTCACAAGAACGAGAGAACTGTATACTCCCAATATATGCCGTGCACTTTGACTACTGGTACCTGTGGAAACGGAGGAGTGGGGATTTAGATCAGTGCAGAAGGTTTTCAGACAAATGAGTACGCTTGAAAGAGCGACATGGCTTTAAAGAAAGGGGGGGGAGGGGTGTCAGCGGAGGGGGTGGAAGGGGGGGGGAGAGGTTAGGAGGAGGACACAGTGGGTTTTGGGGGTAAATTGAGCGTACCTTCACACAAATGAGGAAAGCACGTCTGTTTAGCATCCAGTGCTCAAACACGTGGAAGGAGCGAAATTGCAATTGTCTGGGCTACAAAGATGAAGCGAGGCCATTGTCATGTAGGTAGACAGAAACGTTTGTTGGGTTCAAAACCTTGGAGGTATGCAAGGGGCAAGGACCATAGCTGTTTTACCTCCTGCGTTTCCACCACGTAAGGGTGATATTCTTCTATTTATAGGTTATTATATATTTTTGTATTTATTTCTTCTTGCTAACGTGTTATTTTATCTTTAAACGCTTAGAACTATTATTCAAGACTAGGTTACAGCGTTATATTATTATTATTATTATTATCATTATTATTATTATATCAAAGACGGGGGGAGGGGGGGGGGGCAACTAGGAAAAATCCTTACAAAAGCAAATGTTTGCCTCCATGCCAGGATTCGAACCCGCGGCCCGAGCCGTGACAACCCACCGTTGTGCCACTCAGTCTCGCAATGGACGTAGGGTTCCAGCGGTTCTTGCGCAGATCTGATGGTAACCACGGGCATTTTAGCCTTCGTAGGATATATCACTTCCATGCGTGTTTGGGGGTTTAACGTCCTTTTCCACCACATACGGGTGATATCAAAGACGGGGCAACGATGAGAAAGCCAGCACAAATATTTGGCCCCAGCCGGCATACGAACTCACGACCCGATCATTGAGAGTCCAACGCTCTACCATTTGGCCACCCTGGCTCCCCAGTATATATCACTTCCAAGCCAGTTTACAAAGAAGTAAGCTTATGACAATAACTGAATAGTGTGCAAAAGCTTTACCCAATTTCTTCAACTGGCTGAACCCGAAACGCATGCTCACGTGAATCACACGCATTCTCTCACACACGGAACATAAACACATGACGATCAAGTGGTGCGAAGGGTTTACTCAGCTGTTTAAGTTCCGGAATTCAGAATTGTATGTATTTTCAAATTTTGTGGGCGGAACATGTCCAAAGCAGAGGAGGAAGGAAGCCGGAGTACCCGGAGAGAATCCCCGGACTTCCTTCGCAATCAGAATTAGAGCTTCGAAAGTGACATTTTTTTTTCTGCAGTGTCAGCTCGCTTCTACTTACTTTAACGAAGACATGCAATGTCCTGGTGCCGGAAGGGTTCAAATCACAACGGTTGATTCTGGTTTTGATTTCAGAGAAAGCTGTTTCCGTTACCAGAAATACTAGCATTGACTTTCTCTCTGATTTTCTGTATTTTCTCCACACCCCAGAAGGCGATACAGGAATAAACACTTTTAATTTTGTTAGTTGAGAAAGCCCCCCACCCCCCCCCCCTCCCTTTATCCCCCTCGTCACGGGCAATTCCGGTTTTGAATTCAAAGAAGGCTTTTTCTGATGTGAGAATTCGTATTTCACAAGCGGCGTCCGCCCATGCTGCCGCGTTTAGTTACTTCAGCGAGTACAATGTTCTGGCTAGGGAAGACCCTCTTAAGAGGAAGCCCCACCCAATCTCTATACCAAAATACAGACCTTTTCCAAACAGTTCAACAATTTATTGATTTTTCGGGTCGCTTCGCCACTTAAATTACCTGCGTCCACGCGGGCGGGATGTTGCCACCACCACTCACAGTAAAGTTTGATATGCTCTTTCATCTTTCCTTTTCTTCTTCTTCTTCTTCTTAGTTTTCCCTCTCTCTTTTTTATGTCTTTACATCTCAGTCCAGTCAGTGTTTCCACGCCAATTTCTCCGCCATGCTTTTTGTTAATCGGTTTAGATGAGCACGTATATCAGTTTTACTTGTTGTGCTCTTTTCAGCGTAATACTGTTTACTGCTTGACGGTGATCCGGCTTCCATGAATAAAAATGTTTAAACCAACTTACGACCACGGGCCATTCTGGTTTTGAATTCACAGAAGGCTTTTACTGGAATCCCCCTCCGTCTGTCGTATTTAATTTCTTCAGCAAGGACAATGTTTTGTTCGAGGCAACGCTTGAGATAAGATTCTGGTTCTGAAGTCAGATACGGCCTTTCCTGCTGCCAGAATACGCGTTTCCTGCTATGTTCATTTGGCCGGCAATGAAAAAACAAAAGACATTTCGTGTGGTTCGAGTATCAGACAGCCGTATGCCTGCCCTCCATCAACGTCTTAACCACGAAAGAGAAAGACGAGTGGCAAATGTAACTGGTGTCACAAAGTCTTTGTCAGGAAATTAGAATCAGATGGATGTTCACTCGTGTTCACACACGAAGCTTAACTTTCCAGGGTCACTTTGAACTACATTTTGGACAAGAATCGATGGAGTCTCCCTGTTGAGAGAGCGAGAGAGAGAGAGAGAGAGAGAGAGAGAGAGAGATTAGACTAAATCTAAAAAACAAAAAACAAAATAAATCCGAGTATGACTTTCCTTCAAATTGTGCATGTAAATACCGGGAAAAAAACCCCATCTCAGACCAGTTGGAAGCAAGAACAAGGGTCGACAAACGCGGTATCCCCTCAGGTAAAAATTACACCCCTTTTTTTGAAATCTCCGAAATCCATGCAGTTTTAGCGAACGTACGTATAAAGAATATCCTTACCACCTTTGGGCGAGGATTAGAAACATAATTCGAAAAAAAAAGTCCAGTTGACGTGATTAATATTTTATGATATACCCCTCAGGAACTACATGTAATGCGGCTTTCGCTGAACGCCGCAAGTTCTTCAAGGAGGTTTTGACACAAAAGTACTTTTTGTATTAGAGTCACAGAAGTCTAGAATCACACACACACACACACACACACACACACACACACACACACATATATATATATATATATATATATATATATATATATATATATATATATATATATATATATATATGTGTGTGTGTGTGTGTGTGTGTGTGTGTGTCTACCAAGGAAGTCAAGAAAGTGGTTTAGAAATCTCTAGAACCTGCAGCAGTGACCTGGCTTTTGAACCAGGCACATTTAGATGATAAAAAAATGTTTCTGAATATGCATAGTCCGGGGCCGGGCTTGTGTTTTCTTGATCATACATGTTTCTCGCGAATTCGAAAGCGCCGATTTCCTTTCTTTCGTTTTCTTGATGGCGTGCTCATCATGTCGGTCATTTTTGCTGGTTGCACCGCAGCGCAAAAGACGAAAGAGAAAAAAATGATACCGTGATGTGAAAGTTTCACTTTAAAAACAAAATATAATGCGCTCTTCGTTTACTTAAAGTGTCAATATGTATGGCAGGCATACAACAGCGTGTGGACAACTTTTTTTTTTTTTTTTTTTTGCTTCCACAACTCTTTGCCAACTCCAGTGGTGTTCCTCCCAGGTCATGGGTGGAACCCACGGAGGACTCGGAAGCTGGGACAATTTTTTATTACGCATGATGATGGAGATGAGGATGATAGTAAGATGATGCTATGGAGGTCCATGTGGTTTGGGACTGCGGGACAGGGCCGCATTCCACGCTTCCTGTCATAAATATCCCGGCATTAACCAGGCCCGGGAACTACGGCACCTGCGGTGCCGGCCGTGTAATCATCCACATCATAAGACGTGTCATACCAAGGGAAGCACCCCCAAAGTCGCACCCGTGAAGTGGGTGAATCTCGGCTGTGTGGCAACAGCCTCCCCATCGGGTCCATAGCACACCCGCTCTGGGTAGGAGCCGACCTAGGTAGGAAAAATCCCGCTTGACATGGCTGGGACTCGAACCCGGGTCTCCCGGTCCATGATCCGAAGTGCTAACCACTACACTACGGGGGCCGGTGTGTGGACAACTTTTCATCGAACGCGCTGACTCTGTGTTTTCAGAATCAATCACTTTTGTTCTAGAGTTGTTCTAGAAGTGTACCACGTACTGAGCAGACCACCTTATTTGGTTGTGGACTTTAGGGCCAGCTAGACGGCTATTTTTAGGAGCTTTGTCGTGTCCCAGTCTGGTCAGGAATGGACCGTAGGGAAATGTTCAGCCCACAAAATTTGAAACTTTGAAAATTAATGCAATTCTAATTTCCGAAATTTAAATAGCTGAGCCGACCCTTCGCACCACGTGATTGTAATGTGTTTCTGTGCAGTGTTTTAGAGAATGCGTGTGGTTCACGTGAGCGTGCGTGTTGGGTTCAGTTCGGGGCGCTTTGAGCCGATTCACGACATTGGGTAAAGCGCCTATACAATACTCATTATTATTATTATTATTGTTATAAGTAGTGTCTTGCTTTAAGTAGGGGGAGCCGCGGTGGCCGAATGGTAGAGCGTTGGACTTCTAATGCTCGGGTCGTGAGTTCGTATCCCGGCTGGGGCCAAATATTTGTGCTGGCTTTTTCAGCGTTGCCCCGTCTTTGATATCACTCGTATGTGGTTGAAAAGGACGTTAAACCCCCAAACACCCACCCACCCACCCTTGCTTTAAGTAAAATACGTAAAATAAGAAGTGAAGGCATCTTAACTGATTGTAGTGACGTCGTTTCCTTCTATGTCGTGACTAATTACGTGTATGAACAATGAAGATTTAGCGAAGTTTTGTTCGATTTTGTTTTCTGGAATCTGTTGCACTTGACACCGCATCTTTTAAGTCAGATGTTTGTATCATAATGTTAATGATTTAGTTTAATTAAAGCTTTGAAATTGAGTCTGTGTCTAGCCCGTAATCCGGGAATGTAGATTTTTTTCCCGTCTTAAATATTTGAACCATTTCCAAGGCTGAAAGCTAGATTAGTTTATCAGTGTTACAATCGGGAATCCACATCTCGTCGCGTGTGACAATTTATTAACACCTTACTTCGAACTCGATCTTGAAATACGATTTAAAGGTAGTTTGGAAAATACCACGAACTTTAAATAGAATCTTTTGTCAACACGCAGATTGCTATCTTCCCCCGCTCTGAGTTTTGAAATTAACGAAGGGAGATTATCCTGACACTTCCAATCAGAGTGCTTTCCCCGAATTAGCGGCAGGAAGCGGGTATCGGTTTGGAAGATTAGTGTGTTAATTTAGACGCGAGACTGGCTAGGTCATCGAGACCTCTAAGCGGGGCGACATCTAGCGAATGGTTTTCTTCCTTTAACACTTCCCCAGCTGACAAGAACTGTTAGCGGGCACAGAACGGAGGAGCGTGAACTCTGGGTGACACCTCCCCCCCTTTCCCCCCCCCCTCCCTCTCTCTTTCTCTCTCTCTCTCTCTCTTATAGAAGACATTTTTTTCAGGCATTATTCGTAGATCCGTTCTTGTTAATTCTCCCTTCATTCCATTTTAGATCCTAGATTTAAAAAAGAGACCTTGGCCACATATTGAGAATTATGACGGGCTTTATTTGCGCCAGCAGGGAATTCATGTCTTTACGTGAATTCATGTTCTGATCCGCGCAGCCATAAAAACGGTGCATCCACGTGTGATACTTAATGACCAGTGCTAGGATAAAGATGAAAACTACATAAGACCTGACATTTACTTGTCGGATGTGCCTTATCTCTTGTCGTTTTCTGTGCCTGGTTTTTGGCTCACTTGTGTAACAAAGTGAGTCTATGTAATAACCCTCCGTCGTCTGTATGTGTGTCTGTCTGTCTGTGTGTCTGCCTGTGTGTCCGCAGTAAACCTTAACATTGGCATTTTCTCAGAAACTATGAGCAGCAGAGGCACCAAATTTGGCAGGCTGATAGACTTTCAAAGCATATCATAGTGATTGGTGATTGGTGGTCACTAAAGCTGTCTGTTTGGAAATTTTACATTGGCATTTCTCAGAATCTAGAAAAGCCAGAGACATCAAACTTTGCAAGATGATAGACATTGAAAACACCTTTACTAACATACCTGTATTCAGTGACTTTGAATCAAGGTCAAGGCCATGCAAGCTGTTTTGTGAAAACCGTCCAAAACCTTAACATTGGCATTTTCTCAGAAACAAATGAACAGCAGAGGCACCAAACGTGGTAGGCTGATAGACAGCCATAAGACCTTGGAAAACATACTATAATGATTGACCTTGACCCAAGATCAAGGTCACTAAAGCTGTCTGTTTCTTCCAATACCTTAACATTGGCATTTTCTCAGAAACAATAAAAAGCAGAAGCACTAAACCTGGCTTGCTGATAAACAGCAGCAAGACCTTTCAAGACATACCATTTCGAATGACCTTGACTGAAGGTCAAGGTCATCAAAGCTTTCTAATTGGAAATTTAAAATTGCCATTTTCTCAGAATGTAGTGGTACCAGAGGCATCAAACTTTGCATGGCATGATAGACATTGACAAAACCTGTACTGGCATAACCTATACTGGCATACTTGTATTCAATTTCCTTGAGTCAAGGTCAAGGCCATTCAAGATGTTTTGTGGAGACTTTAACGTTAGCATTGTCTTGGAAACAACAAACAGCAGAGGCACCAAACAAGGCACAATGACAGGCAGCAAAGAGACCTATGCTGACATACCCATTTGAGTGACCTTGACTCAAGGTCAAGGTCATTACAGCTGTCTGTTGTGAAATTTTACATTACCATTTGTACAAATCAAATTTGGCATAATGATAGTCACTGATAAGCTCTTCACTTACAGATCTCATAGAAGCTGTTCTGGGAAAACTGTTATGTTGCCATGTGCCGTTTTCTTAGAAACTATGAACACAAGACACCTTACTTCATGATAGCTAGTGATAAGAGCTTTAGAAACATACTCTTTTGAATGACCTTGACCCATCTGACAAGTGAGCCAAGGAGGCTTTGCTCCTCTATTTTGTTGTCGTCTCTCTCTCTCTCTCTCTCTCTCTCTCTTGTAGTGCGGATGCATTGTAAGTTTCAAAGTAAGTTCCCCTGCAAGTTTTACTTTGGCATCATCATCGTTATCGTCATCGTCGTCGATCATCATCATCATCATCGTCGTCGATCGTTATCATCATCGTCGTCGTCGTCGTCATCGTTGTCAACGGTAGCAGCGAACATTATTATTTTAAGCCGTGCTCATTTTGACGTAGATACGTAGTTCACCACTACCACCGCCTTCATCATCATCATCATCATTATCATCATCATCTATCTTCATCTTCTTCACGGGGAGCCTGGGTGGCCGAATGTTAGAGCGTTGGATTTCTAATATTCGGGTCGTGAGTTCGTATCCCGGTTTGGGCCAAATATTTCTGTGGCTTTTTCATCGTTGCCCCGTATGTGGTGGAAAAGGACGTTAAACTCCCAAACACCCACCCACCCTTCTTCTTCATAATCATCATTCAGACTAGCACTACCATCCTTCAGCATGGAAATCCAGGTCAGAAAGACGTCCCGTTTTTTACGGCAGGCAAAAGCAGACAGGCGAGGTTGTGAGAAGGGTGTTACAAGAAGTGGAAAGAGGATGAGAAGCGTTAGGGTAGCGGATGGAGGAAAGACGAGGAGGGTTGGCGGGAAGGGGGAGCGGGGAGAGGGGGGAGGTAAGTAGAAGGCATTATCGATAATCTCGGAGGCGAACAGCTGTGCTGGCAGGAGTCCCGATGGACTGCCAGAACATTCTTTATTTAACATCGGCGTGCGGTTCTACTTGCAGGGCGTGGAAAACGTAATGTTTGATCGGGGTGTTTAAAAAACATAGTGCCGTTTGTTGGCAGCGGAGAGCACTCTCTGGAACTGTCTCTGTGTAGGGGGAGTTGCGGGAGGGGGGGGGGGGAGGGGGGCTATAATCATCAAAATACGTTCAGACGGTTGCCTAAGTCCTTTTCTGCACTGGCTTACGTTTTGAGGTGACGTAATTATTTTCGTTGCGAAACAACGAGAAATTTATGAGGCAATTACGCGGAAAACTGTCTGGAAATGTCTCGTTGTAAAGGGTAAGGAGGGGAGGGGGGGGGGGGTTGACAAAAATTACCAGACTAAGGCCAAACAGTTGTTTGGGTTATGTTTTGAGGTGGTTTGTTCATTTTCATGGCCAAAGAGCGTGAAATTAATATGAAGGTATTACAATGTAAGGAAAATACTGGCGTTTGCTGGCAAAGACCCGCTGGACTTGCAGCTTTACGGGGGAAAAGGAACAAACAGTAATTAGAGACTACTGTTAGAAAGTTTTGCTGGCTTGTGTTTTTGGTTGTACATTCATATTTATTGAAATCCATAAGCCTGTTAAGCGGGGAACCCGGGTGGCCCAATGGTACAGCGTTGGACTTCGAATGCTCGGGTCGTGAGTTCGTATCCCGGCTGGGGCCAAATAATTAATTATTTGTTGTGGCTTTTTCATCGTTGCCCCGTCTTTGATATATAAAAGGACGTTAATCACCCACCCTATAAGCCTAATAAGCAATTATAAAAAAAGTGTTGCCGTTTGTGGGCGGAAACTGTCTGGAAATGTCTTTTTATATGGGAAACGAAGACGCAGTAATTAACAGACAAGGGCTAGAAAATTCCACTGGCATGTGTTTAAGGTTGTTTATTTATTTTCGTTGCAAACGAAACAGGAAATTTATAAGCCTATTAGGGAGTTCATATAAAAATGTACTGCGGTTTTGTTGGCACAGTGATCAACACAGACCATGGCCTAACAGTTGTTTTGGCTCGTGTTTTGAGGTGGTTTAATTATTTCCATTGCCAGACACAACGGGATGTTTATAGGCCATTTACAAATTCATTAAAGTAATTCTGCCAGGCACCGGTCCAGATCCGGTGTCAAATCATTTACTTACCTTGAGATATTCAGCCAGATAACGTTTATATTTACAACGCGGCTGTCTGCGTAAATAAAGTTAAACCAATAGGTGATTTTAATCAACGCCACAAACACGAACCGTTGTACATCATTCTTAGAGAACCACCTGTCGACCACTGAGAACTAGCAAACCGTGGCATATGGACACAACCGTTAACAATAGGACCACAAACGTCAACTAAAAAACTGGGTGGTCTTAAACCAACTCAGCCTTTTACTTCAGTTTTACACCAGGGATCTTAGCCCAGTGCCAAAGGAAGCATATGAAAAAGGGAGTTAAACTGTACATTGTCCCTTGGCAAATACACGCCATCGTTAACATGTGCGCCACAAACATCAAATAAAAATGGGTGGTCTGAATTTGAACCAGCTCAGCCTATTGCTTCAGTTTTATACTAGGCATCTTACCCCAGTGCCCGGGGAATTTGAACAGAAAAGGGAGTTAAAATGTGCATTGTCCCTTGGCATATGCACAAAACCGTTAACAATAGATCCCAGAAAATCAACGTAAAAGCTGGGTGGTCTGAATTTCAACCAGCTCTTTTAAGTCAGTTTTATACCAGACATATGAACAAGACCCCTCCCTCCCCCCCCCCCCAACACACACGCACCCCGCAGAAAAGGGACTTGTCCCCCAGCGCATACTACACACAACCGTTAACAACAGCACTGTAAACAACTCAAAATCTTGGTGATCTGAATTTGATTCGAACCAACTCTTTTACGCCAGTTTTATACTGGACATCTGAACCCAATTCCAGATGAACTAACACCCCCCCCCCCCCCCCCCACACACACACACAAGAAAAATGTCTTAAAATATCCATTGTCCCTTGGCGCATACCACACTCACTGAATCCTCGACAACAGGACCACAAGCATCAACCTAAAAACTGGGTGGTCTGAATTTGATTTGAACCAACCCAGTCTTCTACCTCGGTTTCTTAACCCAGCGCCAGAAGAACTAAGAAGAAAACAGGGGGTTAAACTGCCCTGAAGCATCCTGCCCAACCAGCAACAGATCTGGAAGAACTTGTACCGACGGTAGAACACGGCTGTTGGAATAACCGCCCGCCACCCACCGATTTACCATGCCGTTCCTGTCTTTCCAGCGAGCATCAGGTGCCATGGGAGTTTATCAAAAAAAGATTGTGCATCTACATGCAGATGCCCCTGGGGAATTATAAAAACAGGCGGTTTGGATGCAAGGTTTTTTGGGGTTTTTTTTCCCCCCTCTAAGCCACGTCAGACTCGAGCGCTCGAAAAGACGCGCTTTTCCCCCCAAAATCCTGTATCTAGATAAAAAGGTTTAGTCTTCTGTCTGGCCGCAAAAACACGAAAAGCCTGGTTTGGCATGTAACGATCGCAGTCATGCAACAGCGAAGGAAGTCCCAGGATTAGCTGGAGATTAGCTTATTCCAGCCAGCGATGTCTAGAGGGAAAGACGTTACGCGTCTGACTGACCGTGAAGGTATGCTACGTCATTTCAGTCGTCATCTTCTTCTGTGCATACGTAACGCGCAAGTCCTTTGTCTTTGATGCCTGATGAAGTAGTTTTAACATTCTCATTTTCCGTTTGCTGTGCAGAGTGTGTTGCCGCACTCCCGCATCGTGAAATACGTTTGCAGTGGTGCGATAGTGGCGTAAAAGTTGTGCTTTTGGTGATGTATGGTCACATCCACCACGCGAAAAAAAAAAAAATCTCAATTCATATTTTGATGTCTTAATTTACTGTCTGATTGTGACAATTCTACCGAAGCGTACTTGTCAGTGATGTGCCTCTATACTAAATATATCTTATGTCTCTCGGGGATATTACAGAATGAAATTATTATGATCTCAAAATGGACCCAAAAAGTTACGTGTGTACCAAACTTTCAGTCTGACGTCTTCTGCACTACACGTGTTTTAAATAGAAGTAAATAGAAGGAAAAACTGAATGGTTACTTGTGAAGCTGATTTGTAAGAACTCTATTTTCCAAGTTCTCAAGATAGTAACGGGTTGATTTCTTTACCTGCAACTACTGATGACACAACTCTCCGTACTGGTAAATGGGTCAAAAGAAAATGTGACTGAACTTTGAACAAAAGTAACAGCGTAATTTGCCAAAATTTCATTTCCTCTCAAAGTTCTCAGATAAGTAATTTCTGTGATTTTCCCCTCCAATACTACGGAAGCACACTCTTTTCCCGTACAGATAAAAGATCGACCAGTTAACCTCTACCTATTAGCTACAACACTGCCCTGTCATCGTTCAAATTAGCCCTAGAAAAAAATCTTGCATGGACAGCTTCCTTGATTAAGGTACATCCGGACCAGACAACATCAGGTTCTGAATGGTGCAATTTAGACTAACCTAGTTCTCTTGGATTTGAACCAGGTGAAAGAGAGGTCTCCAGGTAATTTCTCGACGCCTGTGGATTGGCGTACTCCAATATACGTGGCCTTCCGCGCATTTCCGGGTCAGTTGAAGTGTTCAGAGCTGATTTCCCGATTTTCCTGGTGCGTGTAATGTCCTGCGGTGACATACTTGATTTCAACCAATGCATTTGCTGTTCTGGGTTGACATGACTTCTCTGATGCGTTTGATGTTCTGAGCCACCTTGATGTCTATGATCACGATGCGTTTGATGTTCTTTGCGTGACATACCTGATTTATGTGATGCATTTCACGGTGCGGGCGTGTTTCCTTAACTACGGTCTGATAGCCGGAGCCAGCCTATTTCTCCATGAGCAGAGTGTGGTGTACTTCAAGGTGTTTTTTCGGTTCACATCGTGGCCTACTTTTCAACAGCTGCTATTCCACCTAACAGGTTTCAGGTCAGTGGAAGTAGTTTGACGTAAAAATCCAGATCCGAGTTGTTTGCCGAAGACACTAATGAAGTGATTCCATAGCTACAGCTGCTGATCTAGCGTGATGACTACACACAGCAGTCATTCGTTCTTTCTGGGAATGCCCCTATGTTGCTGTTGGTAAGTTGTTTTTTTTTTGTCTGGATACTTTGTATGAACGGTTTTGATCTGTGTTTCTGTAGGTGTGAAATACGCTCAGAATGGATGATGACAGCTCTCTCTCTCTCTCTGAACAGTCCTGTGTCTAATGTGTTGTTTATAATTATCTTTTGCTTCCTCCACAACCATCTGGTCACGTGTTCACCGAAGCTTGTAGGGGCCGCCGGCCTATCAATAAAGTGTCTTGAGTCCTCTCTCTCTCTCTCTCTTGTGTATGGGTGATCGGGTACGATGTGTGTGTGTGTGTGTGTGTGTGTGTGTGTGTGTGTGTGTTGTCCTTAGTATTTTTTTTAACAGTAGTATTAGCTCATGTAGTGTAGCAACGGTAGGTTTTAAAATTGGTATGAATATGCCTGTAGCTTCTACCGTTGTAAAATAAAGGTTCTTGTTCTTGTTCTCTCTCTCTCTCCGAATCTCGGCTGGGGCCAAATATCTGTGATGGTCTTTTTCTCGTTGCCCCGTCTTTGATATCACCCATACGGGGCGGAAAAGGGCGTTAAACTCCCAAACACACACACACCCTCTCTCTCTCTCTCCCCCCGCCCCTCCCCTCCCCCCTCCGTCTCTGTGATATTTCATATCTTCTGTATTCCCGTCTCTCTGATATTTCATATCTTCTGTATTTACTACAAGTTCATTTTACGAGCACCGCATCTACGAAAAGCACCTGCGAAGCATAACTTAAACTATTCAGCCAGACGCTGAGCGACGAAGCTGATGTAGACCAGACGGCTGAGGGTTCGAAACCCAACAGGGACATAATTCGTACAGACCTTTTTGCGACCCGTTCACGTGTGTCATACACAGGGTAGGTAAACCTCAAACCACGCCAACAAATTCGTCTTTGGTTTTCTCCTAGTTTGTGGTTTGTAGGCGGGAAAAGAAAAGAAAAAAAAACCGGTTCTCTCTAGTCTGTGTGCGTCCGTCATCAACGGGCCGTGAAAATGTTTCCGACAAGCTGGGACAGCTGAACATCAAACTGTATAAAGATACGTGGCCGTGTTGACGCCTTCAAGCATCGCATTCCGTTTTTAACCCACGGAGCTGTTGGGGGGAAAGCATGTAAATTGGCAGCTCCCGTTTGAGAAGGGTGTAAAAATCTCAAGCCTATTTTGTTCCTTTTCACTGACTTCAAAATGTGCTTTGTGTGTTGTCGAGGTTGAACGTGCGAAAAAGCTGTTGTTTTCACACCTCGGCGTCGCTGTGAAGCTTTTGAACGGGTGAAAGTGTCTGCGGATTGTGTCACCACGATCTTACAGATGTCCTTTGATGTGCGCTGTTAAAAATGGCTTTCCGTTTCACTGAATTTTAATGTTGTAGATTTTAATTTCTGTTAGTTCTGTCGGGGAGCCGGGGTGGCCGAATGGTAGAGCACTGGACTTCTAATGCTCGGGTCGTGAGTTCGTATCCCGGCTGGAGCCAAGTATTTGTGCTGGCTTTTTCGTCGTTGCCCCGTCTGTGATATCACCCGTATGTAGTGGAAACGGACGTTGAATCCCAAACACCCACCCACCCACCCTGTCAGTTCTGTCACTCAATTGACGGTTATGACCACATGAAAGTGTTTGTAGATTATCTCTCCACGATGTCTCAGGTGTTTGTGACGTGTGCTGTCGAAAAATACCTTCCGATTCAATAAATTTGATTTCAACATGGTTTTATTCCGCTGGCCAGTTTACACAAAACAGTAGTATTCAGACGGTGGCAAAAAGCCAGACGCCTATATATAGCCTCCGCCTGTGAACATACACAAGGTAGTACGGCGAATACAGCATAATGATAACAATGAAAAGACAGGAGAGGGAGGGAGAGGGGAAGAGGGAGAGCAAGAAGAAGGGAAAGTGAGAAGAAGAGAAAAGGGGGGGGGGGGGAATGAAGGGGGGGGGGGGGAAATTGGTTTGGTTGGCGCAGCTGACAGACTGCCCGCGGCACAGTAAGTGCTTAAACTACTTTCCTAATAATTATATGGTAAAGCTTTCGATAAAAATTCACTAAATTTATAGGCAATGGTTCTGAATTTCTCTGTCTTTCTCTGTCATCCTCGTCAGTTCGGGCGAGTGTGATTTGAGCAATGCTTATTTCGCATGAACCGAAAGGATAAACTACGTGAATTTATTTTATGTTGGTTATTTTTGTATTTCTATCGAGCCTGGAGTTCTTGTCCAGCCAGTGGCAAAGATTGGATCGAATGAGAATATCTACTAAAATAATCTAAAATATACAGAGATTTGATGTTTACTGATGAGCACAATTTACAGATTCCAAAGCTATTGCAAAAGTGCCCAAAGATCTCTTTCGCAAACGATTTTGATTTGACAAACACCATGTACCATGCATTGACCATGACAAATAACCTAGGAAACTAATTTCCACAAAAAATAAGAAACTGAAAACAAGAACAGTTTCATGTGCAGCCTATTGTTTGGTGAAGAAGATATGCAGAGATTTCAAACCCGCGGACAACAGAAAATGCTGCAAGATATCTCCTGGGAAAAGACATTGATTTGAGCAAACACTGCTGGCCGTGAGGGACAAGAATTACGAAACAAAAGTCTTCCACAAACTGAATCGAAGGGAAAAAAATAAACTCTTTCGGGTGCAGTCTTTTTTTCTGTAGATGATTTCTTCATTTTCAAACTGTGGTACAAAAACAGCCCAAGATTTTCTCGCATTCAGTATGAGGGTGCAGCGTTTCCTGCATGTCCTAGGTTTATACTGCCCCGTAGACCACTTTGCATCATATGCCCAACGTTCCTTTTTTTAACGTAGTGCAGGCACACAGCTGCGAATTAAAGCCCTAAAAACTCACTCACTCACTCATTCTCTCATTGATTCCAGTGTAGTTCAGGACAGACAAGATTTACAAAAAAAAAAAAAATATAATATATCTTCCAGAAGCTGAGATTCAGAATTAAAAACTAAACATATCCTAGTGCAGCTAAGGAACAAGGAGCGGCCGACCTGTACTGGAGCAGATTGAGCCAAACAAAGGGACGCAATCAAGGAAGGGAGGTAAGAAATGTACATAATCAAAAGATCGAAACGGCACTGGAACGAAAGGCTTGCGCACCAGCCAATCAGGGTCATCCGTCAGTCGTCGGCGACAGAGTCTCCAATCAGTGTAATGATTGCGTCAGCGGCAGCGCCATCTAGAGTTTCCGGGGTGAGGGAGTGTGGATATGAAGGTAATCAAGCGTTTTCGTCTGCTTTCATGTTTATTTATAACGAAACTTGACTCGGCAAAGAACCTTAATCAAGCGTCCGTCTGCGAGTTGCGTTGGTGTCTGCGTTTTACGGTGATGGGTGTTTATGATGGAAAAAGGGAAAAGGATGGACCGGCTAGAGTGTGTGTGTGTGTGTGTGTGTGCGCGCGCGCGTCGGGGCAGGGGGAGGGGGGGGGACGTTATACTGAACTTTGAGCTGATCTAGAATTGTGATTGTCTTGGATGAAGAGAGATGATCAGTCAGACAAAAGCTGCTGATTTTGTTTACTGTTTAATACTCTTCTCTGTTTCTATGTCGTCTTTTTTATTATTTGCAGTAACAACCATGGTGGTGGTGGTGATGGTAGTAGTAGTAGTTGAAGTCAGTCTCTCTCTCTCTCTCTCTCTCTCTCTCTCTGGAAAGCCGGGAAAGCTCGATGGTAGAGCGTTAGACTTTCAATGCTCGGGTCGTGAGTTCCAATCCAGGCTGGGGCCACATATTTGTGCTGGCCTTTTTTTCTCGTTGCCCCGTCTTTGGTATCACCCATACGTGGTGGAAAAGGACGTTAAACTCCCAAACACCAACCCACCTTCTGT
Source organism: Batillaria attramentaria (assembly GCA_018292915.2). Lineage (NCBI taxonomy): Eukaryota > Metazoa > Mollusca > Gastropoda > Batillariidae > Batillaria > Batillaria attramentaria. The sequence continues at coordinate 107,539 of JACVVK020000164.1, forward strand.
CTCTATATGTGTGTGTGTGGGGGGGGGGGGGGATGAGTGGAGGTATTTTCGTTTTACTTTTAATTAATAATATTTAGGGGATAAAAAGAAATCAATTATGTAGTAGTTGTAGCAACAAGTTAGAAATTTGCGTTAAAACTTCTACCGTTGAGAATAAAGATTCATTCATCTCTCTCTCTCTCTCTCTCTCTCTCTCTCTCACACACACACACACACACACACACACACACACACACCCCCTTCCGCTTTTCAACAGTTTCCTAACAGAAACTTGACACCCTCGTCACTTTCAAGACCCCCCGGGCTGTCACCTTGCGATAAACTTCTCGATCCCCTCCTTTCCTGCGTTTCTTCGCCAATCATCGTCTCGGCGTGGGTCAGGTGGATAAGAGAGCGTGAGATATAGAGCGATGATGCAAAGCTCTTGATCTCCACTTAGATCTACTTAGCAAGGGCTTCACCCTCAGCGCACAGACATAAACAACAGCGTTTTAGCTCTGTGACTGGTTATGCTGCACTGCAGACGCAGGGAGCGATGAGACTTGGAGAGCTTTATAATAATAATATTAATAATAGTGACGATTTTTATTCTGACGAGCTCTAGGCGCTTACAACACACACACACACACACACACACACACACACACACACACACACACACACACACACACATATACACAAAAAACAAAATAACTACAATATGTTCTGCCCCACCCATCCCAAACACACAAACACACACGATCGGGACAGACTAATCAAACGCTTCCCCCTGCGGACGCGCGTCGCCGCGGTGCAGCGCCACCCAATACCTAGCCTATTGTTCAATTTTGCTGGGGGAGGAAAGCCGGATAACCCGGAGAGAAACCCCCGACGAGCAGCCCTACTAATCTCTCAGATAGACCATATACTCGCAGCCACATCTTCCTTTTATCTTTTATGACCTAGCAGAGAAGTACCTTGCATAGCCGGGAAATAATATTTGATGCTTGCTCCTCGTAAACTAACTTACTAGCCCTAACTAACTAGCTGTCTAACTAACTAACTAACTAAAGGTGTAGTCACAAGAGCAACTGCCCACAAAACAAACGTCTTTCGATATGAAGCCTTCTAACGGAGCCGTTAACGATATAAGGCAGATGCCAGAGAGCGAATGTGTGGTAGTAGGCCAAGCCATTCATCGCGATCCCTCAGCGAACAACGTACACTGGAATCCCTGCGTTTGGCTGGGTGTCCACAATGTAGGGGTCATTCTCCGACTTGTCACTCAACTTGTGACGGCCTTCAAACGCAAGAATGCGAACAAGAACGCGGTCACCAAGCTTGACGTACTGCACCTCTGCTCCTCAAATCATACACTGACTTCTGTCTCCACCGAGCGGCTTCATCTGGGCCCGTATGTAAAACTCGAGGATAATTTAACCCACGGCTACGGGCCTAACCCTAACCAGGACAAAAGAAACGCCCAAACAAAATTAAATATAAAAGGAAGCGAAGAAAGAAAAGACAAAAATCCTTCTATAACGGCATAGGCGCCTTGCTGGAATAAACCCGCTTCCTGATTTAAAAAAAAACAAAACAACAACAACAAAAAACAACTTTAACCCTAGAGCTAGTTTAGTTCAAGGTTAGACTCTAACCCGGGGCTAAACTCCCTAACCCCGACTTTTACATGCGGTCCCTGCTAACTAACTGACTAACTAACTAAAGGTGCAGTCACAAACGCAACCGCCCCAAAACAAAAGTCTTTCTGTATAAAACCGTGCTGTTAACGGTATAAGGCTGATGCCAGAGAGCGAGTGTGTGGTAGTAGGTCAAGCGATTCATCACGATCCCTCACCGCACACCTGGAGGGCACCTTAATGCACCTTAATGCTCTCTTCATAACCGCCGCTCTCCTACTGTTAGCCAGATGCCTGCGTTAAGAGGAGGTGTAGGTAGGTGTGGGGCTGCGCGCTGGGGTCAATGTCTGAAACTGTTTGTTCCTCAGGGCACGGTGGCGGGCGTGTATTTCAGTGGGAGTACACGATGTACCATAACAGACAGGAATCTGTATGTGGCCGAAGGACACAAATACACAGAGCCCCAAAATGCCTGTATCATTATTCTCTATTAGCCTCAGGCATCATAGTCACCCCTAAAAATGCTTCAATCTAGAAACAATTACTACCATGAACAGACCATTCAAGGGCACGCACCTGACAGGGGTTGAAAAAAAATTGGAATGTCTCCTTTCCGCTCAGGCGTCACTGGAGTAATGCACGTCCACTTTCTGTTTAGGCCAGAGAGGCAGTTCGCACAAATCCGCTTGCCTCACTTGTGTCCGATTTTGTGCAAAAAGTCCCAGCTTCACTGGCAGCTTGCCTCTTTTTGTGACCCCCTGGCATGCACCTTGACCTTCATAACACAAAAATCCCGAAAATCACGCTTTTTCATGACAGCAAAAATCACTATAGACTAGCAAACTCGCCAAACAGGGTAGCTCAAATAAACACCAAACATGACCCCACGGTCAGTTTATGTCCTTACGCCTGTGCATGTCCTTACAGCAGGGTGGGGTGGGAGTTTGGGGGGGGGGGGGTTAAGTGAGTGAGTGAGCGAGTGGGTGGGCGGGTGGGTGTTTAACGTCCTTTTCCACCACATACGGGTGATATCAAAGACGGGGCAACGATGAAAAAGCCAGCACAAATATTTGGCCCCAGCCGGGATACGAACTCACGACCCGAGCATTAGACGTCCACCGCTCTACCATTCGGCCACTCCGGCTCCCCGAGAGAGAGAGAGAGAGAGAGAAGGATTTCTGTTCCTTCATGGTGTCATAATGTGCCTTTACAACCATGTCTTTTTAATCGATACCTGAAAATGCCAAGGACTTTTTTTTTCTAGCTCTGCATGTGATCCCCGGAAACATCTGCGGTTGGTGCACACGCTTCGTTATGTAGCCCGCTGGGACGTTACGACATTTTAGTCGCTTTAAAGGTCTGCAATGTAAAAAAAGCCGCAAACAGTGTTTTGTTGTTGTTGTTGTTTTTCGTTTTAAACTCTGCCACTGTTCAAAAGTCACAGTCAGCACTGTCACAGCTTCGGAAACCCTTACAAACCCTTACAAAACCCTACAAAACCCTTATAAACCCGAGCATGAGTTAGCGGTGACATTATTGCACTTTTGGTCAGGGAGCGAGACACATCGCCACAGTGTCCAGGTTAAGAAATGAGGCTCCGCTTGGCTTTTGGCTGAAAACTGTAACCACGACAAAGTTGACTGTGCATTTTGCACAATAGAATGGTTTTTATTTTATTTTATTTTATTTTATTTATTTATTTTTTTTGCACACCATGAGCCGGGATAACCGAATGGTAGAGCTTTGGACTCCCAATGCTCCGGTCTTGAGTTCGAATCCCTCCTGGGGCCAAATATTTGTACATGTACTGGTCTTTTTCTCGTTGCCCCGTCTTCGATGCGCCCACACCTGATGGAAAAGGACGTTATACTCCTAAACACCCACCCCACCCACACACGGTAATTTTTTTTTTATTGAGATCTCAGACCTTTAAAACCATGCCTTTTGAACAGTACCCGAAAATGCCAAGGACCGTTTTCCTCGCGCGGCACGTGATCCCCGGAAACTACTGCGGTTGGTGAGCACACTTCGTTATGCAGCCGATTCACCTGCCATAGTTTATTGTTCTTCTGCCAACGGCATTTAGCAGAGCATCATCTGGCGGGTTTGTCCGGAAAATGGCGTAGCACGAGGTGAACAATCACCATCACCAGAGGTCCCTAACTGTTGTACCTGTAAAGACCCCCCCCCCCCCCCCCCCGCCTCTTCCATTAAGCCGGCTCTTAACTGGGCACTGCGAAGCGCCACAGGGCTGTCCACAGTTGTGACACAGTTGTGATTTTTTTTTTTTTTTTTTTTTTTGGGGGGGGGGGTCCGCCGCTGTGGCGTCATCACAGCAACCGGGATCAAATAGCCACAACTGTGACTGTGGTTTCCGCAACAGATTCTGGTTGGCTGTACTACGTCACTCGGCGCGCAAACATGGCGGACAGTGCATCTTCAATCGGTTTGTCACCGAGCACAGCTGTGTTCAGTTTTGTAGTTAGTAGACACACCGAGCCCAACGACTGTGATGTGCACATGTGTGTTTCGCGCGCTGTGCCCAATTAAGAGCAGGCTTTAGGGCCCTTTTTGTCATACTTGTTGAAATCAAATCATCCGAGGTCCTAAAAAAAAAGCTCAGCAGTTACGGGTACGTTCTGCTTCCTGTTTTCAATATGTGATTTGAAGAGATGCAGTAAGTGAGTAACCAAAAAAAAAAAAAAAATTGCGGCAATGAAAGGGTTAACGTCACGCAAATTTTGCGTGAAGTAAAACACAGTCGGGATTGCTAGATACATCTGACCTCCAGCGTGCTATCAAAATGCAACCCGAGATACGATCTGACACTACCTCCCTCAAAATGCCGTTCGTGTAATCCAAACCTGATCGGAACTTCCCTTTAACACAAATTTATACCGACACCTCTCCCGCTTAAAATACCAAGTTATATCGATAGCTCTTCGTGAAAATACCAAACGTCGATGGCCGAAATGGGTGAACAAACAGCTCTCGTTACATTTCTTTCAAACTTACACGTGGGTGATTTTCCAACGCCGATTTGCGCCGACAAGAGGAGCGGACAGTGTTGAAAACACGGTCAGGCTTCGCACGCGCACTGACGATAGCACGCAATTTGGACGCGCTGTTCTATTGTTTCTGGGGGTAAATCCTTGACTACCGCAGCCGACAAACGTTTGTAAACAAGACAATTGCATCTGACGGGAGCATCCTGGATTGAAATGCAATGACGCAACTCCAGCCGCCTCTTTTTTTTTTCCCCCAAAGTGTGCACTGGTGTACATTCGTGCCAGGAAAGGCCGCCCGATGTTTCAAACAAGCACTAATCATGTTCATAAATCACGCGCGTAGGAGAGTGCTTCAGGGGGAGGCTACCACGGTGATTGAGGTTTTCTTTGAACAGAGCCATCGAGCGATTTTTTTATAATTTTTTTTTTAGTTGCCTTGTGTATATGTCGAAGCCATTATTAGTTTTGCGAGTCTTGTAAACACAGTTTCGTCTGCGCTCATCAGTCAACGGGGAATTACTCTCGATAAGAAAGTCTGTGCACAGCTGCGCTTCCTTCCAGACAAAAGAGTTCCACAGGGAACTGGGGAGAAGTACAATTTACAACCTATGGGTTCTTCGGTATTTATGAAGTGAAGACGGGGGCAAGTAGATAAATGCAGTAGTAGCGGCAGACATGGTGATATAGTAATATATATACTAAGGTATAATTATTTGTCTGGGGATAGAACGCTCTTCTTTGCAATTTTTGCAATGTCTGCAGTATGTTTACGTTGCTGGTTTACCCAAGCCCCAGACTTCAAGTGTGAGGTGATTGAGTACACCTGACCTGTGAACTTTTACTTTTGACTTTTCACTGTGAGGCCCCATACGTAGGGGGGGGGGGGGGGGAGCCGGGGTGGCCGAATGGTAGACCGTTGGACTTTCAATGCTCGGGTCGTGAGTTCGAATCCCGGCTGGGGCCAAATATTTGTGCTGGCCTTTTTCTCGCTGCCCCGTCATTAATATCACCCTATGTGGTGGAAAAGGACCTTAAACTCCCAAACACCCACCCAACACCCCACCCATACGTAGTGGTGCATGAGTTGGGTGTTTAACTCATTCAAGACGGCCCGAGTTTTCCTCAGCCATCCCCATGTAGACGCGCCGATTTGTGAGGTTCAGAAAATAAAACATAAAAAACAAGAAAACAAAATAAAGACTTGAAATTTTCAGGGTGGTTGACTAACATATTTATGCAGCTGTTGCTCAAATTTCAAATTCAAACATAAATATCTTTGTTGATAGTCATGTTGCAAAAAAAAAAAAAAAAAAAAAAAATCACGATCCGCATATGTGGCTGTTCGTCTGAAACCGATGTGTGCTGTAGGGCCGCATATGCGGCCGTTCGTCTGGAAAGAGTTAACGTCTTTTGCCATCACACACGGTGGACAGCAAGGAAAAAGCCAATCAAGCCAATCTTTGACACCAAGCCAGGATTCGAACTCACGACCCGGCATTGAAAGTACAACGCTCTACCATTCGGCTATCCCGCCTTCCCTAGCTCTGTAAAGGAAGAGGAATTCGTCTGCATGTGATAGACACTCTACAGTTGGTAAAAAGTGCAGAAAATAAGCTTTGTTTTGGTATGAAAATATATCTGTTACATGGTTTAGGCGTGAGATAATAATGTTTGTTGAACACTTGCTATTGAAAAGCGGCCTTTTTGAGAAGATGGCTGGTACACTGTGACATGGCAAACATGCCAATATGGCGTGGTTGTATCATGTCTCATTTTCAACATGCATGTTAGCAACATTTAGCCTTGAAACTTTCACACAGGGGAGCCGGGGTGGCCGAATGGTAGAGCGTTGGACTTCCAATACTAGGGTCGTGAGTTCGTATCCCGGCTGGGGCCAAATATCTTTTTGCTGGCTTTTTCATCGTTGCTCCGTCTTTGATGTCACCCGTATGTGGTGGAAAAGGACGTTAAACCCCCAAACACCCTCCCACCCACCCTTGAAACTTTCACATGAGTAGTTTAAGGGCCCTGAAATGAAAAAGAAAAAAAAAAACCTTAAAATCGCTAAGATTGACCCCGCACATTTTGTTGTTGTTGTTGTTTTGTTTTTGTTTTGTTTTTTTTCAATACTTTTGTTTCAAAAGCTGAGGTACTCTGCCCCCCGTTTTTTAAGAGCACATCACAAATATTGGCCTTTATCGGGCTTCAAACCTGACATCTTTCGGCAATGAGTCAGACGTTCAAACAGTCGATCCACTCATCTCTCTCCAGCTTGTACGACCTGGAAATACGTTCGTAAACTTCGGCGAAGTAAGACAGTAACCCTTGTTATTTTATTTATTTATTTATGTTTTTTTTTTGTGCTTTGATGAGACTCACTTTACATCCTCTTCGCAAATAATGCTGGCTGACATCCAGACTGCACGCATGTTGAGAACAATGATGCAAACTTACAAACTCAGCGTGCTTCCAGACATCTGTGAGATCATTTCCTCTTCAAGAGGCGAACAATTCACATTTCCGCAGCTTACGTATACAATCATGTGAGTGTTACACCCTTGATGCCTTACTTTAGTTTTTAGCCGTAAAGGTCTGCAGTCTACAAGAAAAAGCCACAAACTGTGTTTTAAAGGTGTGCAATCTTAGCAAAAAGCCGCAAACATCGCGTTTTTTAAAACTGCGACTCCTTTGACTGTGCATAATCCAGGCAACTTTGTCGCACAGCGCTTCGGGGACCCTTATGAAACCAGAGCACGAGTTTACCGTGACATTATTTGGCTTTTGGTCATTGAGCGAGACACATCGCTACAGGGTCTAGCGGATGTTGAGTGCTGCATGATCTTTCTCGCTCAGTGTCAAAACGCAAATTGAGCTGTGAAATCAGGCTGCCCTTGGCTTTTATTTGGGGTTTCAGGGGGGTCGGCCCGCTATTGCGCGGGTCCGTTAGTGCGCGGGTCCGCTAGTGCGCGGGGCCGCTAGTGCGCGGGTCCGGGTCCGCTAGTGCACCAGAGTTACAGCCCTTAACTTAAAGGCGCGCTTTCACACTTCGACGACTTACGTGATATTCACAAACAGCTGGTCTAAATCATAAACAGATTCTTGTACTACTTAAATCAATTATTATGCCACTTGCCAATGGTTTATTATCATTTAAATAAACAGAAATGAAGTATATATCAAAATGCTTATTATATACGGTGATGGTCAATGTACGCGTAGTATTATGGACGACTTGCCGGTATTGGTAAAAATCTGACAAATGAGTGTTTTCATTGGTTGTACTTCTTTATAATAAAATACATCATAAACTCTTTATTAAATGGCCAAAGTAACATTTATACATGTATATAAATTTGAAATTTGTTTTGTATCACTTTGGTGCTCGTGAGTCACAGCACATAATCTGAGATATTTTCCTCGAGCTACAAAAGTATATGACATACATGATGACAGATGAAAATAAGAGCAATGTTTTGATCTTCGAAAATGTCAGGTTCATATCACATGAAAAATCTGCAGGAGTCCGTAAATGTGACATGTCAAACACAGTGTGTATAGTGCCTAATCACGAGCCAGAATATAACATGTCTGAATTTGTCAACATACATTCATCAAGTGAATCACCCAGCCCATCCTACACAAATATGAGTGATTTAATGCTTTAAAACTTCCACATTAGAAAAGCATGATCACAGGGCTTTCCTGTGCCCCCCCCCCCCCATCAACCCATTGATCCAACACACACACACACACACACACACACACACACACACACACACACACACACACGTCCCTATATATACGAGAAATTTCCATTTGAAAAAAATGGGTTTCACAAAAACAGTGGGTTCCTTGGAAAATCGTCAATATTTTCCATATAATTATACTACTTCACATTTGCTTTGCATCACTACAAAGACAAAGACTGTTGAATAGACAATCTGCTTTTATTTCATTAAGGTAATTAAATTGCAATCCTCGCGCATAAGGCAACAAAACAGAACAATCATAACCGAACATTTCATTCCCGCGCAATAGCGGCCCCGCGCACTAGCGGCCCCGCGCACTAACGGACCCGCGCACTAACGGACCTGCGCACTAGCGGACCCGCGCACTAACGGACCCGCGCACTAGCGGACCCGCGCAATAGCGGCCCAGCCCCGTTTCAGGGACGCTGAAAACTCCGCAACTGTGACAGAGTTGACTGTGCTTGCACGGTCGACTCTGTAAAAGTTTTGCACACTTCGGAAAGCTTTTTATTGGGAGCTTAGATCTTTAAAGAGCTGTCCGACTGTGCAAAATGCACAGTCAACTCTGTCACAGTAACAGAGTTTTCAGCGTCTCCAAAACCCCTATAAAAGCCAAGGCAGCCTGATATCACAGCACAGTTTGTGTTTTGACACTGAGCTAGAAAGATCGTGCAGCACTCAACACCCGCTAGACATTGTAGCGATGTGTCTCGCTCACTGACCAAAAGCACAGTGATGTCACGGAAAACTCGCGCTCTGGTTTTATAAGGGTCTCTGAAGCGCTGAAAACTCTGCAACTGTGACAGAGTTGCTTGGATTATGCACAGTCGAAGGAGTCGCAGTTTAAAAAAAAAAAAAAAAAATGTTTGCGGCTTTTTGCTGAGATTGCAGACCTTTAATGCTTCAGCCTAGTCTACATCCCTAATGCTTAAATGGCCACCGTGCAAGATATTCAAAACAGGATGGCTTTTTAATGGCGCGTAATCTTGCATACCACAACCTTCAGCGTAGCTTTGGCTAACAACTCTGACTCCAAGCGGCAAAATTCATGTTCTGAGGCATGTTTCGCACACTCTGGTTGTGAAAAAAAGTCTATAAATTTCCGGTATCTCAAAGGCACTTATATTTTTGTGCGTCTGTACCGAAGGGCCGATCATAGCTCACGTCCCTCCCTCTAACGAAGAGGCAATATGTTGAAGAACTCCGCCGTCGGTCGTCAGATGTTCCATTACGTTTATTAGGGTGCACCCTTACTGAAATAGCCCCGCAACCCGCCATGATTTTCAAATGCACCCGCTTGCCCTTCAGGATAGGTAATTTCCAGGGACGACAGAGGAATTTTGACCGATTAAAACCACCCAGTTCCAACGGTGATTAAGTGTGTTGAGTGGGCTTTGATTTTTTTTTTTTTTTTTGGGGGGGGGGGGGGAACTTTCTGACGCGATTTATTTCGAAATTTAAATGGTTAGCTCTATACTGTTGAGAGAGGGGTGGGTAATTGTTTTTGGGACTTTCGTTTTTATGTCTTTTGTTCACAGCACGGGTCGTTTTAGTTCGGGCGGCCCTCTTATCCCGGTCGTCGTCCGAGAGGCTTCTCAAAATTCCCCAAGCGCAACTTGAAATCTTTTGGCTAGCGCTCTTTCAGTTTTGTCGCTTTTGGAATTCCCTGCCTGCAAATCTTGAGAAATGCGCCCACACTGTCTGTTTTCAAGAGCAATCTTAAAACGTTTCTTTTTTTTGCAAAGCCTTCCAGTAATTTCCTCAGCCGCGATTTGGTCTTTGTTGCTTGAGCGGCGTGAGGCCACAAATAACTAACTCCAGTAATGTCCTGTTTAATTAGTCAGTTTCACCAGTGTATGTCTGTCAGTCCATCGTTGTAAAAAATGCGTGAGTGTCGGTGAGTGATCGGCGCATTGAGATTTATTTAAAGAAATGCGTCCTACAAATACACATTTACTATTATTATTATCCTATACACGACGTTGTGGAGTTCACGAACGCGCATCGGTAGCCAATTCTAGTGTGATTTCACAGACGGCGGGGTGTGTGTGTGTGTGTGGGGAGGGGGGGGGGATTAGAGGATGGCTATTTATTGTTCACCGACACAAGGTTTTTCGTTGATTTTTTTTTATATTTCTTTACGGGTGCTGTTTTTGACTTACCGTTTCTAAAGTGGCGAAGAATATGAGTAAATACAAAATGGAAAAACAAAACAAAACAACAAAACTTAAAAAAAAAATAGATGCTACTATGACTGAGACACTAAATAAACTCGATATGTACAAAAGACAAGAGAAAGAATACGTCACGAGAACACGAGAGAGAGAGAGAGAATGACACTGAATAATGACAATAATTTTTATTTTCCAACGGTTTTGGCAGAAATACCATGCTCGAACTTACCGTTGCTAAACTACGAAGAAATGGAAAGAACAGAAGAACATCTAAAAACTACAGCAATATGAAGACAAAATGTAATCAGTATAGGAACAAGTTGCGCCTTTAAAACTCAATGAACACATACACGCACACGCACGCACATACACACACACACACACACACACACACACACACACACACACACACACACACGGCAATCTAAAGAGAGAGAGAGAGAGAGAGAGAGAGTGTGTGTGTGTGTGTGTGTGTGTGTGTGTGTGTGTGTGTGTGTGTGTGTGTGTGTGTGTGTGTGTGTGTGTGAGAGAGAGAGAGAGAGAGAGAGCAAACAGCAGCAGCAGCAGCATTGAACACGCTGTCCGAATCTGACAAGTGATAGAAACCATCCTTCTTATTTAGGATCAGGAAAAGTGGCTAACCATACACACGACTATAGTGCACGGCGCGCCTGGCAGCGTAAGCCAAAACAATCAGACGGGACAGAAATCAAGAGAAATGAGGGAATTCAGTAGGTTAGTTTCGGAGGTCGGAATACAGCTCAGAGTGGAAGCGGCCCACTTGGCATAGTATCGCATTCCAGCAATAAAGCTAAAGAAATGGGCTTTGTCGTACTCTGTTAGGGATACCGTACGTTTTGTACGCAGCAGTGAGGGGCATGGTACTTTGCGTGGGCTGCCGTTAAGAGGATTAAAAGTCTAATTTTAGATGAGACTGCTGATATCGCATCGCCTTCCGGTGTAGCGTGACAAACAGGTTATACGTCACTAACAGCTTCTGGGGCATGTAATAAGGTACAGAATTGTTGCTCCTTTTTAAATGTGTGTGCAGAGTTAAAAACGTCAACGGCTTTGTAAATAACTTTCATGCCAGGTAATAGTAAAAACAGTGAAAACGAGCCTGGCTCTTGGACAAAATAGCCCACGTATTCATACGCGGCTGACACAAGAGCCAGCAGGCGACAGTGGAATGAGAGGGGGTAGGTGGTCGCTGCTAGCTGGCATTGCAAAAAAAAAAAGAAAAGTGGAATATTGGAATTTGTTTAAATTTACCCTACACATGAGTCTTTGGCTGCTAGGTTTTTGTGATTGGGAGGGGGGGGGGGCTTTAAATTTTAAAGCATTTTTAGGTGTCATGTCATGCGAAGCGTTATGGTTACTACGAATATATGGCATTTTTTTTTAAGCCGTACCTGTATCGTGAAACCAAAATTACTCCCATGGCGGACAAATTGTCTCCCCCTGTTTAAAGAGTAAAAACTCGTGAGCGCTGGTAGGGAATGGGAATTTCTTTACAAGATTTTTACTCGATACTAATTAAGTTCCGACGTCATGAATGGGAGTAAGCTTGTCGTGTTACACCGCCCACTTCAAATTATGAGTTTTCTCTGGGGGGTGTCTGAACTATGGCCACGTTGACTCTGCAACCTTCAGGGCCCGCATGTAAAAGTCGGGATTAGGGATTTTAGCCCCGGGTTAAGGTCTAACCTCGAACTACACTAGCTCTAGGGTTAAATTTTCTGTTGTCTTTTGTTTTAAATCAGGAAGCGGGTCCATTCCAGCAAGGTGCCTATGCCGTTATAGAAGGATTTTTGTCTTTCTTTCTTCGCTTCCTTTTTTTTAATTTAATTCTTTTTGGGGGTTTCTTTTGTCCTAGTCTGGGTTAGGCCCGCAGCCATGGGTTAAAGTAACATCGAGTTTTTACATACGGGCCCAGATTAAAATATTGTGTTCCACGCTGATGATAGATTACCTTACAGCCACACAGACCTTTAACTCATTCGGGGAGCCGGGGTGACCGAATGGTAGAGCGTTGGACTTCTAATGCTCGGGTCGTGAGTTCGTATCCCGGCTGGGGTCAAATATTAGTGCTGGCTTTTTCATCGTTGTCCCGTCTTTGGTATCACCCTTACGTGGTGGAAAAGGGTGTTAAATCCCCAAACACCCACCCACCCTCACATTTCAAGTTACTTCCTTTTCCAACATATCTGCTGTCAGGTTTCCTTGGCAACCCACTGAAGGCGGTGTCAAAGTCAGGCACAACATCAAAGCAGCACGCCCTCTAAATATAAAATTATTTGACCCACCTGGCGCAATGTCGCGACGGGATCCGGGCAGCTGGTGCCAGACGGGTGATGGTAGGATCAGTGTAGAAATGTGAGATATTTTTCGGCTTGCGGGTATTTCTAAGCCGTTTTGATAGAGTCTTGCGATCACACCACTTAGACGCATGGGAGGTGAGACCCTCAGGCTTGCATTAAATTTGCTTAAGCCAAAAACAAAACAAAACCAAAAAAAAACCCCTCAAAACAACAACAGCAGCACCCCCCCCCCCCCAAACACACACACACACACACACACACACACACACACACACACACACACACACACACACACACACACACACACACACACACACAACAAAAAACAACAATAACAACAAACAAACAAAACACAAACAACCCACCCCCCAAACTTACACACACACACACACACACACACACACACACACACACACACACACACACACACACACACACACACACACAAACAAACAAACAAAAAACAGTATCCGCTAACAATGTGGGCCATACTCGACCTCGTACACTTGTGTTCGAGCAGCCGACAAGTGGGGAAAATGGCAGACTGTTAGAATAAAACATTACCAAGTAGTCATTGGCGGACGTTATGTACGGACATCTGAGTTTTCCTGCTTCGCGCGGCCGCCAAACGTCTGGTGTTGCATTCTGAGCTTTACTAATCTCTAAGATAGACTACGCGTGTTTCGAGCGTACAGGCGGACACACAAGAGCAACTGTTCCAACTGGCCCCCGTAGTGTAGTGGTTAGCACTTCGGACCATGGACCGGGAGACCCGGGTTCGAGTCCCAGCCGAGGCAAGAGGGATTTTTCCTGCCTAGGTCGGCTCCTACCCAGAGCGGGTGTGCTATGAGCCCGATGGGGAGGCTGTTGCCACACAGCCGAGATTCACCCACTTCACGGGTGCGACTTTGGGGGTGCTCTCCTTGGTATTACACGTCTTATGATGTGGATGATTACACGGCCGGCACCGCAGTTCCCGGGCCTGGTTAATGCCGGGATATTTATGACAGGAAGCGTGGAATGCGACCCTATCCCGCAGTCCCAAACCACACGGACCTTCTTAGCATCACCTTAGCATCATCCTCATTTCCATCATCATGCATTATTTTTAAAAAAAATGCCCCAGCTTCCGAGCCCTCCGTGGATTCCACCCTTTACCTGGGAGGAACACCACTGGAACTGGCAAAGAGTTGGGGCAGCAAAAAAAGAAAAAAAAACAAAAAAACCTGTTCCTAAACACAAAGCTTAGTAATCATAACGTACGAGCGTTTAATCCCAGTCCTAGCGGCTAATGAAACCCACAGAGAAAAAAAAACCACGAGTGCGAAGTGAGCCGATTGGGGAGGTGTTGTGTGCGGAACGAGCGGAATGCAAACAGCCAGGGCAAAACATTCAGCAGGCAGACAAGGCGGTGCATTGAGGCAGGTGCAACAACGTAAGAAAGGTCAGGCGTGAACGTGTGTGGTGAAAACCATTCTCCCCACGCGCAGAAAAAAAAAATCCATTCCTGGTGTCATTGCCTCTGCGGGCTCCGGATGGGAGAATTCTAGCAAGGAGATCTAATATCTCTTAAACGCCTATCCAAAAAAATCGCATAAATTTGTACTGGAAACCTTCAGATCACTTGAAGCGACTATTACGCAATCTGCAGCGGTCTCGCCAGTGGCTTGAAGTGGCTCTTACGGATGTGCAGTGGCTTGTTCTTTTTTTAAAATTGTATCAGGGATTTGACAGGGGCCGTCAGCACTTGAATCATGAGTTCAGTTCTCGGCTGGGCGTCATAACTTAATAACGATGATATGATGCAACCTTTTTGACTACTGGCCTTTTCTTACGAGTAACATCTTGGTACGATAGATAGACTTTAGTTCAGATATCTGCCAAAACGGGGATTCTGAATACAAAAGCCAAGAGGCGCTTGATAAACGAAAACTATGTTATTGTAGACGTGGCTCGTTCGTTTCTGTCAGCCGCGAATTAGTTTCTGTGGCTTGCGCGACTTTAAGCCCTAAAAACTCACTCACTCACTCACTCACTCACTCGTTTGTTTCTGATTGTTGTTGTTTGTTTTTGTTGTTGTTGTTTGGTGTTTTGTTTTGTTTTTTGTTTTGGGGGATTTTTTGTTGCTTGTTCATGAATTTGTTTTTGTGTTTTGTTTGTTTGCGTTTTTTCCTGGGGAGGTGGGGGGTGAGGGGGTTGTCGTTGGTTTTGTTGTTGTTTACTCTCTTCGCCTCAGTAATCACCATGGGAAGGTCGTTTTACTCGGCAATCTACTGGCTAACGGAAACTGCATGATCTACTTCAAATCTGTTTTGCCCGCAGACTGTGTGAAAAAAAAAAAAAAAGAAGACGCAATACTCTGCTGCAGATGCAGAACAAGCTAAAGCCACCTTCACTGAATCACGGAGGTGGGATTTCCCATGTTGTCTTCTTTTTCCCTTCGAGTGCAATTTCGAGGGCCAAAAATACCGTCAGCACGCGTGCAGGAACTGAAAACTGAAGTTTCTTATCAGATTGAAAGGAAATTCTAACGCCTGTTTGTTGAAATGCCATAGGGTTGTTGTAACGCACTTGTATCGCCTCATCTCCGATGAAAATACACATTACAGCACGTCTTACCCATTTTGCTATGCCGTGGAAAGTCATCATAGCGCATTAGCCCTACCTGTCAGGAGCACTTGGGTGGGTGGGAAAGAGGGTGGTCGTTTTTCTCGGTAACTATGGCAGGCATACAACATAGAACTTTTCATAACTTTTTTATCAAATGCGCGTTAATCAGTGCATCACAATCAGTCACTAGGGTCTCAGTACAGCATCCGAAACCATTCTAGTAACTCTGGCTGGCGTATATGTTGTTCTGGGGAGACGGGGTGGCCGAAAGGTAGAGCGTTGGACTCTCAATGCTCGGGTCGTGAGTTCGTATCCCGGCTTGGGCCAAATATTTGTGCTGGTTTTTTTCATCGGTGCCCCGTCTTTGATATCACCCGTATGTGGTGGAAAAGGAAGTTAAACACCCAAACACCCACGCACCCACCCGTATATGTTGTTCTAAAAGTGTACCGCGTCCTGAGCAGACGACGTTATTTGGTTGCGGACTGAGGACCAGCTAGACGGCGATGATTTGTGGCTATTTTTACAAGATTTTTTTTCGAGTCCCAGTCTGTTCAGGAATGGACAGTAGGCTCAAGGAAAGTTGTATTTCTCTTATAATAGAAGCCACAAAGTCACGAAAAGAGTCGCGATGGTCAAACGAAACATCCTTCTCTCTGGCAAACAGTCTTACAGCTTCGAAAGCGACAGTTTTCAATCTCAGCGGCGTTAGGAACAAACAGGTTTTAACGTCCATTTCGACCGCACATGGATGATATCAATGACTTGTCAGCAGAAATATTTGACTCTCAGCCTGGATTCGATCTCATGACCCGAGACTAGTACAAGGACTCAAGAGAAACGATTGCTGATGAAGTGTATGCTAGCGCTACAGCCTTTATTTTAGCCAAGGCAGGTGCGGAAAAAAAGAGAGAATGAACAATATTATTATGAAGTCCACCGTCTGGCGCCGTAAACGACATGTACAAATAAAGTATCGCCGTACTTAGTGAAGTTATCTTTATCTTTCTGGGTTGTTGTTGGACTCTCAGTCAGTTGGGTTGTTTTGTTCGAATCCCAGCAGGGTCAGAAATGTTTCTAGTGTCTTTCACTGAAGTCACCTTCGAGATGGGCAGGTCGTTAAACTCGCCGGGATAGCCGAATGGTAGAGCGTTGGATTTTCAAGGCTCGGGTCGTGAGTTCGAATCCCAGCTGGGGCTAAATAATTATTTGTGCTGGCCTTTTTCTCGTTGTCTTGTCTATGATATCACCCATACGCGGTTGAAAAGGACGTTAAAACTCCCAAACGCCCACCCTCTCTCTATCTCTCTCTCTCTGATGGACAGAAGTCGTTAAAGTCTCTCTCTCTCTCTCTCTCTCTCTCTCTCTCTCTCTCTCTCTCTCTCTCTCTCTCTCTCTCCTTAGTTCAGTGCCAAATAACTCTCGACCTTCTCGGGAGGTTCAATCATGTTTTAGCACAGTCCACGCAGCAAACCTCCCAGATTGCAGGCGATGGCAAAAGATGAAAGACTGCGCCCCTTCAGGGAACGAGCAGTGACTTTTATTCCGTGGCTTCGTGTTTTGCGTATAAACTCGAGTATTATGGGCGAGAGAGAGAGTGGATGTTTTCCCGAAGTTTGTGGCTTGGAACAAACAGGACGGGAAAACTTATTTTTTCCTTTTCCAGTGGCCTCGCTTTGAAGAAATCTTAATGGCGCCGTATGTCCAACCACGCAAAAACATTTTCTCGAGACAAAAACGGGAAAAGGAAGATAGAAAGTTTTGCCCCTTTGGGAGGGGACACTGAGTTGGACATTCGTAACTCTCAAAGGTTAGCTGTCGGCACGACCTTTTCCTCAGTGTCACAGACAAAAACATACACGTATAAAAATGATATTTAAACAGAAATAACGGAGAAAGAAAAACGTCTTTTTGTTTAAAAAAAATTGTGTGGTTGGCGCGATTTTTTTTTTCTTTCTGTCACTTACATGAAAACACGCATGTGTAAAAAATGATTGTTCAAGAAAGACAGAAAAAAAATTCTCTTTTGTTATAGTGTTATTGTGTGTGTGCAAAAATCGTACATTTTGTTGTTTTTTTGTGGTTATTTGTTGTTGTCCTGGGGGTGGTTGGGGGATGTTTATATTGTTGTTGATTTCTTGTTTTGTTGCTGTTGCTGTGGGCTTGGGCTTTTTTTGTTTGTTTGTTGTTGTTGTTGTAATTTTTTTGTTGTTCGTTTGTTGTTGGTTTTGTTTGTTTGTTGTTTTTTTTGCTGCTGTTGTTGTTGTTTTGTTTTGTTTTTTGTTTGTTCGTTTGTTTGTTTTTGGTTTGTTTTTTTGTTTTTTGTTTGTTTGTTGTTGTTTTTTTTTTGGGGGGGGGGGGTGATGGGAAGGGTTTCGTTTGCTCATTTGTTTTGCGTGTTTCGTTTGCTGTTTTTTTTTTTTTTTTTTTTGGCTTGTTTGTTTGTTTGTTTGTTTGTTTGTTGGGGGGGGGGGGGAGGATGAAATGGGGTGGCAGCGAAAATGTCTGTTCAGTCATGATCCCATAACATACGTGCTTTCGTTTTCATTCCGGCTTTGAATCAGACTGCATCACAAACAGTTACGACTGTCGATTCCTCATACTTTAATTCTGCACAGACACATACCCATCCCACCTCGTTTTCACAGTTTCTCGTCAATAACCCTTTCCCTCGAAAGAAAACATGAACGAAGAGTGATTTTCGTTTTCGGCTTGAAGGAAACAACGTGTACACGAGGGGAGGGGGGGGGGGGCGGGGGGTTCAAAATGGACTGGAGTGTTTCCGGTGCTACCCCGCTCTATATAGTAACATCGCCAAGACAGAGTGTTTCCAAACAGTAGCACCTAGTGTCTCCATTTTCAAATTTGAGTAGCAGCGAGCGTTTCCAACGGACTTCGGTCTGTCGCCATGACACTGAGAAAGTGGTCGTTTATCAACCAGACAACGACTGTGACTAACGCCTTACTACAATACAAAGGGGTGGGTGGGTGTTTGGGAGTTTAACCTCCTTTTCAACCACATAAGAGTGATATCAAAGACGGGGCAACGAGAAAAAAGGCAAGCACAAATATTTGGCCCCAGCCGGCGGGATTCGAACTCACGACCCGAGCACTGGGAGTCCAACGCTCTACCATTTGGCCACCCCGGCTCCCAACAATGCAAACACGTGTGTGTAGTCATACTTACAAACGTGATCATTACTGCTTTCCATGAGAGCAGTCATCGCCGAGTGAGTGAGTGAGTGAGTGAGTGAGTGAGAGTTTGTTTTTAGGGCTTAACGCTGCGCAAGCCACAAAGACAAACTCGGGGCTAAGTGTGCCTGCCAGATTTCATAGTGGGTCTCAAGACTCATCTTTTTCGCACCTTCTTTCCGAGCGACTGAGCATCCAATTGTCCCGCTGGTTGTGCTGTACTGTGTGGTTGCTAGTTTTTGTTGCTTTAGAAATCTGTATTGTCCTCTTGTGTGTGTAGCCGCGAAATGGTCTTTGTTGCTTGCGCGGCGTTAGGCCCTAAGTGGCTAACTAACTAACCTCTTGCGTGTTTTACTTCAGTTGTAGAATTGTGTGTGTGTGTGTGTGTGTGTGTGTGTGTGTGTGTGTGTGTGTGTGTGTGTGTGTGTGTGTGTGTGTGTGTGTGTGTGTGTGTGTGCCAAGAAATGCTTACTTGAATCAGTGTCAGTTTTGTTTTAACCTCCTATTGTAATGGTGCCTGGAACTTCTAAAGAGGGACAGGCGTCATATTCATATGAATTGATCATGAAAAAAATGTAACGTTGGACAACTGATGCAAACTGGTCTACGGGACAGTATAAACCTCGTCGCAAAGCCTGAAACGGAGTAGCACCGGAAACACATACCTCCATTTTGACTGCACACCGCGCTCCAAAAGGATGAGCGAAGAGTAATTTTCGAAGACGGCTTGCAAAAGACAACGTGTAGAAAACAGTTATCGTGAGGCATGGCAGCCTTTTCCCCCCGTGCAGTTGGGGCAACTGGCGACGAGAGATTGCGCGGAAATTGGCAAACAAACCGCTCGTTTAGCAGGCTTCCGTGTTTGTGCGATCTTCCCGCTAGTCGGCAGTTTCCTCAACAGGGAGTTTTCCTGGGGAGTTTTTGAGTCATTATTTTCAGCGCGGTGCGTGTGGCTATCTTCTGTATATAGTCTGGTTTACTGGTTGGTTGGGATTTAAAGGTACTATTTGGGATTTAAAGGTACTGTTTGGGATTTAAAGGTACTATTTGGGATTTAAGGTACTGTGCCGGCGGTTTTGCATAGCAGACCGGAATTCCTTAACGGTAAATTTTAGTTGTCTCCCCTCCTGAGTGCGTACGCACCACAAAATGGCTGACGACCGCCTTCTCTCGCTGCAGTATTTTGCGTACTAAAGTTTGTCTGTAATACAGCCATGCAAAACTTTTTTTTTTAATAGGATGCATTCCTGCATGCTGTTAGACCCTCCTTGACCCAGATGCAGCCCTCTGATGTGATGGCCAGAGCGACGCTTCCCATACACCATAATAGGCGGCTCCTTCGGCAATGCCGCCTCAAACCGCAGAGCGTAGACAGATAGCACACGTGCACTGCAAGCCGGAGAATGCTTTAAGCACACCCTCGAGTGCAATGACCGGCTTAGGACAACCGTCGCTCATCGACGTTCTAGAGGCTGCTTAAGGGTTATGTGCCTTTCTTTGGGGGTTTCCTCCCCTAGACTTTAAGGTTTGGCCGCCATTTTATGGCTTGCTATCCCAACAATGGGCTTTTTTTCTGGAGAGAATGGTTCTCGGAGTGTTTCCACATTTTGTAGCGCAGGATAAATTTTTGGTCAGCGCTAACTCGGAAGCCATGACAGCGCTAGGAATGAGGCATTTCCAAGCGAATAGGACCGGATGTTCGTGTTTTGTGCGCATGATTTGTGGGGTACTTGCGGAAAAGAATGAGGTGTTAGAGAGGGCACAGACCTGTAAATATCTAGTATCTCTATTTCTGTGGAGAGAGAGAGAGAGGCACACACACACACACACACACACACACACACACACACACACACACACACACACACACACACACACACACACACACACTGACACAGACAGACAGACAGCTGACAGACAGACAGACAGAGGTGAAATTACTTGGACGACTTTATCAAACTTGTCTTATACATAAGCAACGCCTTATACTTATGTATCATAATATATTGTACATTAAAAAATTTTCAGAGAGCAAAATAAGCACACAAAAAAGGCAGAAACAGAATAAAAGTAAGAACGACAGCACACACACACACACACACACACACACACACACACACACACACACACACACACACACACACACACACACACACACACACACACACACACACACACACACACACACACACACACACACACACACACACATTTCATGTGTGTGTGTGTGTGTGAGAGAGAGAGAGAGAGAGAATGTGCGCGCGTGTGTGTCTTCGCTTCACTAAAACACCCTAAAAAAAAACTAAAAAAAACAAACAGAAACGTTAGCATCAACAGAATTCACCCTGCACATCCTTGGTTCACTGACCCGCAAACGCACGACGTAAACTTATCTTTCCCCTCTTGTAACATCGCCTTGACGTGCACGACTTATCAGCGTAAATTCCCCGCCTTTCATTCACCCACAACCCTATCGCCTATCATTATGTTTTGCCCTAAACACTTGCTTGTCAGTTGTCTTTATCTTTAGAGAGCAAACAGTGCGCGTGAGAACGCTTCAAACCCTTTGCTTGGGCGCATCGTCCTTTGCGCGAAAACAGTATGTAAGAGTAAGTAAGACACAAGCTGATGGCAGTGGAGAAAAATTCCAGTTTCAAAGCAACAACTTTATGAATGAAGTGAATCTGTGATGCTCCACTGAGACACTGCGACCGCCTTTTTTTTTTTTTTTTTTTTTGACCGCTTAACGGACTCAGCGTAGCTCTGAAGAAGTCAGGCGTGGAGAAACCCTTTTCTTATTTCGGTTTTGGGCGCCGCCACTCACGCTATAAATAGAACAAGCCTATGTGCCTATACGGTATTTAGCCTGCTCTGACCCTTCTCTGTCGTAGACCTCTTGTCAACATTGGACTCTTTCAAGAGCAGAGATTTCGCCTTTTGTCTGCGTGAAGTGGTACGTGTCAGACGGCTGCCCACCAAGCAACAAAACGACACGTCGATAGTCATTAAAATCGACCACTCTCTTAGCTTCTGTTACCATAAGGATTAATTTTATTGAATCTCGCGTGGTGCTTGACTAAAAATCTGTCTACCACGATTCCTTGCAGTTGCATACATAGATGTTTTAGTCAGACAGGGTTTGCTGAAGCTGGGAGATTTCATCTCTTCCGCCAGGCCTTTCACACTTATGAGAAGTCTGCCATTGTTTCGGTGCCTTTGACTGCAGTTGTTCATCTGCATCAGGCCGGGTAGTGCATGTCAGTGTGTGTGTGTGTGTGTGTGTGTGTGTGTGTGTGTGTGTGTGTGTGTGTGTGTGTGTGTGTGTGTGTGTGTGGCTATGAGTTGTTTTCCTGCGAGATTAAGCGCTAAACAAATACTATTCATTATTATTATTATTATTACTGTACACTAATAAATCACAAACGGCACATTTATAGGCGTTAAAATCGACCACAGCCCTGGCTTCTGTTATCAAAAGGATTAATTTCGTTGCATCGCGCGTGGTGCATGACTAAAAATCTATCAACCACGATTCCTTGCAGTTACATGAATCACAAACGGCACATTTTTAGGCGTTGAAATCGACCACTGTCCTAGCTTCTGTTACCATAAGGAATAAGTTTTATTGCATCTCGCGTGGTGCGTGACTAAAAAATATATCCACCACGATTGCATGCAGTTATATACAGCAATGAGCCACTTGATGAAACAGTAAGCTCCTTGTGTACGGTTCACGCACAATCTGTACCCGCCTACTCTGAGTGGTTTGGACGTGGGTGGCGGGGGCAAAAAAGGCTTATGCTATTTAGGTCTCATTAGACAATCTCTTAAACAAAGAAGGGTGGGGATGGGAGCTGTCAGCGTGTGGTTAGCGGGAGAGGAAAAACGCCCTTGTCTTGTGATAATTAGTCGGGCGAGAGAACAGCTTCGTTAGAGGAGCGTGCGGGAAATTCTGGCCAATTTTAGGCGATTGCGTGTCACATTAGGCGATGATGCGACGCCACAATATTTCGACGTGCACGTGCACCGCGTTTGAGGGGAACTGTTCAGGACGTGGTTAGAATTCAACCTGTTCTTGGGTTTGGTTGTGTTTTTTTTTTATGATGGTCGTGAATTTGTTGTGAGTGGTAATTCTGTTTTCCAGGTTCTCCCTACCCCCCATCTCCCCCCCCCCCCTCTCTCTCTCTCTCTCTCTCTCTCTCTCTCTCTCACACACACACACACACACACACACACACACACACACACACACGCACACACACACGCACACACACACACACACACACACACACACACACACACACACACACGCACACACACACACACACACACACACACACACACACACGCACACACACACACACACACACACACACACACACACACACACACCTGCATGTATACCATGTATACAACTGTTCATGTTACCCCATGTCAGATCATTATCGCTGTACGAGGGACCAGACTTGTAACGAAAGCAAAACAACAGCAACAACAACAACAACAACAACAGCAACAACAACAACAACAACAACAACAACAGCAACAACAACAACAACAACAACAACAGCAACAACAACAACAACAACAACAACAACAACAACAACAACAACAATAAACAGCAACAAGTAACACCTCACTCAACTGATATGGTTCTGGGTACGTTTTACAGCAATGTCAGTGTTGTAAAGTTAACGTGTGGTTTATCCCTAGCTGGTTATTTATCAGTTGATGACAAAGAAAGGGTTGAATCAATACACTTGTGGTCGTTACAAACGAAAATGCGCAAACAGAAAGTCCAGTACAGAATGCCTGCTCTCTCTCTCTCTCTCTCTCTCTCTCTGCCCCCCACCCCCTCTCTCTCCCTGACCTTGCTTGAAAAGACTTTTTGTCCAAGACATCGTAAACTTGGAAAGCTCTCAGGCGTGCCTGTTTCCAGATCGTGATTAAAATCTCCCAGCTTCAACAAACCCTGTCTGTCAACTGTGTTTAGCCGGCAGGATGTTGCTAAACATCACCTATTTCTGGTTCCCAAGCGGTTTACCAGGGATGCTCAGTTCGTATACGATTCCTTGCGAAAGTCACACAATCTCTTTAATGTTACAACATTCAGGGTGATTTGAACAGCTGTGGTCTTGGCATTTTGCAAATATAGAGGCATGTGGATTTCGGTTTAAAGCCACTCGTGTTCTGTAGAGTTACAAACATGTGGGTGACTTATATTTGTGGGTGTTTTGGTTTAGACTGGAAATGCTGCAGCTATGACTCCTACCAGTTCAAGTCCCCTAAATATCCGACTCTGGTCAGATGGTTTATCCCCAGTCTCTGACAATGAATTACTGCATAATTCTTGAAACATACTGTTTATCTGCACTAAAAATACTCACAGAAGACCAACAAAACCGTTAGTTTGAGTAAAAATGACAAAACATGAGCCTAGCATGTTGAGTGATGGTCTTTCGGAGCAGTTTTGTCTAAAATGGCTGAACTGGTAAGAGATAAGTAGAGACATGACACTCTTTCGCTAAAGTTAGTGGTCTTTCGGAGCAGTTTTGTCTAAAATGGCTGAACTGGTAAGAGATAAATAGACATCACACGATTTGGCTAAAATAAAGACTTTCGGGTGATTTTTTTTTTTTTTTTTTTGCATAGGTCAGTATGACTGAGCTTTCACTCAGCAAGTTTTAATTTCACATGATACAAAACTGTTGAAAGAAAATTTAAAAAAAAATGACAGCAATAGATAGGCATGCATCAACTGATTTTTCAACAATTATGAGGGGAGCCGGGGTGGCCGAATGGTAGAGCGTTGGACTTCCAGTGCTCGGGTCGTGAGTTCGAATCCCGGCTGGGGCCAAATATTTGTGCTGGCTTTTTCATCGTTGCCCCGTCTTTGATATCACCCGTATGTGGTAGAATAGGACGTTAAACTCCCAAACACCCACCCACCCACCCTCAATCAGTAATTATGACCATGAACGACGTATGCGTAATTTTCTTAATCTCTTAATCTCGTCCCCATGAAGGAAGTGTGTTGAAAATTCGGTCTCCAAAAAATTGTTATAATAAGTTCATGTTCGTTTTCCACGCAGGTTTGCCTGTTTATTTGTGTTTCTCTACTCTGATATCCATTTCCTGCTGTCAGAGAACGTGTGAAATCCATTGGCGCGATCAGGCGACTCCCGTCTAACCCGGCGCGGTCTTTTCATGGCGTCTAAAAGCATTTCTGTCTCAGAAAGTAAACTAACATAAGATCACATCATCATACGCGCATATGCCCCTTCCTCCCCTTACTTACCACAGCACCGGAAAAGCGCGGAGCACAATACAACTTGAGAGTATGTGCACCCGGTCACGTCCCGGCAAAAAGGGAGGGTGTCATTATCATAGCTGACCTTCACAGGTCTGTCTGCACAATGCCTGCGTCGATTTCCGCCTCTCGACTTCAATCTCTGCCTCAGGTGGTGTAGATGCTGTGCCAGAAGAGGTTTCCGGCTTCCTGCCCCTCTACTCTGCCTTGGAAATGTTCAGCCAACACAATTTGAAAGTGAATGCAATTCTAAATTCCAAAACTTAAATTGCTGAGCTGATCCTTCGCGTCACTGACGTGGTTGTAATGTGTTACGTCTAGTGTGTGAAAAATTGCGTGTGATTCACGTGAGCGTGTGTGTTGGGTTCAGTTCGCGGCGCTTTGGGCCATGTTAAAAAAATTGGGTAAAGCGTTAAGAGTCTTCTTCTTCTTCTTCTTCTGCATCATCATCATCATCATCCATTCATCATCATCTTCTTCTTCTTCTTTCTTCTTCTTCTTTCACTTCATCATCATCATCATCATCATCACATCATCATCGCTTCTTCTTCTTCTATTCTTCATTCTTCTTCTTCTTCTTCCATCATCTTCTTCTTCTTCTTCTTCTTCTTCTTCTTCTTCTCATCTCTCTTCATCATCATCATCATCTCTCTTCTTCTTCTTCTTCTTCTTCTTCTTCTTCTTCTTCTTTCTCTTCTTCTCTTCTTCTTCTCTTCTTCTTCATCATCATCTTCTCATCTTCTCTTCTTCTTCTTCTTCTTCTTCTTCTTCTTCTTCTCTCTGCTGCTTCTTCTTCTTCTTCTGCGTCATCATCATCATCATCTTCTTCTTGTTCTTCCTCTGCATCATCATGATCATCATCATCTTCTTCTTCTCATCATATTGTTAGCAAGTCCGGCTCGACCAGAGACTAAAGTGGACCACCCTGGTCAGTAACTTTGCTTTTCAAGTCTCGAGCTCCGCCGGGGAAGAAAGAAAACAAAACCGACACATACCCAAGAAACAAAACAAAACAAAAACCACTAACACACAAACAGCAAACAAACAAACAAAACGCAAGGAATCTGCCGAGATGCCGTAAAACTCACAAACTGCATAATACAACCAAACCTGACAAAGGCGGTGATCACCCCAAAGGATGTACGAGTATCGTCGTTTTCACGGCGTATGCACGTACGGACTCCGCACACTGATTGTGCTCCTGTAAACGTGGGATATTTCTGGTTGCTTGGAGTTTAGCAGGATAGATTGATCATGACATATGGACGCCTATAAAACCTTTGCTCCTCCTCGGTGACGGAGAACCCGTGGGTACAACGCAAACAAGCCCGTTGCTGGGAGGTTCAAGCGTATTGAGGTTGCAATGCATTCCTCATCGGAAGAAGAGAAAATTTCAGCGGTGTGACTGCTTTTTATTTTATTTTATTTTATTTTATGTTTGTCTCTCTTCTTCTTCTTCTTCTTCCTTCTTCTTCTTTCTTCTTCTTCAGAATATGTTTTCTTAGGGTTAACTTTACCTTATCGTTTGTCGTGTTTTCCTTCAGCATGGGAAATACACACCCAGATCAGATTAAGATTGATATATGCATGATCAAGGGAAAAGACGAGGGGGTTTGGTGTCCGATAATGGGGTCATTTTTCAGGTTTGTGTTTATGTTGGGTGAAAACCGTTTCAGGGAAAGTTTCAGAATGTGGGTAGATGCTCGCCGTTGCTGCCATGGTTAACTAAGCGATATTTGCATCTACAGTCGAACCTGCCAAGGCGGTCACCTGTATAAGCCAAACCACTGTCTAACCTGGTCACCCCAGAGGATCCCCTGACACACTAGCTGTTGACATGACACCCTGGATAACCCGGCCACCTGTCTAAGGTGGTCAGTTTGACCCAGTCCCTTGGGTGACCGCCTTACACAGGTTTGACTGTATATAGAATCAATGAAATCGGAGACTGTATTTTTTCCACCCTCTGTGCATGTTTTTTTTTTAACTCTCTTTTTCTCCCCTAATCTTTCTGTAACCATGTCGAAGATTGCGTGTTTTTCTTTCCTTTAGGGGAGCCGGGATAGCCGAATGGTAGAGCGTTGGACTCTCAATGCTCGGGTCGTGAGTTCGAATCCCGGCTGGGACCAAATATTTGTGCTGGCTTTTTTTCTCGTTGCCCCGTCTTTGATATCACCCTGAAGTGGTGGAAAAGGACGTTAAACTCCCAAACACCCACCCACCCTTCTTTCCTTTATCTATTCTTGCTATGGCCTTGACTAAGCTCAACTCTGATACCGCACCTCCCTCCCCCTTCTCCCCCCCCCCTCTCTCTCTCTCCCCCTCCCACCCCCTCTCCCCCCTCTCCCCCTCCCCCTCTCTGTTCTTTCTATCGTGTAAAATGCTTTCCTCAATCACGCCTGCAGAAATCGGAGACCGTATTCTTTCTACCCTCATTCTGTTTCTATTCCCAAACGCGTGCACGGGCAAGCCAGAAAATGGTAGACCGTTGGACTATCAATGCTAGGATCGTAGGTTCGAATTCCGGCTCCAAGCCAAATATTTGTGCTGTTGTTGTTTTCCTCGTACGTGCCCCGTCTTTGATTATCGTCCGTTTGTGGTGGAAGAAGTCGGCCGAATTAATCCCGCAGACACGCACCCACCCTTCACAATCACGCCTAAATCGTAGTAGACCGCATTTTTACCCCCCTCCTCTTTGTCCATTTTACTCCGAAGCGATTCGGCTCTCGCGTGCGCTGTACTCATCGGCACCCTGTAGTAATAACCAAGGCGGAACCCTTGCAAAAACATTGGTGTTTTCTCATCTAGAGGCGAGCCGAAGGAAGCTCCGGTGTATCCAAAGATACGAGAGACAAAATAAACAGCGACTACCCCGTCAATCTTGCCAGACAACTAGCCATGGGCTCACTTTTTCCCCCTTTTTCTCTTGTTTTCGTCATCGTGATACGTGCCTCGTGGAGGACGCCCTTGTGTTGGGAACAGTGGGGGGTTTAGTGTTCAGACATTAGCGGGTGAGATTTTAGCTGTAAGTACTCTTTTGTGTTCACACACACACACGTACGTGAGCCGGGAGGCAGGGGTGGGGGTGGAGGGGTGGGGGTGGGTGAAGGGGGCCGGGGGGTGGGTGGAGGGGTGGGGGGGGGGTGAAGGGGGCCGGGGAGGGGGGTGGAGAAAGAGAAGTAGTAACTTCAAGACGTTAGTCTTTGAGACTTTGGTTGTATAAGTAACCTTCGTGTTTACACACGTAGGCAGTACAGAGAGAGAGAGAGAGAGAGAGATGCTCCAAGACATTAGTCTGCGAGACGTTGGCTGTAAGTACCCTTTGTGTTCACATACACATACAGAGAGAGAGAGGGGGGGGGGGGGGGAGGACACTTGAATGAAATGGAACGTTATTCTCCAAGGAAAAACGATCAGGTTTCACGACCTTTCGTAAGTCCTGTCCTTGCTAGACTACCGCCCCCCCCCCCCCCCCCCCCCCCCCCCCCCCCCCCCCCCCCCCCCCCCCCACACCTCAGTACAGACAGCTTATACAAAAATGACAAAAATAAACCACACACAGTACATGCATATCACCTGTAAAAAGAAAGGAGGGGCGGGGGGTGGAGGAATGACAATGCTTCTTTATGTATCAACAGTAAAACTATTGGCACACCATTTCCAGACTTGCTGTTGCCACTCAAGTAAAAGGGATAAAACCTTGCAATAATATCAAAAGGGGGATACACCTGAAACAATATTCAGAAGAAATAGAACGAACATGCGAACATCTCCCCCCCCCCACACCCCCCTCTCTTCCCACCCTCTTTAGCAGTGGTACTTCTCAGCAAGACATCTTCTTTTTTTTCTCTCTCTCTCCCAAACGCTCCTAAAAACCGAACGCTTATTCTAACACACCCAAAATCTAGAGAAAGCATCTTAGTGTTTTCTCACACCCTGGGACGTCTTTCCGCGCCGAAGCTACAGCGAATGGCAGATGAACTACAAGCGTGCAATCCCATCACGCAATGCGTATCGTTCACCGTCCTGCACCTGTGTTCATGCATGGGATGCAAGAGAAACATAATGACGATGAAGGAGAAATAGTGTTAAAATGTCGTTTGCAGTGACTCATCGAGTAGAGCGTTCGATTTTAGCGGGTGTGGTAGTGGATGGCCGTCACCGCTGTTACAGTGAAGCGTGGGTTGGACCCCCCCCCCCCCCATCCCCCCATTCCCCCCCCCACCCCCCACCCCCTCCACCTCACACCCCCCCACCCCCCCACCCCTCCAACGCAGTCTTGGTGAAACTTTTCCAGGATGTGGTGTTCACGAACACGCATGGGTAGCTATGACAAACCACAGCGTAACTTTTAGAAGGAAACTCCACGGAGAGCTAAAAAAAAACCAAAAAAAAACCACCACCACCAACAACAACAACAAAACACACACACACACACACACACACACACACACACACACACACACACACACACACACACACACACACACACACAAACTGGTAGATACTGTAACAGGTCTAGATGAGTGACCGGCATCGACATTTTCATTGATTCGCCCATTGGACCACATCAGTGGAGTGAGGTGTTAGTTGTTGCTGTTTATTGGTTGTTGTTGTTGTTGTTGTTGTTGTTTTGCTTTCGTTACGATACAAGTCTGGTCCCTCGTACAGCGATAATGATAACACGCGGTAACATGAACAGTTGTATACATACAGGTGTGTGTGTGTGTGTGTGTGTGTGTGTGTGTGTGTGTGTGTGTGTGTGTGTGTGTGTGTGTGTGTGAGAGAGAGAGAGAGAGAGAGAGAGGAGGGGGATCTGGCGTTTAACGTTCGTTTTCACCACGTCTGGGTGATATCAAAGTCGGAAAACGAGAAAAGAAAAAAAGACAGCACAAAATTTGACGCTTTGCCGAGATTCGAACTCACGACCCGAACATTGAGAGACCAGCGCTTTACCATAGAGACAGACAGAGGGAAAGTCTGTACACACTTGAACCTCCAGCGACTGGAACCTTCGACCTTCTGGTCTACAGCTCAGTCAATCAGTTCTATCCAACAGGGCTGCCCAGGCAACAACAACAACAACAAAATCTGCGGAGAGAACATTCCTGATATCTGCTGTTAAAACAACTACGAAAACTCCCTCGTAAGAGCTTAGCAGAAATTAAGTGTCCCATGGCACCTCATAGATTCTCCATGAAGGGCATCCAATGTCACGCAAGCCTCGCTTTCAACGCAGCAGCCTCGTTGTCAATGCTTTGGGGATAGTAAAGAGAGATTGGAAAGGGAGCATGGCCAACTGTGAAATTAGACCCAAAAAATCTTGCATTGGGCGTGCAGTAAAAAGCTCGTAGATGACGTCCTTGTTGTTAAAACGCAGGGAGGAAATATTAGAAATGGCGGTCTCCCATTGGACGGGTTTCGTTCAAGATAACATTGACAATGGTAGATGTTTCACGGGAAATCGTGAGCGTTAATATGGTCTCGCGAAAGAGTGTGATGGCGGTCGGTGGTTTAGTGGTTAAGAGACCTGTCACCAATGCGAGAGGTCAGGGGTTCGAGTCCCACTCGGGGCAAAGAATTTTTCCTTCTCGTATGTGGCACCGTTCATTCGGGCCGATCGTCGGGGGTTCTCTCCGGGTACTCCGGCTTCCTCCCCCTTTGCTTTGGAAATGTTCAGCCCACCAAATTTGAAAAATAAATGCAATTCTAAATTCCGAAATTTAAATAGCTGAGCTGACCCTTCGCACCACGTGATTGTAATGTGTTTATGTCCAGTGTGTGAGAGAATGTGTGTGATTCACGTGAGCGTGCGTGTTGGGTTTAGTTCGCGGCGCTTTGAGCCGATTCATGAAATTGGGTAAAGCGCCTATATAATACTCATTATTATTATTATTATTAATGAAGTACAAGAACAAAAACGAAGTTATTCTCTGGAAGCAGATGCTTCTTTGAGAAAGACGCACGCACGCACGCACGCATGCATGCGCACATGAATCCATCAATGTAAAACTAGTGTCCAAAAGAAACGATACCAAACTGTTGTCAGAATGTGTTTGTGCAAAGTGATCCCCGAGGCCTAAAAACATAGGTTTACGTATCCCACGTCCCAAATACAGCGTCTGCGCTCGGGAATACCGGAAACATTTGCTAATGAAATATACCACTCTGAAATTTCTGTATTGTTCTGCTTTTATTGTATGTCCTTGCCAACCCTTGGTATCGTTTCTTTTGGACACTAGTTTATAATAAGAATGTCTGGATGTCACTCTCACCTTTGAATGGGCCTAAGGCCTATCAGTAAACAATCCTGGTTCTGATCAATACATTTGAGGGTAGCGGGATTCGAACCGTTAGTGAATCATACAGAGCAAGCAAGCACACATTGCAGTGCATGTCCGTCTCTGTTGCGAGCCTGTAGACAGTAGTTGAGTTTTTTAAATACTCACAAAGAGAGAAGGCTTTGCAACGGTAAATTTTACACCAAGATGCACCCGAAATCCCCATCACCACACACACACACACACACACACACACACACACACACACACACACACACACACTCTCTCTCTCTCTCTCTCTCTCTCTCTCTCACACACACCACACACACAAACGCACACACACACACACACACACACACACACACACACACACACACACACACACACACACCCGACAAACGTCTCTCAAACCATCGCCCAGTTTATACAAACACAGCAAGAAATCCTATCCCATAGTTTTGCTTCTGCAAAGTACCCACCAGCAAACTCCCAAGTACTCCCAGAGGTTGTTAGCAGGGGGACTTAACCATCGTTGCTAATCGACTTCCAAGGCTGTGTTGGAATGCGCTCTACCTGTGCTGTTTCAAAAGGTGATATATGTGAGAAAGTGGCCGGCATGCTTTGTTAGAGAGAGAGAGAGAGTGAGAGCAGCCGACAGAGAGAGAGAGAGACCAACCGAGAGGGAGAGAGAGCAGCCGAGAGAGAGAGAGAGGAGAGAGAGAGAGAGAGCAGCCGAGAGAGAGAGAGAGTAGCCGAGAGAGAGAGAGAGAGAGCCTTTCTTTGATGGACCAGGCATCTGTTACAACCTCATCCATTTCGGAGAAGCAATCACCTTCAGTAGTGACTTGTGTTCACGGAAGAAGATGAGGATGTCCGCAGCAATAAACGAACTTAGAAGTGAGACACATGGTCAGATGTACGATAATCGAGTCAACGAGTATAATCGCATGTTTTTACTGCGGAGCTGTCCATTCGGTCACGCAATGGAACCTCTTGACTAACACGCCATGTTGACACTCAAACTTCTTCTCGACGACCAGCTCTTCCGAATTCCACCTCTTACGTGGTGGGGAAGGACGTTAAACTCCCAAACACCCACCCACCCACTCGAAGACTACCTGCCTTTACAGACCAGTTTGATTTTTCTCACTGGACAACTACCTGACATTTTGAGACCACTTTCATCTGGCTGAAAGAGGAGGGGGGGAGGGGGCAAAAGAGGTTCTACAGAGCTGAAGCCTCGAACCCCAATTCCCCCCCCCCCCCCAAAAAAAAAGCATTTTTCTCCGCGGGTTGACCGTATTTCATCAGTTTAGAACCCGTAATGGAAATAGTCGCCTAATTTCGCATTATACGACTTGATACCTTTTTGAGTTTATTAAGTAAATCTCAGCTGTTTGTAGGGAGCCACGGTGGCCGAATGGTACAGCGTTGGACTTCCAATGCTCGTTTAGTGAGTACGAATCCCGGCTGGGGCCAGGTATATGTGCTGGCTGTTTCATCGTTGCCCCGTCTTTGATATCACCCGTATCATTGTGGTGGAAAAGGACGCTAAACCCCCAAACACTTACACCTCATCCCCACCCGCCCACCCACCCATCCACTCGCGTTGCTGTTTGTTAGATCTGAAGGTTTCTATCAAGAGGTATACGATAATCTTTGAACTTAGCACCACAACTCAAGTCCAGGACACAGACTAGTAAAGTTGTCTGTTCAGGCGTGACACGCTAGTTAACGCTAGTGTCTGGAGACTGACAGTGTATAATGCATTCGCACGCGCGAAACGGCTGCCTACCTGCCTTTCTGGAATCTCTGACGGCTTCAAAGCGAACTCGTTTTGCCGGTACTAGGTGCGCGACGTGCAGACAGGTCTATTTTGTCGGTGTCCGGTGCGGAATGTGTGAAGAAGACCTTGAGCTGTTCAACTCTAGACCGGTCAGAAACGCAGTCTGTTATGTCTGAATACTCCCCTCTTCCCCTCCGAGTCCACACACACACGCACGCACACACACACACACACACACACACACACACACACACACACACACACACACACACACACACACACAGACTCTCTTTCTCTCTCTCTCTCTCTCTCTCTCTCTCTCTCTCTCTCTCCTGACTTTGCTAATGGCCTCAAGTAACTATTATACAGTTAAGAACCTGGCATTATATATTTTTCTAGCCTTAAGAAAAAGACAACAGTTGCTCAGCTGAGTTGATACAGTATACTTTATTTTGCACTTGGGTTATTTCATGCACAAGTATTGATGTGTTAAAGAATGTCTGGATGTCACTCTCAACTTTGAATGGGTCTAAGGCCTATCAATGAACAATTCTGATTCTGATTCTCTCTCTCTCTCTCTCTCTCTCTCTCTCTCTCTCTCTCTCTCTCTCTCTCTCATTCAACCAATCTGCTTTTTTCCACCAAAGGATTTTGTTAACACTTTTAATTTCATATTTGTGTCATTGCCCCTTCCCCGCACCCTTCAACTCTCTGTCTCTTTTCTCGATTAACCTCGAAGATTCAACGTCTCTCTTATACAACCTTACTGCCTCCTTTCATTTTGTTGTTTTTGGTTTTGTTTGGTAGATTTTGTATGTTGACACTCTTTATCTTTTAAGCTTTGAACAGTTACAAGGAATAGTTGTACAGCGCGTCTTCGGCCTTGGTTGTCGAATTTCAATCCTTTTTCAAGCGTCGCCCGAGCTATTTCAAGCACACAAAAGTTGACACGCGTAAAAAAAAAAAAAATTGTCTTTACCTTCGTACTAATCATGTTGTTACCTGTTCCCGAAGTTCCGACTTCAACTTCAAAACTCAACGCACAGTCTGTCTCCTGTGTTTCAGATCTCTTCTGAGCTGCCCTGATGCTTACACTATGGATGACTTACACACAACCACGGTTTCGCGTCTGTCGCAGAATTGGTGAGTTGTATACGATTGGGTATCAACGCTGCTTTGTCTATGTGTTCACCAATGTGTGTGTGTGTGTGTGTGTGTGTGTGTGTGTGTGTGTGTGTGTGTGTGTGTGTGTGTGTAAAATAGAAAAGAAAAACAGAAAGAAAAGAAAAAAAAAAACAGAAACTTATCAACCCTGCAATGGTCGCTGTCTTAAAGGGACTAATGGCATTTACTAATGCTACCAATTTTCAGGAGGGGAGCCGGGGTGGCGAATGGTAGAGCGTTGGACTTCTAATGCTCGCGTCGTGAGTTCGTATCCCGGCTGGGGCCAAATAGTTGTGCTGTATTTTTCATCGTTGCCCTGTCTTGCAGCCATATACTCATGTGTAGAGGAAATTTCAACAAATTCCAATATTCCGTTTATTGGTAATGTTGGCAGCGACCACATACCCCCTCCATCCACGGTCGTCTGCTGGCTCCTGTACCAGCCGCGCATGAATACAAATAGTCCACAAGCCAGGCTCATTTTCCCCTAATTTTACTATTATCTGGCATGAAACTTGTTCACAAAGCCAACAAAAAGCACCCGATTGCCATTTTTTACTCTGCACACAAAGTTTAAAAGGGGCAAAGATTTTCTACTACATGTATATTTAGCGTAGTTTTTACTACATGACCCAGAAGCCAGAAGCTATTACTGGTCTGTAACCCAAGGGAAACATGGCGGATGTCTTGAAAGGACGGCCGAGTTTTCCTCGTTTTACACGGCCATCAAACCATATAGTCAGTGTGTTGAAATCGGAGGTCTAAATGTTAATGTTTTGTTGATGTTCTTCGTGTTCTTGTTTTCGTAGTCGTAGCAAAGGCGTTTTGGTCACATTTTCATTGAGGTACTCTTCCGTGGAAGATTTGTACTGAGTTCGGCTCCGTTCTGAAGTGAGATTTGGGTATCGGTTGACGTTTGTTGCCCATTTAGTGTGAACCCAAGGGGAGGACTGTGCCAGACTAGAAGTCCTAATGAGGGCTTTGTACGCTTGACCGTTGGAGATTGTGGGTTTTATGATCTAGGTCAAGTCTTCCCTTGCATGACAACTCTCTCTCTCTCTCTCCTCTCTCTCTCTCTCTCAAACACACACACACACACACACACACACACACACACACACACACACACACACACACACACACACACACACACTCTCTCTCTCTCTCTCTCTCTCTCTGATAGCTGATCTCATGATTTTGTGTATAATTACGCTTGCCGCGCGAGCGCGCGCATAACTGTGTGTTTCTGTGCGATTTCCTGTTCTTGTGTTGTTGTTTTTTTCTCCATCTCTTCATTTTCTTTCTATTTTTTCAGTTTTTTTATGGTAGTGTAGCAACGGCAAGTTTAAAATGGTCTTTGTATGCGTATAACTTCTTCCGTTGTAAAATAAAGGATCGTTATCGTTATCGTCAATCTCTCTCTTCTTCTTCTGCTTCTTCTTCTTCTTCTTGATAACTATCCCTATGACTGCTTTTCTTCTGAAAGGTTTCGCTTCGTGGGTAGGCAAAGGAAGTATAACCAGTTTCAACTAGGCCTACTTAGCAAGCAAGCCAACACTTTCAAGTTAGAAAACCTTAGGCAAGAGAAATAATGAGAAGCGAATCTATTCAACCTATTTGCTTGCGTACTAACAACAGTGTTTCCGAGTTACACACGTTCACTAAGGAATAGCATCATTCTCTCTCCCATATCCCACGAACTGTGGTAGCAGCGTTGGTTGTGGAAGTGGGGACGAAAAGCAAGACAAGAAGACACCTTTGCAAAGCGTGCAGCGCACGCAACGCTAACCCACAAAAGACTTCAACGGTAACTCAACACCAGCTCATGAAAAATAAAACCTTCTGTTTGTTTGAAAGCTCTTCATGTCGGGAGATGGGAGCTTATTAAGGGCAGGGTTGGAGACAGGGTGAGGCCGGGGGGGAGGGAAGAGGGAGGGGGGAGACTTCCTTCACACTTGACTTTTCAGAAGAGGGTTACGGGCCCTGCCTTTGTTTGTGGACGTCTGTTTTCCCTTTTCTTTGAATCCTGAATGCCGGGTGAGGACGACAAGCGGGAACTGTTTGGTTTCCAGAGGGTGGGTGGTTTTTGGTACGCTAGGGACCTCCCGGCATTGTCTTTTTCTCTCTACATCGCAGGCTGTTGGTGCGATTCTGTAATGTTCCAGTCACGTTGTACTGTTCAAAATCTTATAGGGAGGTCGACAAACCCCGCTACAAACTGTAATTTGTTGCTGGACTCTCAGCCGACAATGTCACTGCCTGCTTGCAGTAAATTAAACAAAAATGATGGCGCGAGTTAAAAATCCCATGTCTAAGGCAACTTTTTAATCATTAGTAGTAAATTGACAGTTTCATCGTAATCTAACTTTCTCCCTGGGGTGAAAATGATAATGCTGAACGCTGTAAAACAACAACAACAACAACAACAACGCTTCATGCACAGCAAGCTCGTATCGCGGAGGAATGGATTCAGGGAAAGATCAGAAGGTGGGTGGTTGGTGTTTGGGAGTTTAACGTCCTTATCCACCACACACGGGTGATATCAAAGACAGTTCAACGAGAAAGGAGCCAGCAAAAATATTCGGTCCCAGCCGGGATTGGAACCGAAAGATGAGAGTGACTGAGTGAAAGTGAGTGAGTTGAAAAAAGAAAGGAGAGAGAGAGAGAGAGAGAGAGAGAGAGAGAGATTCACTATAGACCCTTGCCGCTCGGTTGGCCACCTTACGAGGCAAACCGAACCGCCGGTAGGTCCCTCCAGCGTTCATGTAACATTGATGCAATTTGCGCTCTCCTCGTCCATCAGTGTCTTCTGCGAGTGGCTCGAAGCCGACCTATTTTCTCTCGCGCAAGAACACTTGGGTGACAAAGAAGTCGCTAAGTAATTGATGAGAGGCGCTTTTTTTTAATGTGTGCGGTTCAAAAAACATGCCGCATCATTTTGTTCCAGGAGTGCGGTGTGGTATGAATTTGCGAGGCGGGATTGTGCATTAACGGCTCCAGCGCGGTTGAACGGGTTCGTACTATCGGTGGGTTTTAACGCTTGAAAGCCCGCGCCCTTTCTGGGAATAAAACTGCCATTGAAAGACAATAAGTGGCTTCCTTGGCAAAACAAAACCTAGGCTTGCAGAGGTTTGTGGTTCAGCTTAAAACTCCTGCCCTTTTTTGCTCTCCTCGATCTGAAAGCTTTTGCCTCTCGAGAGTGGGGACAAAAAGCGGAGAGAAAAACAATAACTGACTTTGGGAATAAAAATACGAGATAACAATTTCGTCTTCCTTGCGTATTTTCCAGGGCTTGATCAAACCCTGTTTTCTCTCTCTCTTTTTTTTTAAATCCGTCCCATTCCGAGTGCACCCTCTTCAGAGTTGTATGTTTCTTAAGAAAGAAACTTTCTTTGCTGTTTCAAGGCCCACCCGGTCCGACATTTTAAGGCTTCAAAGAAGCGGTTTTGGAACAGAACAGTTATGCTCGTGAGTGTGCCTTTAAAATAAATATATTCGCAATGAATGGGGGAGGGGGGGGGAGTGATGGCACTTACAAACCTTGTAAGGCTGTTTGCCGAAAGAGATGATGCTTGATTTCGGTATGGAAGGCGTTAAAGTTATTGATCTTGTGTAGTTTTCAGAGCTTTAAAATTAGTACACTGACATTTCCTGGCGTTGTAAACGAGGAGGACTCCTGCACCAACCTGAAGCGGCCAGCTGTGTGACAAGACTGTAGCAGACGCTGTGCGTTTCGTCTTCGATTCGCTCCATACCGGCCGGTTTTTTTTGTTTTTTTTTTAACTTTGTTGCCTGTAAAATGGAAGAAATGCGGCAGCCAAGGCGACCCGCCTACCGGCCTACTTTTCTTAGCGAAAAGTGTCCTATACGTATACTATAAATAGAACCACGGCGTTTGCGGTCACCCTGACCCGTCGTGTCCTATAGATGGAGGCCTCTGGTGTTTTGATTTGATTCATCTAATAGTTTTAACAGCATGGCTTTTACGCATTTAGCGAACGCTGTTTGTTTGTTTTTTTAACAAGGTTGTTTTATGCACCCGAAGCCTTTAGATTCAGCCATTTCTCTTTTCAGTGCGTCATCTTGCTTTCACTGCTTTTAACTCTCTCTCTCTCTGTCTCTCTCTCTCTCTCTCTCTAACTTTGCGTGAGCGTTTCGGTCCAAAAACCAGGTTTGCCCTCAAAGCTAGGGGGCAAAATCAGAGGTTAAAGACAGATTATTCTTAAGTGCAGAGGCGAATCTCATTAAAGAGCCATTCGACATCAGAACTTCCTCAGGAAGTCTGCAACAGCCAAACAAAAACCCGATTCCTCTCACCGCCCCATTCCTCATTAGTTACAAATTACGACTTTGATCCACGCGTCCCAGGGGGAGGGAAGTGTCGGGTGTTCTTATCGAGAGTTGTCCGCCTTGCTTGTCTTCCTGCCTACGAAGTTTTGTAATTCTCCCTAGTGTTTCTCTGCGTATCCAGCAGGGTATTTCCTGTGTCTCGGTTGTATTGATGATCTCGATGGCGTAGTTTAGAGTGCGTAATTTCTCAGTTTAGGTTTATGTGTACTGTAAGACTATCTAGAACTGGTGTTCTCCGTTCTGTGTATATGTGTACAAAATACCCACTTTCATTGAAATTTTCACATTATTTCTATGTACATGATTAATGTTCTGTATAGATGCGTGTGAACACGAGAGAGAGAGAGAGAGAGAGAGAGAGTGTGTGTGTGTGTGTGTGTGTGTGTGTGTGTGTGTGTGTGTGTGTGTGTGTGTCTGTGTGTGTGTGCCTGTGCCGGTGTGTGTGTGTGTGTGTGTGTGTGTGTGTGTGTGTGTGTGTGTGTGTG
The DNA here is from genome assembly GCA_018292915.2 of Batillaria attramentaria. Taxonomy (NCBI): domain Eukaryota; kingdom Metazoa; phylum Mollusca; class Gastropoda; family Batillariidae; genus Batillaria; species Batillaria attramentaria. The sequence continues at coordinate 146,588 of JACVVK020000164.1, forward strand.
TGTGTGTGTGTGTGTGTGTTGTCCTTACTTATTATCTTTTTTTTTACAGCAGTATTAGCCCATGTAGTTTTAAATTGGCATGAATAAGTCTGTAATTTCTACGTTGTAAAATAGAGGTTCATGTTCTTGTTCTTGTTCTTGTTGTCAGAGTAAGTGGGATATTGTCTGGCTAACCCGAGGCCTGAGTCAGATTCCTACATTCACGAAGGCTGTTTGGAGTGTTGTGGGGGCGGCGGGGATTTTGACTGTGTGTCTGTTGGGTGTCAACTTGGATTGGAATCAAAGTAGTGACAACTATAAGATCCTACCGTGACACTGCGACCGTTAGAAAACCCGAACGAAGTCGCTCTGGTTTTCTTTGTCGCCCGTCGGGTCCACAAAGACTGAAATTATAGGTGTGGGGAATCCGAGACAACGAAAGGGGACTGTACTGTTTACTGAGGTCGGCTGGTGCAGATTTTCACCGCAAGGTCGTAAATCAACGACCGGTGCACTCATCTACCCGCGCGTGAACAACTTTCCCAACAATAAGATGTATTCCTGTTCAGGTTCTTCTTCGTTTCAGTCTTGCTTTGTTGCTCCCTGCTGCACTAACGTGGATGCGCCACGGACAGAAGAATTCCAACCGTGTTTTCCCAACAGTATGCTACAAACTCTAGTCTACAAAGTTTGTAGGACACGAACTAGTGTTTGGCAGCTCCGTGGGGCAAGAAGTACAGCATATAGTCGAAACGTACAAGTCTTCACTTTGGGATCGGCTCATCCTAAGAAACGCAGCATTTTACCAAACATTGCCCTCTGCGAATCAGACGTCACGGAATTCGAATCACCAGCTGGGCAGGGTTTTGGTGTGGGTTGTTTTCTCAAGAAATAAAGTCAATTTTCGAGACATTCGTGTACAGACTCGTTTGCGGTGCCTGTATAGCATTCATGAATAATAATAATAATAATAATAATAAAACGTTCTTATATAGCGCAGTATCCCCACAAAGTGAGGGGAGTGAGTGAGTGAGTGAGTTTTTGAGGCTTAACGCCGCGCAAGCCACAAAGACTAATTCGCGGCTAAGTGTGTCTGCACTACGTGAAAACAACAAAAATGTCACGTTGGGCAACTGATGCAAATTGATATGCGAGGCAATATAAACCTAGGACATGCAGGAGACGCTGCACCTTCATGCTCATTTCTCGAACTCCCGGTTACAAAAAAGCGTAGAAAACAAATAACAATACAACTAGGTAAAACAAAGATAAATACCAAGCGCATATACAGCAAATATTGCAACTTATCATCACTAGGTGAGGGGAGGGAGTAGCCCAAATTTCTTAAACATAAAGTAAATCGACTAAATGCCAGTAAAGTCAGCCAGAAACCGGACACCAAGAGGCTATTGGCCTGGGTTCCACTGATTACCGAAAACAACCGACTTACCGAAAACAACCCGAAACAGGGCTGACTATAGTAAGAGCGGGATAATTTTTTTTTTAAAGACAAAACACGGGTAAATAACCACACATAAAATAATGTAAGCTATGATGAAAAACAAATATCCTAATCAAGTTCAACCTTTTCTGAAATACAAAAAAAAATATACCAAACCCAGCCCCAACCTGCCCCATAACCTTAAACCTCCGTCATTCTGACGTCATTCTAAATTTTATTTAACCTAGATTACCGGATTACTAAACCTCATTCAGTTTGGGCAGTTACTAACCCTGCTAACTATAAACCTCCTCCAAGCTAAGTTAATAACCCTAAACCTCCGCCGTATTAATATAGTTGACCTTGTTTTCGGCCGTTTTCGGTCATTAGTAGGACCCTGTTGGCATTGCCTGGTTTGGTCTAGACGAAAAACACGCGTCTCTGTGCGCGTAGGATACGTCCGCCTGGAATAGACGAGGGCGTGAGACTAAATAAGTTAGTCAGTCTATAAGTAAAGAAGCAGCCTTCGGAGAGCAGTGGGAGGTAGCTTAAAGGTCTGCAATCTCAACAAAAAGTCACAGTCTGTTTTCTTTAAAAAAAAAAAAAAAAAAAACCTCTCCGACTCTGTCACAGTTACAGAGTTTTCAGATTCATTGAAACCCCTTTAAAAGCCAAGAGCAGCCTGGTCTCACAACTCATTTTGCATTCTGACACTGAACGAGAAAGATCGAAGTGGCAGGTCTTCTCGTGCAGCACACAACACCCGCTAGACGCTGTAGCGATGTGTCTCGCTCACTCAGTGACCAATGAACAATATAAAGTCACCCAAACTCACACTCTGGCTTTATAAGGGTCTCCGAAGCGTTGAAAACTCAGCAACTGTGACAGTGTTACCTGCATTGTGCCCAGTCGAAGGAGTCGCAGTTTTGAAAAACACAATGTTTGCGACATTTTTTGAGTTAGGTTGGGTTGTTTGGGAGTTTAACGTCCTTTCCCGCCACGTGTGGGTGATACCAAAGACGGGGCAACGAGACAAAGGCCAGCACAAATATTTGGCCCCAGCCGGGATTCGAACTCACGACCCGAGCATTGGGAGTCCGACGCTCTACCATTCGGCTATCCCGGCTCCCCGCGACATTTTTTGAGATTGCAGACCTTTAAAGCAAAGTGAGGTGTGCTATATCTTGATATTGACCTCTCTTATTCGCACCTCCCTTCTCTCTTCACGTCCATGCAGACCTTCTCCCCTGTGAATGTTATTTGTTGATAGTCTCTCCTTTCAGTGTGTGTCAGGCGGTATTTATGGAGTCAATATCAGGGCTTCGAACCCCGACGGTGGCTTGAGTGCACCATAACAAACTGTCGGTGTGCGCACTTCCCACCCGGAATATCCCCAGTAGGCTCGCACTGACGGTATTTCTGGTTCCCGCTGTCAGGTTATCGTGCAAGGGGAGATAGTATCTCTCAGGGGAAGTAAGCCTGTGGTAAAATTCAGATCGGTAAAGCTAATTCGGTGTTTGGGGTTTTTTTTGGATTTTTTTTTAAATCGTAATGCCCTGGTTTACTAACTTACTTTTCTACTCGCTCACGTACTCACTAAAGTCACTTACTGAACTCGCTCACTGACTCACTCGCTCACTTAATTAACCCACTAACTGTTGAATAACTTATGCGTTGCGGCAACAACTCACCAGATAATCGCTTTTACACTCGTACCATTCTTTGCACAACCAGCCTCAACACATGTGACAACCCTACTGGTTTGTGTCTACACGACTGTGTGATCTATTGTTCAGTGTCTTTGTCAGTTCAACCATCACCATTATCATCATCATTCTTATTACTATCATCATCACCCCTTGTAATCACGCCATGTAATCATTCCTTTTATGGTCCCTTGTAATACTGAACACCATTCGTACCATCCTTTGAGTTGATCACGACCCAAGTCGAGTCAGCACATAAAGTGACCCGACTACGGTAAGGAAAATCCCGCAGTCTCAACCCTCCAAATCAACTCATCTACCTCTCAGTGCTCAAACGTCAGACCGTTCACCAATGTATGCACGGCACCCCCATGGGGCGTTGCGTATGAACCAGTTCGTCAAACTGACGTAAGTGGTGATATTCATCAGAGGCAAAAAAAATCGCGAACAAAAGACCTCCTACCGACGCAAAGGCTTCTGGGAAACGAATACTGGAACACTGGAGCGTCAGAGGGAAAATTTCACACAATCCCTCGTGCAATGCCTTCACCAGGTACAAACCCAGCAGTTCGTCTGCAGAATTCGTCAGGCAAGAGAATAGTGCGCATTACACGCATAATAAGTTGGAGGGTGGGCCTGAAGAACTTCTTCAGCTCTTGAACTCCAAAGTGGGGAACACGGTATGTTGATCAGTATTCCCACTGTGCACGGGCATAAAAGAGTGCTTGCACTTTTACAGATTTGAGCTGGCATTTTGTGTGTTTTCAAGAGCTGTTCAGAAATCAAGCGGAGCGAATGCGTGTGCCTGAAGACAATTGTCTGTTTTAAAATGTACTTTTAGAACAGGCAATATATTTTTTTTAATTTGAATTAGAAAAAGCAGTGCATTACAGCCACAACCTTTTTTATCTTTGGAGGGTAGGAGATGGGTGGGTGGGGGGATGTGTTTGTGTTTTGGTAATCTAGTGTTTTAAAAGCTATTTGGAAACCATAAAGCAGTGCATTACAAGCATATTGTTTTGTGTTGTTGTTGTTGTTGTTTTAATTGCTTGTTGCTGTTTGTTGTTGTTTTTGTTGTTGTTTTTTGTTTTTTGGTGTGTTGTTTGTTTGTTTGTTTGTTTGTTTGTGTGTTTATTTATTTATTTATTTATTTTTTTTTGGGGGGGGGGGGATTGATTGGTGGTGGTTTTTTTTTTGTTTTTTTTTTTGGTAAGCTAGTGTGTTTTAAAAGCTGTTCAGAAATCAGAAAGCAGTGCACCGCAACCACTCTATTGATTTATCATTTTATTTTCTGATTGTCGTACTTGATCGTGATTGGAGGGTCTTCATTACCCTTGCCTGAGCATACAATAGTGATTAGACTTACAAAGCTGGAACTATTTCACCTTGTAGTCATCCTGGTATCCCATCAAGAAACAGTGCTTCGTTGTTACAACTAGCCTCTTCTTCCCCCCCCCCCCCCCCCCCCCCAGTCCTCTTTTGGTTGTTGATTCTGACCGACGGATGATCCACTACTTTGGTTGGGCATAACACTGTGTTTGTACTATTTCAGATAGAATCATTTCTCTTTTTTCTTTCATTCCTGTACCTCTAGCATGAAGGTGCAGCGTCTCCTGCATGTCCTAGGTTAATACTGCCCTATAGACCGGTTTTTCGTCCAACGTTACATTTTTGGGTTTTTTCACGTAGTGCAGGCACACTTAGCCGCGAATTCTTCTTTGGTGCTTGCGCGGCTTTACGCCCTAATAACTCACTCCTTTACCCTTCATTCCTGTACTTTAGGAAAGTATGTTTTAGGAGCTGTTATCCAGTCAAGAAGCAGTACGTGCCAGCTGCAATTGCTAACGTTGCAAGAGCATAAAATACAAACGAGTGTATTTTTCACCGTTTAGCCCCAGGACAGTGTGTTTTAAGAGCTGTCGAGGGGGGAAAATGGTGAAACAGTGCTTGTACTTTTTAAGGGTGGAACCATTTTGCTTGTTTTATTTTCTAGTTATCTAGTGTTTCTGTAGGAGCTGTTAGGAAATCAGAGAGCAGCACGTGGCTGCCGGAATTATTTGCTTTTTGTTGATCATGATTGAAGGGCGTTCCAACTTTGCTGGACAATGAAATAGTGCTTGCACATTTCACAGCAAAGCATTCCCGTCTTCTCTCCTTCTAGTACAATGTCTTGGGCTTTCCAGAAAAAAAAAAAAACCAGCGGTATCGTCCGTTTGTGGTAAAATGTACTGAGTTATTTAGGAAATTACACACTTATGGAAAATACCTCCAAGAGCAAAAGTATGCCACTGTCAGAAACTCAGCTCTAAATATTTAGTTTTGCTGTATCTGTTCTCATTTTTACTGGCGTATTTCCCTCTCGTTGTCGAACAAGATTGGAGGGTATTCACACTTTGAAATGGTGGTTGTAATATTATAGATATGACCTTTTTCGCTTTTTTCCACAAAATATCCCAGGTCAGTGTTTTTTCAGAGTTGTTCAGTAATCAAGACACAGTGCATGCGCGTGGCAGCTACAATTTGTTTTCTTCTCGGAGAATGTTTGGCACGTGCAACTCGGCAGGTGTATGATGTAATACGTCAGAGACACAGAAAACAGACATGTTTAACGTTTTCGGCCATTTGCCTCCGGAGCTCCACTTAGGGGTGCATATAAAAAAGCTCTCTCTCTCTCTCTCTCTCTCTGAAATACATGAGTGAGGCAGTTTGTAAGACAGACGTCAGTGCCTAATAACTCTCTCTCTCTCTCTCTCTCTCTCTCTGAGAAACGGTTGTATACTACTCCCACTCCCTAGGGTAGACATATATAAAATGAGTTTTGCTTTCTTGGGTCTACTGTCTGGAACTCACTACCACCAAGTCTAAAAATTATCCCGTCACACTTTCAGAAAAAAGACTGCTTTCCCATCTACTTCAAACTGAAACACTGAACCAGACGTTTACTTCTCGGAAATTAGAAAGTTTCTTCCAAACGTCCATTTTGGTGTATAATCGTAATCCGAATAACCATGTCAGGTGTGTGCGTGCGTGCGTGCGTGCGTGCGTGCGCGCGCGTGTGTGTGTGTGTGTGTGAGAGAGAGAGAGAGAGAGAGAGAGAGATTGTTTCAAGTAATATTTCTTTCGGGTAATTTTTCTTTATTTTGCCATTGTTTTTCTTTCTTCTTTTTTCTTGTATTTCCTTTTATCTTGCCATTTTAGTCAGTTTGGGGGTTTTTTTGGTTGTTGTTGTTGTTTTTTTTTTGTTTTTTTTTCAACGGCTGATTGAAAATTAATCATTGTTTCGTTAAGTCACTTCCGTTGGAAAGTTCGTTTGTTCGTTCGTTCGTTCGTTCGTTCTCTCTCATACAAATATACAAATGCACAAATGAACAATTTACTGTACTATCACGTTGTTAGTAAGCACGTTTGAAGTTCGGGACGATGGTGTTGATATACATGGTACAAATGTTGTATATACTGTGGCTTGTGCTAAAGATGTGCTGTTTTGTATCTTATATGTGCATTGCGGTTGTGTGCGTGCATTGTCCCCCTCCCCCCTCCTCCCCTTCAGTCATGGGCGATAAGCCTCCACTGAATAAAGCATTAATTCTCTCTCTCTCTCTCTCTCTCTCTCTCTCTCTCTCTCTCTTGCCGTGTGTGTGTGTGTGTGTGTGTGTGTGTGTGTGTGTGTGTGTGTGTGTGCCAATCAAAAACATCAACACTTCCACGTATGAAGTGCGGCGGTTTCCCTAACAGAGTCGGCATAGCTCAGAGAGTTTGTGTTGCCTACCAGTATACGCACTGAGCCCTATGCGGAAGTCGTAATTCCTGCACCGAATAAGCACCATCCCATTTGCACCATCGTCATCGATAAACCCTCCCTCCCCCCCCCAACCCCCACTCCTCCCCCCTTCCATCTGCCCCTGTCTTTCTTACACCTGTCACAGGTATGCTTCTCCTGCCCTCAAATCCTTCGCGCTACGCGTGTGATACCGATGAGCAAATTCTTGGATGAAATGTTCAGGTTAGACTGCTCGCTCGATTTATCTCCCCTTTTCTGAATTTCTCCCCCCGTATCTACATTTATCATAACTTTTTTGCACACCCCTTTTCGAAAGTCATCTCCCTTTTGAAAAATTATCTCCCTTCTCCGTAATTCATCTTTTTTTTCCGAAAATAGCGCCCCTGATGGCGACTTTTGCTGATTTAAGTGTGATGCTTTATCATCTGCTAGAAATTGGGAGAGGCTTGTTTGAAATGAATAAATTCCCCTGTCAGAATACCTTCATTTGGAAGCATGCTTTGATGCTGAGCTAACAGCTGCCCTTATAAAATGAATGTCAGGATAATGGTAGGGGTGGGGTGGGTAGGTGTTTAGGAGTTTAACGTCCTTTTCCACCACATAGGGTGATATCAAAGACGGGGCAACGATGAAAAAGCCAGCACAAGTATTTGGCCCCAGCCGGGATCGAACTCACGACCCGAGCATTAGAAGTCCAATGCTCTACCATTCGACCACCCCGGCTCCCAGGATAGTGGTAGGGTAAAACGAGACTTACATATTACACTGGAGAAGAGTGGTAACATTTTTTTTTAAATGGCAGTTACACTCAGTGCACTTTGGATATCTCGAAGACTGGTTATTGTTGGTGTTGTTTCCTTCTCTCTCTCTCTCTCTCTCTCTCTCTAAGGATCCATACTTGGACCTTTATTATTTTCTATATTTATAAACGACTTGCCGTTACATATCACTCAACCCAACGCCACTTGTAGCCTTTTTGCTGATGATGCAACGATTGATATTTCGGATTCAAGTGTTAAATCCATCAACCACTCTTTACAACAAAGCCTACACGATGTTTCCAACTGGTGCAGCAATAACTGTATGATCCCTAATCCGTCTAAAACTAAATGCCACAAGACAGAAACACCAACTGAATCCGCCCCCATTACAACTTTGCCTTGGCTCTCATCATATCGAACAAGTTCATGTACACCGTGTGCTGGGGATCACAGTGGATGATCAGCTAAGCTGGCAAGCGCATATAAATAATACGTGTAAAGTGCTGTCAAAAAATCTGTTTCTACTATCCAAACTTAAATACTTTACCGAAGAACCCACAAGAAAACTATTTTACAATGCACATATTCAGCCACACATAGACTACGCGTCCACCGTTTGGGACGGCTGTAGTGAGGCAAACTTTAAAAGAATGAATTCGCTCCACAGAAGAGCGATTAAACTGATTATAGACAAAAGCGTGTGCTCACTTAGCACCGATGACAAATTTAAATCGTTGGGTATCCTGCCCCTACGGAAACAACTCAGACTTAACAAAATGATACTGATGCAAAAAATAAAACTGTCAAAAACCCCCGCATATCTCGCTAGTCTATTCTCGCACTCTCAAGTGCCATACCGAACACTGAGAAACGATTTTGTGGTGCCGAAGCCTCGTATAGATATTTTCAAAACCTCCCTCTCTTACTCAGGGGCACACGCATGGAATACACTTCCAAAAGACATCAAATCAGCACCCTCGCTTGGATTATTCAAGGCCAAACTAATAAAACATCTGGTGGACAGCTCGTAATGGGCTTGACAATACATGTACTCTGTAGGATTTTGTATTTCGGGCAAAGAAAACCCCAATACTTATTCACTTCACGCGGTTTATATATATATATATATATATATATATATATATATATATATATATATATATATATATATATATATATATTTTTTTTTTTTTTTTTTTTTTTTTTTTAAACTGTAAAAACATCGCCTCAAGATTTCTTTGCATTGCTCACCTATCACATCCTTTGTCCCCCCCACCCCCCGTCCTTTTTTTTTTTATAGTATTGCGTGATTTATGTATGTAGCAGTAGGCATGGTCGTGTGTGTGTGTGTGTGTGTGTGTGTGTGTGTGTGTGTGTGTGTGTATGCTCTACCTAGTTAGAGCTTACTTTGCTTACTTTGTATATATATATATAAGTAGCCTAGCAAGGACAAGATGTAAGACAGGTCTGCGTACCTAATCTTTTATCCTTGTAAAATAAAGTTTCGTTCGTTCATTCGTTCGTTCGTTCGCTCTCTCTCTCTCTCTCTCTCTCTCTCTCTTCTCTCTCCTCTCTTGCCGGCAGAGCATTCGACTTCTGATGCTTGGGTCGTGAGTTCGAATTCCCCCTTGGGCCATTCTCGTCGCCCCGACTTTGATATCACATGATGTTGTGGAAAAAGACGTTCAAACCCTCAAAGACCCACCCTCTCTCTCTCTCTCTCTCTTACGGCCTGCGTGCCTCTGTGTGTGTGTGTGTGTGTGTGTGTGTGTGTACGCGCGCGCCCACGCGCACGCGCACGCGAATGTTGTGTTTTGTTGCTGCTTTTGTTTCGGTATTTTAACTGTTTGTGTTTCTTTCTTCCTTTCATTTTTCTAACCGAACGTGGGCAGAAAAACAAATCGTTTACATTCAGAGGTAATGAGCTGAATGTGCTCCCTCTTGTATCTTCCGTGCTGTATAATTAAACACAAAAAGACAGAGAGCGCACGTCATTTAGTTCACTAATGACTTTTTGTCGGACTTTGATTTAGTAAGGCATCTTTGTACAAAAGTCAGTCGCGTGTTTGCGTCTTTAGAAAGGTGAACGAACGACGTTTTTGTGCATCAGAATCTCTTTTAAACACGCAAGCGTCATTTTTATATTGTTGTTTTTCTCCAGAATCTACACACTGTAGTCCAATTAAGACAGGTCGTTGACTCGTTCCGATTGGTGATTTGTGTGTGTTTGTGGAGAGAAAGAGAGGGAGAGAGAACTTTTTCTTTCTTTGACGTAATTATGTCCATTGAAAGGTCTGAACACATGCACACAAAAGACGCACAGTTTCAGTGTTTTGCAACATCTGAAAGTGTACTAAACATGAGATACATTCCTAAAAAGAGGAGAGAGAGAGAGAGAGAGAGAGAGAGAATGTATGCATGTTGTAAGAGTAAAGATTACCTGCATTATCAAAGAGCGAGCACACACACACACACACACACACACACACACACACACACACACACACACACACACACACACACACACACAGCCGAACAAAATCATGATCACCAAGGCATTTTGCAGACGTAAGCTCATCAAAATTTCCTGAGCACCGCCGAAAGCAAGTTCCTATACACAAAGACGAACATACTCACACACCAACACCACCTTAAAACAGTAGCTCCAGTACCTCGCTTCCGCAAAGTCGTGTAGTGCACTCAAAGGAGGTCACCCTGACCCACATATACACCCTTCCCGCCAACCCACCAAACTAAAAGAGAGTGATTACGCTGGAAGTAATCGGCCCTAAATGAGACAGTTTGGGATCCCTTTCAGACAATGGGTGATTCTCGGCACAGCTGCCGCTTGCTCGCCGGCAAAAATCGTTCCACACCTCCAACAGCTAATTACTAAACCAAAAGGGGTCGATCGTACCTCCTCCCTCCCTCTCTACCTCCTCCCCCCCTCCCCGCCCCTCCCTCCTCCTTACGTATCGCAAGAACGCCCCGCGCGAGAGACTAGGTTAAACAGTGCGCGTGGTTCCGTTATTGGTTCATCTAGCCCGTGAGGCTGCCGTTGTTGTAGCTGCACAAGAAGAGGACACTGAAAAAGTGCGTGAATTTATAATGGTCGTGTATGCCGCCCGCTGTAGTGCGATATATCAAGAAAAATACAAGAACTGTTTGGAGTTATCATTGGTCGTGCTTGTAGTGTGTGGTGTAGCGGTGCAATTGAATGCCACTGTTTTAGTGCGATGCAGCAGTTTGTGAAAAGGACAAAAAGTATGCGGACTTATGTTCGTCGTGCTTGTTGTGTATGAGTGGTAGCGGTGTCGCATATGGCGTGTCGTGGTGTCGCTTGGGGCGCGTTGCAACACATTTTTTTGTGCGTTACCCCCACGTGGCTCACCAGGCTGGTTGGGCTGTTGGCTCATGCGGACGCGTAAAGCTACTGCTGTTGTAGTGCGGTGGAGAAGTTCGTAAAAAGGACACTGAAAGCGTGTGTGGACTTATATTGGTCGTGCTTGTAGTGTGTGAAGTGTAGCAGTGTTGCGTCAGTGCTGAGCGTGTCGTAGTGTCGAATATGGAGTGAAGCAGCACTTTACATGCTCGACATAAGGCTATGCGCAACTGAATAGCATGAACTGTTGGGGAAGTTCGTGAAATACTGCACTGAGCGCTGTACAACTGGACACTGGATTGGGTTGGACTGGACATCATGATTATGTCAGCAAGACTTTCAGGACATCAAGCTTGCGGATTTTACCTGACCGGCGTCGGCAACATTTTATGGCGCTGGAGTGAATAGCTCAGCTAGTGCCAGTGTGCGGGGGGTCTGAATGTCTGTGCTGTGGTCTTTGGTTCAGTTCTTGGATACGAGGGGAGCCGGGGTGACCGAATGGTAGAGCGTTGGACTTCCAGTTCTCCGGTCTTGACTGAGTTCGTATCCCGGCTGGGGCCAAATATTTGTGCTGGCTTTTTCGTCGTTGCCCCGTCTTTGATATCACCCGTATGTGGTGGACAAGGACGTTAAGCCCCTAAACACACACCCACCCACCGTCTTGGATACGCGCTACAATATCTGCTGATGGTTCTATTTGTTTTCCCTTCTTTGCTATCACCGTAAGTTTTGGAAAAGGGAGCTTGATACTCATCAAACAAGCAAGCGGCCAATCCTACAAGATTTCAAGAGGGTGAGTAATGGTGATTTTGTATGTTCCTTCTCTACCAAACATCGGCTTCCACTAATTTGTTCTAGCGCTGAGAGATTATCACCTGAGAGGAGGTTAGCCTAAAGGCAGTTGACCGATTCGTCGGCCTGAAAAGTTCTTTCACTGCAGGTGCTCAGCAGTAAAGCTGTTGATAGAATTCAAAACTTGTCGTAGCTCCTCAGACTGAAAGAGAGGACTAAACGTAAACGTAGTGACATTAAAAGAGACGATATCTCCGTTAAAACAAAAATCAGAAGAATCATGATCATGATGTTTTGTAAGAAGGTATTGTATGACTGTGTTAGTGTATGTAATGTGTATGTAATGTATGTAATGTGTATGTAATGTATGTAATGTGTATGTAATGTATGTAATGTGTATGTAATGTATGTAATGTGTATGTAATGTATGTAATGTGTATGTAATGTATGTAATGTGTATGTAATGTTCTGCTATTGTAAGGGGAGCCGGGCTGGCCGAGTGGTAGAGCGTTGGACTCTCAGTGCTCGGGTCGTGAGTTCGAATCCCGGCTGGGGCTAAATATTTGTGCTGCCCTTTTCCTCGTTGCCCTGTCTTTGATATCACCTGTGTGTGGTGGAAAAGGACGTTAAACACCCAAACACCCACCCAAACACCCTGCAATTGTAAGGCGCCCAGAGGTCTAGCAGGTGGTTGGGCGCCAGAAAATTATTATTATTATTATTGTTGTTGTTGTTGTTGTTATTATTATTAAAACGAAATAGCACGATTAAGGTGATGGGCTGGGTACAGGTACGCCGGGAGAGAGGTTGGAGTGAGATCAGTCGGGGTGGGGTGGGGGAGGGGGGTCGGGCAGGGGGGAGAGGGAGTGGGAAGGGGGAAGGAGGAAAGTACAGGGATGGTTCAAGGAGTGAGTTTATGAACCAGCGTAATTTCCACACACAAAGAAAAACTGATGCATCCCATCAAAAGATGAACGCGACTGGTGCAAGCCCAATCTTTTTTCCTTGACGGTAAACATGCACCCAACGCATAATATCTGTCATGAGAAGCCATCAGCTGATCGGCTTCAGGTTTCATTCTCAACAGATGGTGTTTGGGTAGTGACGAAAACTGGCCTGAAACAGAGCTTTCATCGCCGAGACCCGTTTTAACCCCCGTCCCATAAATCGCGCTCGGATCAAAGCGGGCATATGACGTGTTGTAATATGCGATGCAGGAGGTTGGTGTGTGTAGAACAGGAGTGTTCTGCTAAAAGGCACAGACTTCTTTTGAGTTACGGGCACGAGCAGAACGTCAGTGCATATGGATGTGATTTATTCGTACGCACTTACGGAGAGTGGGAGGATATTTACTTATCAATTTCTCACTTATTATCATTATTATTCATTTCCGATCCTCACAGGGGAGCCGGGGTGGTCGAATGGTAGAGCGTTGGACTTCTAATGTTCGGGTCGTGAGTTCGATCCCGGCTGGGGCCAAATATTTGTGCTGGCTTTTTCATCGTTGCCCCGTCTTTGATATCACCCTATGTGGTGGAAAAGGATGTTAAACCCCCAAACACCCACCCACCCACCCCGATCCTCACAGAGAAATTGATTGTCGTTTATCTTGTCGTTATAGGTGGGTTTTTTTCCACCGTGAATTTATCAGTTTGCACTGAAGTGGAGTGGGAGGGTATTTATTTATCTATCTATCTATTTATTCATATATTTATCTGTTTCTTTCTTTCTGTCTGGAGAGAAGTTGTTTTCCTCGTCGTTATATCTGGTTTTTCGGTTTGTTTTTTGTTGTTGTTGTTGTTTGTGAATTAATGCATTCGCGCTGAAGAGGAGTGGTAGAGAATTTATTCAGTTATTCACCTTTTTATCTGTTTACCTTTTTTTGTAATCTGTTATTTTATTTATGTATTTTTCTTCTTGACATAGAGAAGGGTTGTTGTTTTTCTTGTCGTTAGATGGTTTTTCGGTGTTCGTGAATGCATTTCTGCGTTTGACGCGTACATTAAAAGTGAACAAACTGATTGCGCCAAACTCTTATGGAAAGGATTTAACTGATTAATTTGTGTGTGTGTGTGTGTGTGTGTGTGTGTGTGTGTGTGTGTGTGTGTGTGTGTGTGTGTGTGTGTGTGTGTGTTTATTATCATCATCATTTTACTGTTGTTGTTGTTGCTGTTACGGTTTCCTCGAATGTGTTACAGCCTGTGATGAGTAAAGTGAACAAACTAATTACACCAAAGCCGTGGGGAAATAAGTTTAATTAGTAAAGTCACTTCTTCTTTTGCTAGTCAGATCTACGTCGGGTCGTGAGTTCGTTTCCTGGCTGCCGGCCAAAAAAAATATTCTGGTCGCATTTTCCGTCAGTTCCGTCAGTCTTTGATCCGGTGGTGGAAAAGAATGTTAAAACTCCAAACATTCGACCAACCAAGTCCCACAACCCAAATTTCAATCTCAGCTAAATGACATAGCGAGTGCACGCATTCCAGTGGCGGAGGATGCTTCCGCGTTTCACTTGCAATATGATCACGGGATAGGCAGGTCAGCTGACGGCACCTGTAACTGTGTGCTGCCATTTTCCTTGTTGCCCCGTCTGTTTTTTTTTAACTACTCTGTTGCCCCCTGCGGGAAATTGTGACCCGTTCTCACAAAAGGGACCATAAGTCGAAAATTATTAATTTTTAGATGTGTGCATCACTGCAATTTACTAATTATGCAGTTTAATTCAGTGTAAGAATGAAAGCTGTACTACTAAAATTGACAGAGATATCTGCGGTTGAAGTTGGCTACTCACAAGGCGGCCATACTGACCCCCGGTGTAGCATCCGGTCCGGTCCCCCCTCTGAAGTAGTCCCCCGGGGGACCAATTCGTGGCAAAAACTGCTCTATAATGGTCCCCCCCTTAGACATCCAGCCTCGTTTTCGACTGGTCCCCCTGGGCGATTTTGGTCCCCCCTCGCATCCAAAATAGGCCCCCTCTCGAACTGGTCCCCCTCTTTTCTAACCAATGTAGAGCTATGTCAGTATTTATTTTTAACTTTATTGTTACAAAACTTTATTGTCCCCAAAAGCACAGGGCCATAGGAACATTTTTTTTTCTTTTTTTTTCCCGATTTATGTGCTTGTTGTTATTTTTGTGTGTGTGAGATATATTTGTTTGGTTGTTGGTTCTTGTTTCTTTCAGTTGTTTTTTTGCATTGGTTTCTTTTTTTTTTGTTTTTGTTTATGAGATGGTTGTACCGAATACTAAACATTATTACTAGAATTTCAAACAATAAATAAATAAGTCAATCAATATTCTCTCTCTCTCTCTCTCTCTCTCTCCCCCCCCCCCCCCACTCTCTATCTCTCTCTCTCTAGCAAAACCTGAAATAGACATTTACGTTCTTTGACAAGAAAAACTTTATTTCAAAAGGTATGTCCAGTCAAACTGTGTCAAAGAAACAAGAAATGAAACAAGAAACAGTTAATGAATAGCAAAGAGTTGCAACAGAAATTGTTAACCAGAGCGCTGTGCACTTTATAACGCAACATAAATGTAAATTAATAAATTGTTAATCGCACATCTTGTCCTGAAATGAGCAAAATAATAACAATAGCAAAGTACAAAACAAACTTCTACCGTACTGTCTTTGCATGAAACGTCATCGAATGCATGAAAGTCCACATTTCCTGTCAATTTTTTTAAACTGGAAATAGCATTTAGAGAATAACATCAAAGACCAAGTATCTAATATTTTCTATACAACGCCATAGAAAAATATTTCTTCAAAATTAAGTAAGTGTCCATGACATGAAAACTAGTTGCCACCTTTGGCTTTCAGCGTACTTCAAGTAGACAGTCAAGACTGAGTACCAGTGTCTCAAATCATGACGCTTGAAACAACAAAAACAGCAGAAGACTAACAGTTCTGGTCTAAGGAGTGACACAAAAAACAGGAGCAAAGTGATGTCCAAGATTCATTATATAAATTGCTCTGTCTGTTTTCAATGGGGCCGATTGCCAAACTGGCCCGTATTTCAGCCACCTAGGTTGTCGGCCTGGAGCCTCTCTTGTGAACACATACACGGGCGTGTCCAAGAGGGTGGCTGCAGCAAATATCTCAACCTCGGTGGCCCAAGTACGGTCGTTTCTCATGTTTGATGTCGCGACGTAATTTTCACGTGCGCTCGTTCCGTAGAAGCGTTTGTCATTCTTTTCAATCCAATCGCAAATGATATTTCGGAATTCCTTATATTTCGACTCAGTCCCCAAAACAACAAAGCTCACAGACCGGAAAAAACAATTCCCATCTCCTTTTACGCTAACGCTATCGAGAGGTGTAGCCGTAATGTCAACTTCAACACTTTCCCTTGAGGGGTGCCGCCTGAAAAGTCTGGGGAAATTCAAACTGGAGGCCCGATCCTTTTGCCAGGCACCATCAACGGGGTGGAACTTCATTCTCAATGGCGGCTGGCAAGAGGGGTCAGCCTGTGGATGATAGGAGGGGTCAGCCTGTGGAGCATGGGAGGGGTCAGCCTGTGGATGATAGGAGGGGTCAGCCTGTGGATGATAGGAGGGGTCAGCCTGTGGAGCATGGGAGGGGTCAGCCTGTGGAGTATGGGAGGGGTCAGCCTGTGGATGATAGGAGGGGTCAGCCTGTGGAGCATGGGAGGGGTCAGCCTGTGGATGATAGGAGGGGTCAGCCTGTGGAGCATGGGAGGGGTCAGCCTGTGGATGATAGGAGGGGTCAGCCTGTGGAGCATGGGAGGGGTCAGCGTTGTCCTGTGTACGATCATGGAACAATTTGACGTTGCTGATATTGTAGAGATTCTTCAGTATTTCCCACTTTTAGTGTTCTTCAGTTGAAGTCGACCCTTCGGCAACACACTTATGACCTCATATGGCCCGACGAATCTTGGTGCCATCTTGCCTCCCATTCTGTGTACTCGTGCAGCATTGATGATTAAGACTTTGTCTCCGATGCGGAACCCGTGGTCATATGCACGCCTGCTGTCATAGTACTCTTTCTGCTTCTTCTGCGCCCTTGAAATGTTTTCACCAATTTTGTTCTTGACTTCCTCGTGAATCCCCTTCATAGTGTCCATGATTTCTTCGTTCAGATCTTGCTCGTTGGCATCACCAGTGACGTCAAATGGTAGTTTTGCCTGCTCACCATACAATGCCAAAAAGGGTGAAAACTGTGTAGACTTGTGAACGGATGTTCGGTAGGCGAACAGGGCTGCTGGCAAGAGTTCATCCCAATCATCATTGTCTGTGATCTTTACCAAAGTGTCTTTGAGTGTCCTATTGTCCCTCTCCCGTTGGCCGTTCGTCTCAGGGTGGTAGGCCGAAGAAATGCGATGGTTGATATTGAAACGGTCGGTGAGAATATCAAGCGCAAAGTTAATGAACTCACGGCCTTGGTCAGTTATGAGGGAATCAAACGCGCCAAAGATGCAGATGGTTTCGTACATGAATCTGGCAACTTCCTCTGAACTCTTGCACGGGATGGCCTTGGCAACGGGAAACTTTGTAAAGTGGTCTGTGAGGGCAACAATGTACTGGTTACCTCTGTCAGTGACCTGCAAAGGTCCTATGATGTCCATTCCAACGAGGCTCCACTTCTTTTTGGGCACTGGGATGGGGTGAAGCGGTGCTGCTGGCTTCTTTCTGCAAGCGTTCATGTTCTGGCACACACAGCATGATCTGCAGTAGTCTTCAACCTCCTGTTTCATTCCATGCCAGAAGTAACGCTCCAAGACCTAGAGAGAAAAAAGAGTAATGAAATATTTATAAATACTATGTCTTAAAGATAACTGGTAGATAACAGTGTGTGTGTGTGTGGGGGGGGGGGGGTGTGAGTGAGAGAGAGAGAGAGAGAGAGAGAGCCAGCAAAGGAAATGTCTTCAATCCGGAAAATGTCCGTTATATACCGAAGACATCGGCTATACCGGAAAATTTACGTTATATACGGAGTCATCGGATATAACGTCCACCAGGACAAAAGTGGCCGCTATATCCGATGTGTTGGTTATACCAGACATACCAGAAACACACAAAACCTCGTTCCCATTCTAAAGCCTGTTAAAACTGGGAGTACAAAAACGGGTGCTCACCTTCTTATAAGTCTTGTTCATCCCCAAATGTCCTCCGCTCACATAGTTGTCATGAAACTCTTGCAATATCTCTGGAACCTGGTTCCTCTTTGCCACGAGGATTCCGTCGTGGTAGAGCACATCCTCTCGAATTGTGTATTTTGCAGCAGTCTTTCTCAACTGTCTCTTTTTAACTTTAGTCACATCACGGTTTTCCCCTTTCGCGGTCAGAGGGTAAGTGCCATTTTTCAAATAGTTCAACACGTTGTCATACAGAGTGTCGTCCATGATGATAGTCAATGAAAAACGAAGACTGGTTGACGGAATGAATTGTCGTGTACTTATAATTATAGGCATGTTTGACACGAGTCACGTGACGTGTCAAGAAGCGTGGCGATGTTTGACACGAGTCACGTGACGTGTCAAGAAGCGTGGCGACCGTTTTCTCATCCCACAAAAAAAAAAAAAAAGAGAAAACAAATCTAAACTTTTAAAAGTGATTTAACTTCGTAGATTTGCCGTTCTATGTAGCCTATACTTTTGTTTTTTAGTGGCGACCGTTTTCTCATCCCACAAAAAAAAAGAGAAAATAAAAAACAAAAGTATAGGCTACATAGAACGGCAAATCTACGAAGTTAAATCACTTTTAAAAGTTTAGATTTGACACTGTAACCTTGACCCAGTTCAAGATCATCTTGAATAACATCTCTGTACAAAAATGAAAATAATTATACATATAACGAAAGAGGGGTGTGTGTGTGTGTGTGTGTGTGTGTGTGTGTGTGTGTGTGTGTGTGTGTGTGTGTGTGTGTGTGTGTGTGTGTGTTTGCGTGCGTGCGTGCGTGAGTGAGTGTGCACGCGTGCGTGAGTGCGTGCATAATGTGTGTGTGTGTGTGTGTTTGAGAGATGGGGGGAGGAGAGAAAGTGTGGGGGGCGAGAGAGAGAGAGAGAGAGAGAGAGAGAGAGAGAGAGAGAGAGAGTGAGAGAGATCCAGAGTCACGTTTTCTACTGAGTTGACACACACTATAACAATAAAGTTAAAAATAAATACTGACTACATTGGTTAGAAAAGAGGGGGACCACTTCGAGAGGGGGCCTATTTTGGATGCGAGGGGGGACCAAAATCGCCCAGGGGGACCAGTCGAAAACGAGGCTGGATGTCTAAGGGGGGACCATTATAGAGCAGTTTTTGCCACGAATTGGTCCCCCGGGGGACTACTTCAGAGGGGGGACCGGACCGGATCCTACACCGGCACTCTTTTCGCCTGTAGCGGCGTTCGGCCTAGCGCGACTGACGGTCCCTTTCGCGAGAACGGGTTACAATTAGGCTTGCTTCCTCCGGGGGGAAGCGCGTCGCCGCCGTGCAGCGCCACCCAACCTACCTATCCTATTTTTAAAGTTTGCTGAGGGAGAAAAGCCGGATAACGGATACAGCTCTTCATGCGATACACTGTTCTTTACACTTTGCGCGAGCGGTCGAACATTATGTTCTGCGACCGTTGTTACACTACTGGAGGTCTCAGTGTGGTCGCCGCGTCACTGAGTACGCTTCTGTTGGCTCAGTGCCAGCATTACAGACGCTGTCACTGTCAAGGTGTCTAAGTGGTGTGATGATAGATACCACAAAAACAGGTCAGAACGATCTGTGAGCGTAAGAATGTTAGCATTGGCCCCTTTCGCTAAACTGAGACTAAAAGATCAGTGTGAGATGCATGAACTGTGACAAAAGCAAGTTTCTGACCATTTCAGGAACTAAACGGTAATACACGCAGGTGATAGTCCCGACGTATAAGTCTGGGCCTAGCGTTTAAGTCTCAGACTAGTCTAGTCGGTTCGTGCATAACACCCCAGGCTTTGTATTCGATTAGATAAGACAATTGCGTTTACATCTAAACGGGCGTACGAGAATGGGAAATTACTATAGTTAAGCGTCCGGTTAGACGTACACGCAATTATCCTAGCTAAACTGAATACCAGGTCAAATCTTCAATCTCAGCTAGAACCTAGTGAGTGTACGCATTCCTGCGACAGAGGATGATTACGCGTTTCACGTGCAGGCGTCACAGATCACATGATGGCGAGGTCAGCTGACGGTAGGTACCTTGTGAAACACTGTCCCTCGCGGCGCATCACCACCTGTCTGGTGTGGGCGATATCTGTACCATACACCGCGCCATTGCAATTCCAGGTCGTCTCGGGTATCACTGCCAAAAATCCCTTTGAAACTGTATGCTTAGGGTCTGCCTGTTGAAAGACGCCATGGGTAAATACTAGTATTCCTACAGCTGAAACTGTGAACTTGGCTCGCTTCGTTTTGCTGAGGATTGGCTATCCCCAGCAGATCCCCAGTCAGTTCCGGCAATGTTTAATGACAAACCTTGCATACTTTGTTGCTTAGTCGATGTAGACTATTGGTAGTGCGTATTGTATATTGAACGGCACGGTACCGTGTGTGTGTGTGTGTGTGTGTGTGTGTGTGTGTGTGTGTGTGTGTGTGTGTGTGTGTGTGTGTGTGCCGCCCCCCGCACCCCTTCTCTCTCTCTCTCTCTCTCTCTCTCTCTCTCTCTGCAGTCTCAAAAACTATCCCCCCTCTCTCTCACTCTTACACTTTTTTTTTCATTCTAGGCGAAGAAATTCCCATTTGCATTCGGAATGTTCAATTAAAAATGAACGCATCCCTTCCGCTGAAAAAGAAAAAGAAAGAAAATGCGTACACGAGCACCTAATCATGTTTTTATTTTTCATCTGCACTAAAGTAAAACTTGCTGTTTCGCTACTTACGTTTTATGTCATTTTTTTTTTTTATTAAATGGGTTAATGCAACCATTTTTAATGCACACAGGTCGTTCTGCGCTGTTTTCGTGGTATCTATTCTCTCACATCTATTCTCAGACACCAGGGCCCGTATGTAAAAGTCGGGGTTAGGAAGTTTAGCCCCGGGTTAGAGTCTAACTTCAAACTAAAATAGCTGTAGGGTTAAACTTTCTGTTGTTGTTGTTGTTGTTGTTGTTGTTTTAAATCAGGGAGGTAGCGTGTCCATTCCAGCAAGGTGCCTATGCTGTTATAGAAGGATTTTTGTCTTTCTTTCTTCGCTTCCTTTTTTTTTTTTTTTTTTTGTACTAATCTGGGTTAGGTCCGTAGCCGTCGGTCAAATTAACCTCGAGTTTTACATACGGGCCCTGGTCAGTGACAGCGTCTGTAATGCTAGCACTGAGCCAACAGAAGCAACTTGTAAACGACACTGTGTCGCATTAAGAGCTGTACCAGTCATCACGATAGAGGTTTTCGAGCGTACACGCGCACTTACGAGGGAAACTGTTCCATAACGTAAGTTGGTTTGACAAAAATGAAAGTAGCCCGTTTAGAACAGCTTAGCATAGGACGACCAACTCCCAGATGCGTCAAAAACACGCTTTGAAATGGGCTGCAGCGTCAGTGGGCCCCCGAAGACTATCTTAGAGCTACCATCTTGTGGGTATTTACAGCAGAGTGCAGAGTGACATGTCCCGGGTATGATGACGGAAAGTTTCAGGATTTTTTTCAACGCAGAACGTAGCCGCGGCAAGCGGGATTTTTCCTACCTGGGTCGGCTCCTACCTAGAGCCGGTGTGCTATGGACCCAATGGGGAGGCTGTCGTCACACAGTCGAGATTCACCCACTTCACGGGTGCGACTTTAGGGGGTGCCTCCCTTGGTATGACACATCTTATGATATTGTTGTATTTTTCTCCTGCTATGTCGCTCTCTCGGTGCACTCGCAGAGAAGACACGGGATACAACAGGCTGGAACTCCAATACTTTATTAACAGAAGATGCGCAAGAACAAATTCATGAAAGAGGAAGAACCCAGAACGCTGTCAGTGCTGCTTATATATATACTAACAGGTCAGATCTAGAACATTCTGCAACATACTGGCAAGTACGGAATCTTTCCAAGGTTACGTAATCTGCTGACGTTACTGCACTCGCATGTTCTGGGGATGGTCTAGAAATTTCCATCGAAATGCAGACTTTTCGCGATCTCTACAACAGATATGGATGATTACACGGCCGGTAGCGTAGGTGCCGTTGTTCCCGGGCCTGGTGAACGCCGGGATATCTATGACAGGAAGCGTGGAATGCGGCCCTGTCCCGCAGTCCCAAACCACACGGGGGGAGCCGGGGTGGTCGAATGGTAGAGCGTTGGACTTCTAATGCTCGGGACGTGAGTTCGATCCCGGCTGGGGCCAAATATTTGTGCTGGCTGTTTCATCGTTGCCCCGTCTTTGATATCACCCTATGTGGTGGAAAAGGATGTTAAACCCCCAAACACCCACCACACCCACCCAAACCACACGGACCTCCATGGCATCATCTTACCATCATCCTCATCTCCATCATCATGCATAATAAAAATTGCCCCAGCTTCCGAGCCCTCCGTGGATTCCACCCATGACACCACTGGAGCTGACGAAGAGCTGGGGCAGCAAAAAAAAAAAAAAAAAAAAAAACAATCTGTGAGTTTGACCGATTAGTTGACGTGCCGTTTGGCTTGTCTTAATTAGCATCGACAGCCCACAAAGATTATGATTTCACGGTCCTCCATAATATCATGCTTTCACTATCAAAAGCAGCTCATGGCGGTATGAGACCTCAAAAAAATCCCATGGCGATCTTTGTGCTCGAAAACGTAAACCCGTGTCACTTTAAGAGTCAAGTGCCCGAAGAAATCGGCTGTGTTTGTATCTTCTACCTGTTTTAGAACCGGTAGCCATGTTCAGGCGAATCTTTGACAAGAATCCAAAGCTTTTGCGTGTCAATGCACGCAGTCTAAACAAACACGGGTTCCGTTTTAATTCTTCTTTTAGCGCGACGAGTAAGAACCTGTAGAAAATGAGCTATTTGGGAGCAATTAAAAGGGAGAGCACTGTTGCGTAATGTGATTAAACCGAAGAGTGCTCTCGCAAATTGCATCATTTTTGTAGGGGGTCGTCACGTGTGAAAGTAATTTGCGGTGCAGATACTGGTGTGGCTAAGAGTTAGTTTCGCAAGAAAAGGGAACAAATGGTTTCTTTGAGAAAATAATAAAAAAAATTTTTTTTAAACTACATGGGTTTCTGGTAAGATTATTTTTGCATTGTTAGAACACCATAGATTGGTTTTATGGTGGCCATGGCGTGTGTGTGTGTGTGTGTGTGTGTGTGTGTGTGTGTGTGTGTGTGTGTGTGTGTGTGTGTGTGTGGTGTGTGTGTGTGTGTGTGTTGGGGGGCGGTGGGGGGGGGGGGGGGGGAGGGGGTGTTGCAAGGGGTGCTATTAGTTCTTGTTCGCTGTTGTCCTCGCGCGCTCGTCCGTCCGTCCGTCCGTCCGAAGCTTTCGCTCCAAATATGTTGGATGCAACTCTGCAGCTGGTTTCTGATTTCTTCTACGTCATTTTGCTGTTTGTTTCTTGTTTATTTAGTTGTTTGTTCGTTCTCTCTCTCTCTCTCTCTCTCTCTCTCTCTCTCTCTCTCTTCTCTCTCTCCTCTCTCCCCCCCCCCCCCCGGGGAGCCGGGGTGGACGAATGGTAGAGCGTTGGACTTCTAATGCTCGGGTCGTGAGTTCGTATCCCGGCTGAGGCCAAATATTTGTGCTGGATTTTTCATGGTTGCCCCGTCTTTGATATCACCCGTATGTGATGGAAAAGGACGTCAAACCCCCAAACACCCCCCCCTCTCTCTCTCTCTCTCTCTCTCTCTCTCTCTCTCTCTCTCTCTCTCTCTCTCTCTCTCTTTCTCAGTTTTTCTTCTTCTTGGTTTTCCTTAGTTATTTTGTAGGTTTAGCAAGAGGAAATTGGAAAATTAACCCTTTTCTTTCTCTCTCTCTCTCTCTCTCTCTCTCTCTCTCTCTCTCTCTCTCTCAGTTGTTGTGCTTGGTTTTCCTTAGTTATTTTGTAGTTGTAGCAAGAGCAAATTGCAAAATTGACCTCTCTCTCTCTCTCTCTCTCTCTCTCTCTCTTAAACTGAACTGACGTAGAATAACGTTGATGTTTCGTTTCGCTTTGGCTCGAGATTCAATGGAGAGGTTTTCTTTTACTGTCGAAACAACGAAGCTTGACTAAGTCCATCACACGAAAATAGGAACACGGTCAAGAGGTAAGCTGAGCTTAGCTGTCCGTTGGATAATTATAGTGGGCTGCATAGTGTCGTAACGTATTTTACGGGGAACCTTAACATAGCCCGTAAGTTACAAAACGGTACTTTTGCTTCCCGAAACAACTCGACCTGGCTAATTGAATAGTACGCAAATAGTGCGAAGCCTTGTTAGGCTAAAGTCGGAAAACACGACAGAAATCCTGGGATTATCATGCAGTGTTATAGAGACCAGTCTGTCAGGCTAAAGTCGGAAAACACGACAGAAATCCTGGGATTATCATGCAGGGTTATAGAGACCAGTCTGTCGACATAGTTATGTAGACCCATCAATCATTTGGAGCCGTTTTAATTAGTACCCATTGCGCTTCCCATGCAACACGGTCAAGAGAATAAATAGTTCGAAACTTTTTTCGGGCTAAATTCAGAAAACACCGCAGTAATAACGGGAGTTGTATAATAAAGAGTTTTCACAATGAGGTGCCCCCGGTTACGGAAAATCCACCACACGAGTTTCTTGATTTCGACCGAAAAACTGCGAGTTTTAACGAGCAGTTTTTCCGTCGAAAGCAACAAACGAGTGTGGTGGATTTTCCGTAATCGGGGGCACCGAAATGGGAAAATTATTTATGCCACGTCCGTTCCTCTATTTCAATGATTTGAAAGCTGACATCGGCGATCTTTAATGCTTCACGCGGCATCTCTGACTCAGGTGCTTCACTTCGCGTTGTCTATAGGCTTGGAGAAGTCAGCGGGTCCGCCCAGAAGCTTCCGTTTGAGCAAAGAACTGGAATGAGGCTTACGATTGTCACAAACATGACCGATCGTGGACAAAACTCAGCAAAAGATTAACGATTTCACATCCAGCGACTGGCAAAGCTCCTTCGTCCCCATTCCTGTTCGAGGTTGAACCTCGTCATCTCGTGACGTAAATTAATCTTTAGCCACTTTTCGCGTCACATCGTGACGTAAATCCTTTAGTCAGAACACGATACTGGAACATTGCTAGGAGTAGTGCACGCGTACTTGTTACGGACACCCGTAATTCACGTGTGATTTGTATAGTACAATGTTAAACCAGGCATTGTTAATGATGGAATTTTAAACCATGACCTATAATTGTGGCAGAGTGGTGTAAAATGTGTTTGTTTATGGGGCCCACCTTCCGACAAAGGTATCTCCTCAGATCATTTGGAGCTGTTTTAATTTATGGCCATTCCGCTTTACCACCCACAACGTCAAGAGATAAGCTTAGCCTAGTTCTCATCCAGATACAGTAAGATTCTTATTGTCGTATCAACGCATTTTACGATGCCTGTTGGTTACTAAAAAGGTGCTTTCGTTCCCAGAAACAACTCAGTCGGGCTAATTTAATAGCAGTGAGATAGGTCGAAGCTTTGTTGGGCTAAAGTCGGAGGACATGACAGAAATAATGGCATATCTTGAACCGAGTATCATTCGTAGCTATTTTATATCGTGGCCTTTTTGTTTTACCAGGTCCTTTTAAACACGTTGAAGAATTCCCTTTTCAGTTCAAGTTTCTTTGTTGGGTTAGCCCAAAGTCGGAGGATATGACAGAAATTATGGCATATCTAGGCCCGAGTATCATTCGTAGCTATTTTATTTGACGGCCTTTTTGCTTTACCAGATCCTTCTAAACACGTTGAAGAATTCCTTTTTCAGTTCAAGTTTGTTTGATGGGCTAAAGTCGGAGGACATGACAGAAATAATGGCATATCTTGACCCGAGTATCATTCGTAGCTATTTTATATCGTGGCCTTTCTGTTTAACCAGAGCCTTCTAAACACGTGGAAGAATTCCCTTTTCAGTTCAAGTTTCAACTTTTTCCCGCCTCGAAGCAAAGCCTGGAATAACGTTGCTTCAGTTTCCCTTTCAGGGCTGCTTGTTATGTGTACCCTGAAAAAAAAGACAGCGTTAATTACACTAAAATAGAAGGTTGACACCACGGAATAAATGTGGGAGAAATGCTAGGGAGGAAATGCAGTTGTTGTTGTTGTTGTTGTTTTACAGCGAGTCTAAATGAAGAGTCAGCTGGGATAAATACATGCCGGCTTCTCAGCTCAAGACAACTGTATCTCACTGAAACAACGGTACAGAAATAACGAGCATTGTTCTTCGTGTGAATCTTGATAATGAACCCCTGCTGGCTGTTTCTCCCCCAGCCTGACACGAACGCTCAGCTTCGAAAACTAATAGCCTGTTACTTACGTGGAGGCATTGCTCAACTGTCTAGTAGCTTCAGGAATAGTTTCTTAATCTAATTGTGGGGATAGGGATATCAGTAAGCCGTACGTCAGCGGCGATTGGCTAATTTCAGGTGCTGACGGAGGTTGGTTGTACAAATAGCGCCATTCGAGTGGTCGCTGGTTTGATAACACTCCGCTTTTTGTTTCCATATAGAAGTTAGTATGAAATTACGGCATGACGTCAGTGTAAACAGACGAACGAAGAATATGAATGAAGTGCTGGTACGAAACTTCGCCTTATCTTCTCTTGCCAATAATGCCAGCTTTGTATGGCCAAGACAATCTCCTTTCTTAATACTACCCCTCTGATGAAAATATCTCCCCCCGTTTTATCTTTCAGAGTATATAGCTTCGTTGGAGGTATCACACGCCAAGGAAGCTTTCCTAGTTAACTTCTCTGATTGCAGACCTAGTTCCGTGTCATGTTAGATAAACTTCCTCAGAGTTTCGAAACCGGAGGCCGTTATTTCTGCGGCCTACATGCAAGACACACTGATCACAGGATGGAAGCTCTTATCGCTTCAGGCTTCGTTGACCGCCAGTTTGGCTTTTGCTCCTGGTAAGGTTTCAGATCGGAGGAAGACGTTGAAAGATTGCGAGAGAGATGCTTTTGAATGAGCCTGTCCTGAAATGGGGTAGTAGCCTTCGATTCCTGCTTGCCTGAAAGGTGGGGGGGGGGGATGGGGTCGGGGCTCAGCTGTTTTCTTGTTGTTGCTTGTTGTTTGGGGTGTTTGTTTTGGTTTTTTTTCTTAGCCGCGAATTAGTCTTTGCGCGGCGTTAAGCCTTAAATAACTAACTAACTTTGTTGTTGTTGTTTTGGGGTTTTTTTGGTTGTTGTTGTTGTTGTTGGGGGGGGGGTGTTGTTGTTGTTGCTGTTTTTTGTTTGTTTGTTTGTTTGTTGTTGTGTTTGTTTGGTTTTTTTTTTGGAGGGGGGGGGGGGGTCGTAGAATTTGAGAAATAGTGTATGTTAAGGTTGGTGGAAATGAAATTAATGCAATACACTGACTTTGGTGACCTTGCGACCGAGGAGAACATCAACAGCCCGGGGTTCTCCTTGTCGGTCGTCTGACAGGACTGTGGCAGACGCTGTGCGTTTCGGCTTCCACTTGCTCAAAACAAGCCTTCCTGAGGCTGTAACAGCCTATTTTCATGGCTACGTCTCAGTGGTGCGATGTTAGACAGAACGGCGTGGGTGGGTGTATGTGTGGGATGGGTAGGTGTATGTGTGGGGGTAGGATGGGCGGGTGTTTGGGGCTTTTCCGCCACATACGGGTGATATCAAAAACGGGACAACGAGGAAAAGGCCAGCACAAATATTTGGCCCCAGGGGCACAGGGGGGATGGGTTGGTGTGTGTGTGTGGGGAGGGGGGGGGGCGGGGGATGCATGGGTGAATGTGTGGGGACAGGGGGGATTGGTGAGTGTATGTGTGGGGACAGGGGGGATGGGTGGGTGTATGTGTGGGATGGGTGAGTGTATAATTGGGATGGGTGGGTGAATGTGTGGGGACAGGGGGATGGGTGGGTGTATATGTGGGGACGGAGGATGGATGAGTGTATGTGTGGGGGCAGGGAGGATGTGTGGGTGTATGTATGGGTTCTTAACGTCCTTTTCCACCACATCCGAGTAATATCAAAGACGGGGCAAAGAGGGGGGGGGGAAGCCAACACTGATATTTGAGACGAGACGAGATTCGAACTCACGACCTTAGTATTCAGTGAGCCTGGAAATGTCGGCCGTTGGACGTTTAATGGATTAACGCCATCAAAAATGACGTGCTATACACGCCGTATTCGTGCATGCGCAATTAAAGCAAGATTTGTTCTACTTGATGTTGGCCAGTCCCGTTCATCTTCAGGAACACTCAGAAGCGATTTCTAGGAAGACCCACAAGTCTCTAGTATTGTAATGACCCCATTATTTCCCTTAGAAGGCAGCGTAGGTGGCGCTCCGAGTTGCGTTGACCTCTTCTCGCCATTGGGCCATTCTTTGCTTCAGGAAAGATAACTCTCTCATTTCCGTTTTAGGATGCACGCGAATTTCATTACACAAGCCCGCCGTTTTTGCCTCAGGGTGAGCGAGCGCCCTTTTAAGGACCTACGAAAGGGAAGGGATTGTAAGTTAGTCATGCAGATATGGGATTACTCCATGATCCTAAAGCATGGCTCTTTTGGTGTGTCGTAAGACATCCGGGAAGGAAACGCTGAACATTCTGCCCTTGTGTTCTGATTAGTTCTGCATTTCAAAGAAGGATTTTCCTGGACTTGTGTTTGTAGGGAGGATCAAAAGGTTGTGATATTTATCGGTCAAGATCCCTCCTGCCTTACGCGAAACGGTTTTTGTTTTTGGTTTGTTTTTAGTATTCTGGCCTGTGGCGGTCGTCATGTTTGTTGAACATTCTGAATAAAAAAACTTGATCAATCTGTTCCCACTGGAAAAGGGAGGGTTGGGGGGGGGGATATGTATGAGAGGGGGTGGATACCGGGAGTTAGAGAAGGGTGAAAAGGGTTGCGTAACAACGCGTTAGATTGCTGACAGTCTTGTAAGTCCTTTATAGCCATTGGCACTCGGCCACTTGAGTGCACGTTACGGCTGACAAACGACAAATATTTCATGCACCCTCGAAGCCCTTGCTTTCCATTTCATTTCATTATTTATTTTATTATTATTTCTTTTGGTATGAATAAATTTACAAAACGAGAGAGAGAGAGAGACTGATTGACTGAAACTTTATTTTTCAAGGATGAGATAATAGACGCACTCTCTTACTATCTGTCCTTACTACACTAACAAACATGTAAAATGAGAGGGTTGGGGGGGGAGGAGAGAGCGCGAGAGAGAGGGGTAGATTTGGGTGAGTTTAACGTCCTTTTCCACCACATACGAGAGAGAGAGAGAGATGCGTGTGCATGTCGTGTACGTGCATGTCTGTTCGCATTGGTGTCTCACATGCAGGAGCCGGTGTGTGTGTGTGTGTGTGTGTGTGTGTGTGTGTGTGTGTGTGTGTGTGTGTGTGTGTGTGTGTGTGTGTTTGTGTGTGTGTGTTCGCGCGCATTTCATTTGTAAAACAAGAAGGCGATGGATGTATTTTAAGTTGTGTTTGTCGCGACCGCAAATAACGAAACCCGAAGGAACCTCTGAAGCATGAAATATCTCGTGACAGCAACTATTTCCGGGCAAAACTCTCTCTCTCTCTCTCTCTCTCTCTCTCTCGTTTTTCCACGGTCATGTTTGCCTGTAGTTCAGTCCTCAAAGCACCCAGCAGCTGCCATACTGACATACACTTTAATAATTCAACCTCTTCCGCGTTATCACAGAAGTTTTTGGCTCACTACTGTAACAAAGAACAAAGTGGGCCTACATATTTTTTTTTTCTCGAAATACAGTCGAACCTGCCAAGGCGGTCACCTGTATAAGCCAAACCACTGTCTAACCTGGTCACCCCAGAGGATCCCCTGACACACTAGCTGTTAACATGACACCCTGGATAACCCGGTCACCCTGTCTAAGGTGGTCAGTTTGACCCAGTCCCTTGGGTGACCGCCTTAAAATGAAATCTGCTGCCCTAAACAAAGTATTTTTGGTTTTAATTTTCTCTCCCCCCCCCCCCCCTCCCCGTATCCCTCGATTTTGTTGTTGTTGTTGGGTTGGGGTTTGTTTCGTGTTTTTTGCTTGTTTTAATTTCAGTGCTATTTTCGTGTGACCATTTTGTGTGACAGAATGGTATTTCTTTCTCGAAACTGCCGTACAGTTTCCATTTTTTGTGATCCTGTCATTTTTACGTTCACAACAATAGTTAGTTATATTTAGGGCTTAACGCCGCGCAAGCACAAAGACTGTTTCGCGGCTAATCAAGGTCTCTCTTCGCCACACTAAAATAAAAAAGGAAGACAATACAACAAGATGCAAATATATTTAAAAATATCTATCGGGTTTAGATAATAAACACGAACATATAGAGATCGACACGTACATCGAACATTATAAAGGTCGAGGATGTCTAATTTTTTAAAGAACAGATTTGACTCTTTCAAGGAGCTAAAGATGCTGTCGGTGGGGAACATCCCGCAACAACACCTTCAAAGAATCTGCACAGTAATGTTTTACGCGAATCTCGGCAAGATCCACGCGCGAGCGTCCACAACAATGTCACGTGTTAAGGGTCGGTTAGAGCAAATGAGGGCATTTCCAACGCATTTGCATTCTGGGAGGATTGGCTCTCGGGCAGATGTCCTGACAATTGCAGTCGCTGGTGATTCATCCCTAGCATCTCTGACAAAAGCGGCATTAGTTTGCATCCCGTCACACAGGAAGCGAGACGAACGAACGGACAAAGGGAGATCACCCAAAATTCAATGCTGCTTCTCTCGGAAACGTAAAAAAAAAAGGTGCTGGATCCATGAGACGAGGAGGCAATTTGGAAGAGAGTGTGACATTTGACATGAAAATGGCCTTGTATCTTCTGCAGCGATTCCAATGCCAAAAGGTTTTGTTTTCATGTTGTTGGGGTTTTTTTGTTTTTGTTTTAAAGACACACATATACAGGACAACATACAAGATAAATTTATTCGGGTTTGTTTTTTTAAATCTTAGCATCCTTCACCATGGGATAAAGACAGGGGATTTGGTCTAGTGGTGAAGGCATCCGACTTCTGATCCTGAGCTGCCTGGTTCGAGTCCACGGTGGACAGGAATATGGTGGGATTTTGTCCTTACCATATCGAGTGAAATCCATGTGCAGACTCGTTTACGGTGCCTGTCTCGCCTTCGTGTACACACGCACGCACATACATCAAGTGTGCACGCAAAAAACAAAAAAAAATCCCATGTTCATCTTTCGAAGAAGAGTAGGCTGTGGCCGGTGTCGTGGTAAACAAAAATACTGTCGCACGTACCAGAGTGAATAGCAGAGTGGAGGTTTGCACATAAAGTAGCGCTTAGCGACAGCAGGCTTTCACTGCTTCGTCCTCCAGCCCTGCGGCGCCGTGAGCATTTCAGCAGAGATGTATATGTGCGCCGAGGAGAAGTCTACCATACCATACCATACCATACCATACCATACCATACCATACAGAGACAAACACAAAGACACTGCTGCTTGTTGCGATCAGGTCTGGAGACCACTGGTAATGATTCCGACCAGGGCCTCTGCAGCGATGGCGAATTGAATTTGAAACGTAACCATGACACAATGTGCCATTCAAATCATCTAAGAGAATATCGCAGATACTACTCTATAAACCATATTCTTCGCCCCCTTTGCCACATTAATATTATTCCGAGCGTCTGTGCCCACGGGGGGTGTAATCAAAATAGACGCAAGTGTTTGCAGTGCTGCTCCGCTTCAAACGTTCCGACGATGATCTCTCTCATGCGAGGGGAGCCGGGGTGGCCGAATGGTAGGTAGAGCGTTGGACTTCTAATGCTCGGATCGTGAGTTCGTATCCCGGCTGGGGCCAAATATTTGTGCTGGCTTTTTCACCGTTGCCCCGTCTTTGATATCACCCGTATGTGGTGGAAAAGGACGTTAAACCCCCAAACACCCACCCATTCACCCTCTCTCATGCAAATCCGTATGCTTGAATATGATCGCGCACACGCCTTTGCATTGTAGTGATAATGATAAATATAGCTGATAAACAGTCCCTTTCTCAATTTCACACCGAGAAAGCAAAGACGGTTGGAAACACTCGGTGCTACTTGGTAAATGGAAACACTCGGTGCTACTTTTTGGTGAATGGAAACACTCGGTGCTACTTTTTGGAAACACTCCGTGCTACTTTTTGGTAAATGGAAACACTCGGTGCTACTTTTTGGAAACACTCTGTCCTGGCGGTGCTACTCTTGAGCCTGGGAGTAGCACCGGAAACACTCGCGTTCATTTCTGACTGCATTGCCGTGCGTGCTGCCAGCCACAAGGTTTGGGCGCGCCGTGACCTCGAACTAGGCCAGCCAGGACAGCGACCGCCCAGCGCCCCCTACCGAGCGTCATTTCCGCATGTCATCACCGGGTCTCCGGACAGCACGTGCCCTGGGTCCCAAGCAGCGCGTCCTATCCCTCGGTGATCGTGCGTCTGTCACTGCAATGCTCTGCACTGGGTCACAGCTTCATTTCCTATCTATACCTGGCGGCATTATACGCAGGCGGATGGTCATAGCTGCTGGAGGGGAGGAACCTTGGCAGTGATTCGCAGTCGGTTGTTATGAAGCAATATTGTCAGAGTGTTTTTAGTTTTGTTTTGTTTTTTAAATGGATGTTGAAAATCTGGCTTGGATTCAGAGTCGTTCTGATTTGGCGAGTGAGGTCAGTGTTCTTGAAAGGACGTTAAAGATCTAAGCTCCCAACAAACAGCTTTCCGAAGTGTGAAAAAATTGTACAAAGTCGACCGTGCAAGCACAGTCAACTCTGTCACAGTTGCAGAGTTTTCAGCGTCCCTGAGACCCCAATAAAATCCAACGGCAGCCTGATTTCACAGCTCAGTTTTGACACTGAGCGAGAAAGATCGTGCAGCACTCAACATCCGCTAGAGACTGTTGCGATGTGTCTCGCTCACTAACCAAAAGCCAAATAATGTGACTCGTACTCTGGTTTCATAAGGGTCTCCGAAGCGCTGAAACTCTGCAACTGTGACAGAGTTGCCTGGATTATGCACAGTCGAAGGAGTCGCAGTTTAAAAAAAAACAAAAAAAACCCGCAATGTTTGCGGCTTTTTGCTGAGATCGCAGACCTTTAAGAATCTGTTGACTCAAAAAAAAAAAAAAAAAAACGTAACAAGCGGTGTTCATGGATCGAAATACGCAAATGCCGGGATACGGTAACTCGCTTCTCTCGGTCCGGGCACAGGACAGGTTTTTTGCCCAAGGTGCATTCGTTTGTTTCAGTTTGAATCCCTCCCCTGCCCATTACCCGTACGTGGAAAAGGACGTTAAACTCCCTCTCACCCGTCCACCCTCTTTTCGGTGCGTGTTTACCATTGGACAGCGCCCGTAAACTTCGGGTAGTTTCGGAATGACGTCACACTTCGGTTCTATTCGGCAAGCGGGAACACTTCCGGGGACAAACAAGGTGGCATGCAAAATTGTCACGCGGTATTTTGCCAAAATAAAAAAGTTCAAGTTAACAGCGCTGTTTCCATGAGGTGATAGTTGTCTTTCCGCCAGTGCTTTCTTGTGACCGGAAGTGAGCCTCGCCGTTGCAGACGACGTCAAGGGAGAGATCTATCTTCAGCTCATTTTCTGACCGAGCTTGCTGCGAGGACTGGCATATCCCTATTGCTAGGGAAATTACATGACACGCACTAGTTTTGAATGATGCCTTGGACTGGAGTCGATGATTTTCTCCAGCATCATCCAGCCAATATGAACACATGCGCTAGGAAATCAAGTTCACTATCGTTTGCTTTGACACCAGACTTTCCAAGAGTACATGTACCACGGAACGAGGGGAGCCGGGATAGCCGAATGGTAGAGCGTTGGACTCCCAATGTTCGGGTCGTGAGTTCGAATCCCGGTTGGGGCCACATATTTTTGTGCTGGCCTTTTCCTCGTTGCCCCGTCTTTGATACATGTATCACCAATACGTGGTGGAACAGGACGTTAACCCCCCCAACCCCCAACTCAACGAATCTTGCCAGGACACGTATTTAATAAATAAAAAAAAAAACAGAATGCACCAACTCAACCAACCTCCCAGAAAAATTATTATCAAGAAACGTGACTAAGGCTTCAGTTCTGTTGAAATTTCAAAGAGTTCGGAAATGAGTTCCGGGTTTTCATTCGCTCAACCAGCACGTTCACTCGTATTTGATTGGCTGACACTGAAATTTTGGAACTGAATTCGGTGGATGACTTGGACCCATTCGTCCTTCTGCGGTTTCTGGTCATTGAACTTCGAGCTCTCGACTTAATAGTTTCTCTCAAGAAATGATGGCGGTGTTTTTTTCCTCTTGCTTAAAAGCATTTAGATTGAATGCTTTTTTTTTTTCTTTTTTTTTTTTAAACTTCTTATTATTGTTAATTTCAAAATTAATTGGATGCCCCTTAGAATTATGGGGGATTTTTTCCTTCCGTTGTGTGCGATTTACTTAAAGGTCTGCAATCTCAGCAAAAAGCCGCAAACATTGCGTTTTTTTTTAAAACTGCGACTCCTTCAACTGTGCATAATCCAGGCTCAGTGTGGTCGCCGCGTTATCGAGTATGCTTCATTTGGCTCAGTGCGAGGTTTAATCGTCCCCCAGTTTTTTTTTCGCCCATTCCTACATGTACTGACATAATTTGTATGTTATTCACGCTTTTTAAATGTTCTTTATTAGTGTGTAGTTTCTTTTAACTAGGGATTCATTGCTATTTCTGTTTTGTTCCTGTTGCTGTACATGGGAATGTGTGTGTGTGTGTGTGTGTGCGTGCGTGCGTGCGTGCGTGTGTGTGTGTGTGGTGTGTGTGTGTGTGTGTGTGTGTGTGTGTGTGTGTGTGTGTGTGTGTGTGTGTGTTGATTTAGCTAGACATTACTAGAATATATACTACTAGAATTAGCAACGGAAGGTATGAAAATTGGCTGTTATACGCTAATCACCTCTACCGTTGAAAAATAAAGTTTTTTTGAGTCTTGATTCAGTGCCAGCATTACAGACGCTGTCACTGACCAGGTGTCTAAATGGCGTGATGATAGACACCACGAAAACAGCTTAGGACGATCTGTGAGCATAAAAATGTTAGCATTAGCCCCTTTAAACTTGCCGTTGCTACAGCGTCACACACACACACACACACACACACACACACACACACACACACACACACACACACACACACACACACACACGCACACACAGTAGGGTATATAATTATGTTTTGTATGCCAGTCATATCAGTTAATTCCCTCAGTAGCCTTTACGCCTTTTGTATAAGAGCTTAATGTATGTTGTAACCTTTTCTCACGCCCGTTTTCATACAGTTGAAACAAATGCCCTTCACAACGAAGAAAAACAAACAAACAAAAAACAGACTGGGTGGACCTAGTCACTTTCAACACTGACAGGGGGAGCCGGGCTAGCCGAATGGTAGAGCGTTGGACTCTCAATGCTCGGGTCGTGAGTTCGAATCCCGGCTGGGGCCAAATATTTGTGCTGGCATTTTTCTCGTTGCTCCGTCTTTGATATCACCCGTATGTGGTGGAAAAGGACGTCAAACTCCCAAACACCCATCCACCCTTCAATACTGACAGCCAGCTAACACCAGTGGATGCATTGTGGGAAACGCTCGATAACTGTCTTGCTCAGGGGGAACTGACTTGAGTGACGCAGTGATTTTCACTTTGACACAGAGTTCCTGGACCTCTTGGCATGGGATCATAATGGAGGGTTCGGTGAGTTGGGGGAAGGTGTGTGGCTCAAACACGAGAGACAATGACGCTTTATTTTCCAAGGATAGAAGCGTTGGTGCGGAGACCTGTCTTACATCTTGTCCTTGCTACTACTACTACTACTACTACTACTACTACTACACACACACACACACACACACACACACACACACACACACACACACACACACACGGTTGCTGGACTAATATCTTTTGCTACAGTAATAAAGTAGACGAATATATCAACCAAGCAAAGCACATTTATTTTCAAAATTCAAAATCACACCCAATACATGTAGTACAAACACATAATACTATATACCCTTTTTATTGAAAAGAACAATATAAAGGAGGGAGAGAGAGACTTTGGTGAGCAGGAGGTGGATGGGGGAAGGGGAGGGGTGACGGGGGGTGGGGGGAGGAGGCAGCCAATTTGCTCCAGGAATAACAAAATAAAGGCAAACATTTGATTCCGCTAAAGCAACTTAGTGTTGTCTTGATATTCTCAGTTGGACTATAATTCCAGACACCGTGCAAGAAAGAAGACAAACTCGTGCGATTAGATAGGACAAATTGTTCGCGCACAGCCATAAAACGGAATCTAGGCTGTCGGAATAAGGGGGAGGGAAGCTATCAAAATGAGGAGATAACTCTGTCAAAATCGAAAGTTAGCTCTTTTAGGTAGGGGAAGAAACTCTCGCAAGAAGTCAGATCGCAGACGCGATGTCTGCCCCACTGCTGAAAGATGAAGCTGTTGGAACGCACTGAGCAGTGATTACGGTGTTCTCTCTCGTCACACTCGCATTGATTGATATCATGTTTATGTTTCTGTAACGTGTTTCTTCACAGCCCTTTTTTTTTTTTTTTTTTTAAACCATTGTTGGTGTAGTCTCTTTCTTTCATCGCAAGATTCGCAGCTTTCAACAAACACTTTAGTGTTGGGTATAGTGCTTCAGTGGCTAGTGCGTCCGACTTTAGCGGGTGAGCTACCCAGGGTGGAGGTGGGTGTTTGGGTGTTTAACGTCCTTTTCCACCACATACGGGTGATATCAAAGACGGGGCAACGATGAAACAGCCAGCACAAATATTTGGCCTCAGCCGAGATGCGAACTCACGACCCGAGCATTAGAAGTCCAATGCTCTACCATTCGGCCACCCCGGCTCCCCAGGTGAGCTACTGGACGGACGTGACCGCTGACATGGTAAAACTTGGATCCGTGCCCAGGTCGAGCTGTGATATGTGATGCCGATTTTTCCTGGCTTCCGGGCTGCTCCTCCGGGGGGGGGGGAGGTGTTCTACGGGTACTTCCGACCCCCCCCCCCCCCAAAAAAAAAAAAGATTCAAAGAGGTAAAATGTTGGCGCAGCACCGCGGCTGCGCGCTTTCCTCTTGGCATGCGGTCCGAATTTGCCGAAAAGGGTAGCGAGCGGCTGCTGCAATTTTGAGTTAAAAGCTACGTTGCAGCTATTCCTTGTTTCGCTCGGTGCGTTTCAATCAGTCACAGTCACACACAGCATTAAAAAAACAATTGAAGGTAATCAGTTTACGTTTGTAATCAGTTATCGCTGAGTATCTTTTTTTGACTTCACCTGCTTGCAGAGCGTAATGTGCTACAAAGACGGCCAGATGTTTATAATCTGTTGCCAGGGCACTGACCTCGGTCCCCCATCTATTTCAAATGATGGTGGTTTGTGTCCGTCCGCAAGTCACAGCCCACATGTACACCTTTCCAGAGCGGACATTTAATAATAATAATAATGAGTTCTGTATAGGCGCTTTACCCAATTTCGTG
Organism: Batillaria attramentaria; assembly: GCA_018292915.2. Lineage (NCBI taxonomy): Eukaryota > Metazoa > Mollusca > Gastropoda > Batillariidae > Batillaria > Batillaria attramentaria. The sequence goes on from JACVVK020000164.1 coordinate 184,028, forward strand.
AATCGGCTCAAAGCGCCGCGAACTGAACCCAACACGCACGCTCACGTGAATCACACACATTCTCTCACACACTGGACGTGGTGCGAAGGGTCAGCTCAGCTATTTAAGCTTCGGAATTTAGAATTGCATTTATTTTTCAAATTTTATTGGCTGAACATTTTCCAAAGCAGAGGGGGAGGAAGCCGGAGTACCCGGAGAGAACCCCCGACAATCGGCCCGAACGATCGGTGCCACATACGAGAAGGAAAACATTTTTTACTCCGAGTGGGACTCGAACCCATGACCTCTCGCATTGGTGACAAGTCTCTTAACCATCAGACCATCGACCGCCCCTGAAAAGAAGGGCAAACGTCACTGTTGTTTAGACGTTTTCGCCTCGCACAAAGTAACCGGTTGCTCACGTGTACATATAAATACATATATATATATTCTGGCAATCACATAATTATGTAGATTGTGTAGTGAACACTTTTTCTTGTTTGTTGTCCCAAGGTACGGCATAGCGCATACGTCCGAACTTGAGCCTTGAGCCTTGATGTGAAGTCCTAATTTTGATCCTAGAAGTGAAGACTTTAATTACGTTCTGGACGTGAAGTCCTAAGTGACGTCCTAGAATAGAAGTCCTACTCTACGTCTGCGTCTTAGAGGTAAAGACCGTTTATTCTGCAAGTTAACGCTGAACGTACGCCGCACAGGAGTGATCATAACAATTACGTCATAGGAGGGGGTATTACGTATGTCCTAGAAGTGAATCCAAAATGACGTACCTAAATTCCTTTAAATATCATCATGATTTCTTGTGCTGGTGAGGTGTGTAAAACCAGGACACAGTGCAATATCGGGTTCTTTATGTGTCCTGTCTCCGATACGAGGCAAAGTTCCAGCCCTCAAAGAACAGCAGCTGTAGTTCATCGAGAAAATACTAGCTTCCCCGTATCTTGGGTTTAGATGACTAGGGCAGACACGTTCCCTGTGGGTTTGTGGGTACGCGTGGTGTAACATTAACAGGACAACTCCATAAAAGTGTCAGGTAAGCTTATGGGTTAGAAGGGATGCAGCTGTGTGCAGACTTGGCGTGGATCTCTCTCTCTCTCTCTCTCTCTCTCTCTCTCTCCCCCACCCCCACCCCCTTTCAAAACCTCTCCCCAAGCGCCGTGAGCACTCAGGGTGGAGCCGTGGGCTATATCAATTCATCATCATCATCATCATCATCTCTCTCTCTCTCTCTCTCTCTCTCTCTCTCTCTCTCTCTCTCTCTTTTGTTGGCTCGCTTGCTCACTCGCTGTCGTGTGTGTGTGTGTGTGTGTGTGTGTGTGTGTGTGTGTGTGTGTGTGTGTGTGTGTGTGTGTGTGTGGTATGGTAGAGAGAGAGAGAGAGAGAGAGTTCACAACCTCATTCTGACGCGTTCAAGTCGAAAACATCTCCGAAGATAATGAGTTGATCTGAAGGCGTTGAACTCTCAAGCACCTTCCTTTGTCCTCGCCACAGAAAGCGTTTTACATCCAGTTTCCTGTTTTCGTCTCAGAAAACACGCTACCGCCACTATTCAAACAAACCACATTTTACCGGCCGTGTCAAAAGAGGGGAAGTACGCTACGTTTTAGTAAATTAACCCACAGGAAAAAAAAAAAAACTTTCCGTACGAGAAATCAAAAGTGAATCAATTAGCAAATTAAACCAGCATGCGTCGACATCTGCACGTTAGAAAGTGTATTCACCACGCTACATTGCATGCTTGTTACTTATAAATGAGGCCTGTGGAAGCGGGGTGCATTGACCTGCACATAAAGACCACGACAGGCCTCTACACCAACTAGACAAGATCGGGGGGTGTGGTTGGGGCGGTAGTCAAAATGGCCGATATTTTTTGGTGCTACTAAGTTGTTCCTTCATGGACGTATCGAGTATTGCAGCTTGCTTGAGGGTTTCAACACACTATGTCCATGTTCACCAACTTATCTCTTAAACGCCCATACAAACATCGTAATTTTACTTAGAATCTTCAGATCACTAGAAGATCACCAACAAGCCACTATTATGCAATATGCAGCGGTCTTGGGCTTAGCGGGGAAGGCCCACGCCTTGCGTAATAGTGGTTTGAAGTGGCTCCTACTGGTGTGCAGTGGCTTGTTCTTTTTAACAAGTCTTATACAGCGGGCAGGTCGTGGTCGGGCTTGGGATTTTAGGAGTTATGTTTTGGAACAGTGTCGCTTGTGAGTGCGCCTGCACGCTCGATATACGCTTGATGATTAGTACAGCTCTTAATGCGATACAGTGTTGTCTAATCCATGCACGAGCGGTCGGACATTGAAATTCTCCCTCTCAGCGGGTTGACGTGCCAACAAGCCTCTTGCTCAGTCCTTGTGCCACCCGCGTCATTGTGTACCCTTCTGCTGTCTCAGTGCCAGCCTTTCAGATGCTGTCACGGTGCAGGTGTTGTGATGCTAGAACTGAATTGAAATTACTTTTATTCATCCCTAAAAGGGAAACTGTTTTTGCCCGGAATACACGACATCACATAAGAAACATGACATAAAAAAACATAAAACTAACAAGACATAGCAAGATTTAACAGCATAGAATCAACTATGCATAACTTCTCTCTTGGGGAGCCGGGGTGGTCGAATGGTAGAGCGTTGGACTTCTAATGCTCGGGTCGTGAGTTCGATCCCGGCTGGGGCCAAATATTTGTACTGGCTTTTTCATCGTTGCCCCGTGTTTGATATTACCCTATGTGGTGGAAAAGGACGTTAAACTTCCAAACACCCACCCCACCCACCCGCATAACTTCTCAGCTTACAGATACAGCTTACATACACCACTGAAAACGACTTTCACTACCACATTACTGCAATGTCAAGATGCGTGCCTGCTCAAATTTCAAACATAGGGGGATGAGCCGGGATAGCCGAACGGTAGATGGTTGGACTTTCAGTGCTAAGGGTCGGGAGTTCAAATCCCGGCTGGGGCCAAATATTTCTGCTGGCCTTTTTCTCGTTGCCTCGTCTTTGATATAACCCATACGTAGTGGAAAAGGACGTTAAACTCCCAAACGACCACCCCACCCTCAAACATACGGCTTTACATGAGATCCATCTTCGTCCAGACCTTTGAATCAGAGCAGCGGAAGTTCGAAATCCGCCATCTTGTCCAGTTCCTGTGAGTATACCGGCAGACATGATCGCCGAGATTGTGGCCTGTCTAAACCTGTCCTGTACCAATACAGGCAGCGTATTATGGGGAAATAGTTACCGCCTACGATGAATTCCGCGCCCACTTAGTCTTGTCTAAGCCTCTATCAGACGTTACAAAGTGGACTGGTGCTGACTTTTTGATCGCGTCCTGGGTTTTGATGAGTCAGCTGAATAGCAGGATGGATCTCTCTCTCTCTCAGGTTCTTGTTCTCTCTCTCTCTCTCTCTCTCTCTCTCTCTCTCTCTGACAATGACTGTGTATTTTACACCAGAACCGGCGAGATAAAAAGCAGCTGGTACAGAGACGCCATACACCCCAACGTTCGTGGTAGCAGCTCTCTTGCCATCAACGTAAAACGGGCGTTTTCTGGTCGCACTCCTCCCCGACAGATTGACGGACACGCCGGTGATGTAATCGGACGCGGGCAGGAAAACAGGCGAAGCTGTGAACAGCCAGGGCCACGCCTTAATCAGGATAAGGAGTATGCTGGGCGTGACAGAAAGGTCCGTAACGCGGATACCCGCAGCAGAAACACTCTCCGACGTGATCCTCACGCCCATCACCCATCCCACGCCCATCACCCATCCCAGCGTGCACTGCGCCTCCTGCCTGGTCAAGCGCACCAGCAAAGGGCAGCTCAAGCATCGGACACCCCTACCAATGCCCCAGGCCATGCACAACCGCGCAGCGTCACGCAAGGGGAAGGTCCAGCCGTCGCTGTTGCGAAACAGCCTCCTCCTCGCGGTTACGCCCCACCGCACATGGGTCCAGTCCTGTTTACGTCGGACGGGCGACCCGTCTACCCCTATCCCCCTCCCCCGCCCCGCCCCCGAGCCCTGCCCCGGAGGGACGCCAGCTGAGTGACAGTGACTGTGTAGCCTTCGTTTCTATGTTACAGAGGTTTATGTCGCGACCTGATCAGTAGGCTACTTTCTTTCGTCGGACTGTTGTTCCATAGTTCAGGGTGCTTAAATCCCCGTGGCACATGGTTAATCGTTACCGAGTGATTTGATCGGAACCTAGGCTACTTTGCATTTCCGCTTTCATACGGTTTCTGGACACGCTGTGAAGTGTCTCTCTATTTCCCGCCTTACGCTTTATTTTGATTTTATTTGTAGTAGATTAGTTTGTGTGTGCTCTTAACTAGTTTTATTTTCATTGTGGTCATTTGATTTGCTTTTACTTTGACCGGAACCCCTAGGTGACAGGAACTGCAGAGGAAGAATCCATTAAGCTGACATCAGTAGGACTTTCAGTTTCAGACCTGCAGTCCCTGGATCTTTTCCGTCATTTGAACTGTGTGAACAGCTTGTGCTATATAGCTAAACAGAACTTGAACTTTGATACGGACTCATCGACTTTGTGGTGAAATTTACTATTTAGTATTATTTACCAAATTAGTTTTCCATTTTGTTGTATTTTGGTTTCTACCAAGTACCATGTCCAATCATGGCGCAAAAACTGCTCCATTCAGTGAACTACGATTAGGTCACTTGAATATTTTTCATCTGGTCAATAAGGTGCCCGATTTAACCGTGTTTTTTAATCGACCTGCAGCTTTCCACATCTTTGGTGTTTCTGAATCGAGACTTAAATGCACAATCAGTGACGAATACGTCTCGATTCCAAATTACTCAGTTCTACGTAGAGATGCGTCATCACCCCAGCACACTGGCTTGGCTGTGTATATACATCAGTCAATACGAAATATGGTAAAAAGGCGTACCGACTTGGAATCTACCAAAGTGGAAAGTTTGTGGGTCGAGTTAAAAACTAAATCTTCCACTGCCTTGGTAGGGTACATATACAGAAATCCCGCTGCCAGCTGGGACTGGTATGATGACTTCACTGACATGATGGATAAGGCGTGTCAGAGCAAGGCAGACATTTTCTTGTTAGGTGATTTTAACATTGATCTTTCCAAGAGACCTAATTCTGCATGGGAATCAACATCGGCCCTTTTTGGTCTAAAACAATTAGTTAAAACACCCACCAGAGTTACCTCAACATCATCCACTTTAATCGACCATATTTATACAACTAACTGTGATAGAATACTAAACGTCGAAGTTCCGTCTCTAGCTGTCAGCGACCACTGCCCTGTGTGTTGCACAGTTACTTTACATCTTGACAAACCTAGACGTAATCGACATACCTCAATCATATACCGTTCATTTAAAAGGTTTAACAAAGATGAATTTTTGCACGACCTCAACTATACACCATTTCACGAGGTTTACCAACAAACTTGCCCTGACACTGCCTTGTCGGTCTGGATGAATATGTTCCTCGGGGTCCTCAACAAACATGCCCCATTAAGAGAAAAGCGCGTCAAGCACACCACGCACCCACCCTGGTTAAATGCTGACATAAAGCGAGCAATGGCCTTAAGGGACAACCTAAAAAAAGAAAAGCGATTTCAAGAGTACAAACAGCAACGTAATCGCGTGAAGTATTTAATTAGAGCATCCCAAAAATCGATCTTTAATAACATGATATCGGAAAAGCGTGATACATCTTCTATTTGGAAAGCTCTAAATGCAGTCACCAAAAGCAAGTCAGTTCCTGAAATTCCCCCTCATTTGACGGCTAATACTTTTAACATCCATTTCTTGACATCTGCTGAAAGCTTGGCTCAGTCCACTCACGCCACTAACAGCACAGCCTATACTGTCCCTGATCACTTAAAGAGACATTGTCAGTCAAAAGACGTGTCACAGGAATTTAAAATCCCGTATTTAACTATTGCAGATGTTGGCAAGTATATTTCCGGTGCATCGGGTAAATGTTCCCCTGGTCTTGATGGCATTAGTAATGATACACTAAAAATGTCATTACCCTACATTGTGGAGTCGCTTACGTATATTTTTAATCTCTGTGTCGAACAAGGCGTTTTCCCTGAGGTACTTAAAAAAGCCAAAGTAGTTCCCATTCCAAAATCAAAAGACCTCAGTGATTTGAATAACTATCGTCCCATATCAGTACTTTCAGCGTTAACAAAGCCTCTAGAGAGGCATGTTCATACCCACCTCCTTGAGTTCCTTAATCAAAATAATCTCCTCCATATTCATCAATCAGGTTTCAGACCAAAACACTCTTGCCAGACAGCTTTGACGCGAATAGTGGAAAAGTTTTTTTTATCATCTATTAATAACAATTTGATGTCAGGGACCGTCTTTCTGGACTTAAAGAAGGCCTTTGATTTGGTTGACCACAGTGTTCTCATAAAAAAATTAACGGCTTACCATTTACACGATAAGGCAATGGCATTCTTTCAATCATACCTGAGTGACAGAAAACAAAGTGTTTTTATAAATGGCAAATTTTCGTTACAAGGAAATGTTATATATGGCGTACCCCAGGGATCTATCCTAGGACCCTTGCTGTTTATATTGTTTATTAACGATTTACCTTTACACATCACTGACACAAATGTTGATTGCGATCTATTTGCTGACGACACAAGTCTCCATGTCTCCGGCAAAAACACATTTGATATTAGCCACAGTTTACAAGCTAGTCTAAACGAAGTATATACCTGGTGTACAGAAAATCGCATGTTATTACACCCAGCTAAAACAAAAAGCATCTTGGTAGCTACTCGGCAGAAACACCAGCTAAGGCCGGCCCCTTTACGGCTCTGTCTGAACGCTGAGCCCATTGAACAAGTCACTGAACGACGTTTCCTGGGTATACATGTTGATCAACACCTTCAGTGGGAAACACATGTTAATGCTTTGTGCAAGATGCTGTCGAAAAACATCTTTCTGCTCTCTAAACTGAGGGATATCACTGATGTGCATAGTCGTAAACTTTTCTTCCTCGCACATATCAAATCGCACATCGATTATATATCTACTGTGTGGGATGGGTGCGGTGAGATACACAGAAACAGGCTGAATTCATTTTACAAACGGGCTGTAAAAATGGTCTTACCGGGACCTATCCCGACTACTTATAAAATGAAGAAACTTGGTATACTTCCTCTTCAGCAACAGCTCATATACAATAAGTGTGTCCTAATGCACAAAATCCTTCATGATTCAGCTCCACCTTACTTGTCTTCCCTTTTTGCTTCACAGATTGAACGTAGTCGGACCTCGAGGAACGGTATTCTGACTTTACCCCTACCCCGTATTGATTTGTACAAAACCAGTCTTACTTTTGCCGGGGCATCTCTTTGGAACTCACTTCCGGTGCCTTTAAAAGCAGTAACTTCTTCCAAAACGTTTAAAGAATTACTACGGAGGCATTTGTTTGACTGTCTATAATGTTATAACTAGTCAATAGACGCTTTACATGATACGTACTGTATCACTGAACAGACTGGGCTCGTAAACTCCGGTGTATGGCTGTTTCAGACACGCCCACTAGGCCCGGTGCATCTGTCTGCACATGCGCATTTCATTATATGTAGATTCCTTACACTGTTTGTTGTTTAACTTTTTCTACTTACTACTATTCGTTTGCTGAGTCAGTAATCTTTTTGTTTTCCTACTTACTACTATTTGCATGTTGTTTCACTTTTTGCTTTTCTACTTTTTACTTTTTAGCATTAGCAACGGCAAGTTTGTAAACTGACGAACCTTCTCTGTCAAAACTTTTACCGTTGAAAAATAAAGTTTCATCATCATCATCATCTCTCTCTCTCTCTCTCTCTCTCTCTCTCTCTCTTTCTTTTATTTTTACTATTGGTTAGACGATTATAGTACTTAGCAACGGCAGGTATGAAAATTGACTGTTAATGTTAACTGCCTCTACCGTTGTAAAATAAAGATTCATTGATTATTGATCTCTCTCTCTCTCTCTCTCTCTCTCTCTCTCTCTCTCTGGGGAGCTGGGATAGCCGAACGGAATAGCGTTGGATTCTCAATGCTCCGGTCGTGAGTTCGAATCCTGGCTGTCGCCAAATATTTGTACTGGCCTTTTCCTCGTTGCCCCGTCTTTGATATCACCCTTACGTGGTGGAAAAGGACGTTAAACTCCCTCCCACCCACCCCACACCCCAACCCTCACACACTCTCTCTCTCTCACACACACACACACACACACACACACACCCTCTCTCTGTTCCTGTTCCGCTTAGTTTTCTTTTGTTATATTGTAGTTTAAGCAACAGCAAGTCAGTTGACGCAGAGAAAATGCAAAGCAACCAAGAACCCTAACTGTCCTGAAATATATGAGTTTACCGTGGTCACTGCAGGATCGACTTTATCTCTTTGAAAGGTGTACGAAAGTAGCTGCATATAAAGTTACTGCCAAAAACCGCCGGCGACTGAATTACCAAATGCACTATATAACACATTTATCATTACGTTTCTATTTCTCAAAGGGACGACAGCGGAACAAAACTGCTTACATCGATAGAGTTGTTTTGGGGTCTGGCTCACAGCCACACAACTCTCTGAGCCGTGGAATATGTACGGCTTTGCCGATAACCCTGGCTATTTGTGTCAGTATCGGTAACAGCCGTCTGCCATAAGTTGTGTGTGTGTGTTTGTGTTTATTGCTCAGGTATAAAACACATACGGGTGATACAGAGGCACTTCGGGCGTGTGACTAGCTTCGCTTCAGTTCAAGATACGCCCACGCAGCCACGAGTGTTAATTGTTACTGCTGAGAGAGAGATGGTTGTGGTTGTGGAACTCGCTTCCTGAGTCAGTAGTGAATGAAGCAGTCTACATCACCGCATTCCGGAAACGCCTGAAGATGCGTCTCTTCAGTGCTTCACCTCAGTAATCATCTGCACTTTTTTTAAAGACTGTTTTTCTTTTTTAAAACCGCTCCTTAAGCGCCGTGAGCACTCAGTTACGGCGGAGCTGTGAGCTATATCAAGTCATCATCATCATCATCATCATCATCATCATGGTTGGTTGGTTGGTTGTTTGGGGGTTTGACGTCTTTGTTCCACCATATACGGGTAATGTCAAACACGGGGCAACGAGAAACATTGTAAGTATGTGGCTCTCAGCTGGAATTGGAACCCAAGACCCGAGAATTGAAAGTCCAACTTTTTACCAGCTCGGCTATCCAGGGTCGGGTCTCCCGTGTGTGTGTGTGTGTGTGTGGTGTGTGAGAGAGAGAGAGAGAGTGGGGGGGGGCAGAGAGAAGGGGGGGGGGGCGGCGAGACCTCTGATGATTCCGTGCTTGGTGCTTATACCAAACAAGAGTCTGTTACTGCATTTGGAAGGACGAATTCGATGGTAGTCTCAAAACATGAAGTCTGTTGTACACGAATAGAATTAAAATGTTGGCCAGCAAGCACCATGTTAATTGTATACCCTACCCCCTCCCCCATTCCAACTCCAACGCATTGCCATTCTCTCACCGACCCCTCACCCACCCCCTTCCCGGGTCGTTTCTCTGCGAAGCGCAGAAAGAGAGAGAGAGAGAGAGAAAAAAAAACAAAAAAACAAATTGTAAGGCCGAAAATGAGACATTGACCGCTGCAGGGGAGAGAAATGGGCCGCCATGGTAGATCAGTTTTCTCCCCTGCAGTGTCTGAAGTATCTTTTTTCGGTCGCACATGTAGTGAATTACATCACAGTAAACTGCCTTAGTGCAAGTAGGTGAAACCCAGAAATGACCATAGTCTTGTATGTGTGTGTGTGTGTGTGTGTGTGTGTGTGTGTGTGTGAGGGGGGGGGGAGAAATTGTTATTAAAATAGAATGGACGCAAAGAACAGAAAGCGGTGGTGACAGCGAAGTGGAAGCAGCTGGGGGGGGGGGGGGGGGGGGCACGTTTCGACGCATAACCTTCTTCTCAAACAAAACAAATCGGACAAAACTCCAACAAACTAAGGACAACTCTAGATTCTGTGGTACCGAAACGTCGACCAGTATTATCGTTGTCTATACGTTGTGGTAATGTTGTTGTTGTTGTTGTTTGTTTTGTTTTCCCCCTACATTTCTTCGTTCCTTCCGTGTATTACACACAGTTTTACGTAAAATTTCTGAGAGACACAGACAGAGAGAGAGAGAGAGAGAGAGAGGGGATCTCCGCGCCATCTTGATTAGCCCCCGTGAAGGACTCAAACGGGGAGAAGAAACCTCGGTACCCCCATCTGGACAACGGGCTTAAGGCGCCATGGATCTGCAAATCACATGCACCCTTCTTCCGGACAATAATACCATTTACTCTGGACGGCCGGTGTGTGGAATTTTCGCGATTACAGAGAGCAGGTGCGGACTTAAGATTAACGACGCAATTTTCCACGGACTTAAGCGCCGATCAGCAGCAAATGGAGTCAGTTTGAATGGGAGCCGCCCAGTGGCTGCGATCTCTCAGCGGATAATTGTTATGTCCAAGCGGTGATTGGCTGTTTTCAAATTGAACGGTTCTCGTTTCGTCTAGCTGGCCTTACGTGTGTTAACCTTAACTGCCCCCCTAGTTTGCCCATTTGCTGCTCCGTTCCCTGGCTGGGTTAAACAATTATTGAAACGGTCAGGGTAGAGTGACCTCGAGAACGAACGGAAATTCATTCCAGGTTGTGTAACGTACTTCAGCGATGGTTTTTATGGCGATTCTGTTTTACATCGCGATGTTGTGTGTTGTGTTGAACTGAGGTTGTTTGTTTGTGTGTTTGTTATTTTGAAGAGTGAGAGGGGATTTGTCGTGTTTTGTTTGGGGAATGTTTATTGTTGATGCTTCTTGCTTTTTCTGTACTTGTTGTTGTTCCTCTTCTTTTTGTCCTTCTTCTTCTTCTTCTTCTTCTTCTTCTTCTTTTGCTTCTTCTTCTTCTTTTTTTCCTTCTTCTTCTTCTTCTTTTCTTTCTTCTTCTTCTTCTTCTTCTTTTCCTCTCCTTCTTCTTCTCCTTCTTCTTCTTTTCCTTCATCTTCTTCTTTTCCCCTCCTTCTTCTTCTCCTTCTTCTTCTTTTCTTTCTTCTTCTTCTTCTTCTTCTTTTCTTTCTTCTTCTTTTCTTCTTCTTCTTCTTCTTTTGCTTCTTCTTCTTCTTTCCCCTCCTTCTTCTTCTCCTTCTTCTTCTTCTCCTTCTTCTTCTCCTTCTTCTTCTTCTTCTTCTCCTTCATCTTCTTCTTTTCCCCTCCTTCTTCTTCTCCTTCTTCTTCTCCTTCTTCTTCTTCTCCTTCATCTTCTTCTTTTCCCCTCCTTCTTCTTCTCCTTCTTCTTCTCCTTCTCCTTCTTCTTCTTCTTCTTCTCCTTCATCTTCTTCTTTTCCCCTCCTTCTTCTTCTTCTCCTTCTTCTTCTTCTTCTCCTTCTTCTTCTTCTCCTTCATCTTCTTCTTTTCCCCTCCTTCTTCTCCTTCTTCTTCTCCTTCTTCTTCTTCTCCTTCTTCTTCTTCTCCTTCATCTTCTTCTTTTCCCCTCCTTCTTCTTCTCCTTCTTCTTCTCCTTCTTCTTCTCCTTCATCTTCTTCTTCTCCTTCTTCTTCTTCTCCTTCTTCTTCTCCTCCTTCGTCTTCTTCTTTTCCCCTCCTTCTTCTTCTCCTTCTTCTTCTCCTTCTTCTTCTCCTTCATCTTCTTCTTCTCCTTCTTCTTCTTCCCCTCCTTCTTCTTCTTCTCCTTCTCCTCCTTCTTCTTCTTCTCCTTCTTCTTCTCCTTCTTCTTCTCCTTCTTCTTCTTCTCCTTCTTCTTCTCCTTCTTCTTCTTCTCCTTCATCTTCTTCTTTTCCTTTCCTTCCTCTTCTCCTTCTTCTTCTTCTCCTTCTTCTCCTTCTTCTTCTTCTCCTTCGTCTTCTTCTTTTCCCCTCCTTCTTCTTCTCCTTCTTCTTCTCCTTCTTCTTTCCTTCCTCTTCTCCTTCTTCTTCTTCTCCTTCATCTTCTTCTTTTCCCCTCCTTCTTCTTCTCCTTCTTCTTCTCCTTCTTCTTCTTCTCCTTCTTCTTCTCCTTCTTCTTCTCCTTCGTCTTCTTCTTCTCCTTCTTCTTCTCCTTCTTCTCCTTCTTCTTCTTCTTCTTCTCCTTCATCTTCTTCTCCTTCTTCTTCTCCTTCTTCTTCTTCCCTTCTTCTTCTCTTCTTTCTCTCCTTCTTCTTCTTCTCCTTCGTCTTCTTTTTCCCCTCCTTCTTTCCTTCTTCTTCTCCTTTCTTCTTCTTCTTCTCCTTCTTCTTCTTCTCTTTCTTCTCCTTCTTCTTCTTCTCCTTCTTCTTCTCCTTCTTCTTCTCCTTCGTCTTCTTCTTCTTTTCCTTCTTCTTCTTCTTTTCGTTTCCTTCCTCTTCTCCTTCTTCTTCTTCTTTTCCCCTCCTTCTTCTTCTCCTTCTTTCTTCTTTCTTCTTCTCTTCCTTTTTTCTTCTTCTTCTCCTTCTTCTTCTCCTTCTTCTTCTTCTTTTCCTCTCCTTCTTCTTCTTCTTCTTCTTCGTTTCCTTCTTGTTCTTCTTTTCCCCTCCTTCTTCTCCTCCTCCTTCTTCTTCTCCCTCGTCTTCTTGTTCTTTTCCTTCTTCTTCTTTTCCTCCCCTTCTTCTTCTTCTCCTTCTTCTTCTCCTTCTTTTCTCTTCTTTTTCTTTTCTTCTTCTTCTTGTTTCACTTCTTCTTCTACTTCCTCTCCTTCACCACCTTCTACTTCCTCGTCTTCTCCTATTTCTTTATCTTCTTTGCAGGGGCAGAGTGGGTGTAGGTGTGGGTGTTTCCTGAAGATTTCAATCTCAACAGCATTTGATGTATTTTTCTCGTTTTTCCTTGTTACAGATTTGCCAGTGATGTATTTTGATGGATTCTTCGAGAGACCCTGTTCTGAGGATGCTGACTTTGTAATTACACTTCCAGTACACGTAAGTAAAACACATTCACCGCGGTCTCCCTTCCTCCCGTAACACATACAAGTGACGTACACCTACAAATGACGTACACCTACAAGTGACGTATACCTACAAGTGACATGGCATACACCTACAAGTGGCGTGGCATACACGTACAAGTGACGTACACCTACAAGTGACGTGGCATACACGTACACGTGACGTACACCTACAAGTGACGTGGCATACACGTACAAGTGACGTACACCTACAAGGGTGGGTGGGTGTTTGAGGGTTTAACGTCCTTTTCCACCACATAGGGTGATATCAAAGACGGGGCAACGATGAAAAAGCCAGCACAAATATTTGGTCCCAGTCACGTACACCTACAAGTGACGTACACCTACAAGTGACGTACACCTACAAATGACGTACACCTACAAGTGACGTGGCATACACGTACAAGTGACGTACACGACCTGTGGACCCGCTCACCAAAGGATATAGACACGTAAAGTTTAGGGGGTCTGGTGCATGGAGAGACACGAGAACGTAAGTCCGAGACTGGCATGACCAAGCTGAGACTTAAAGATTAGTACGAGATGCATACACGGAGACCAGGGCTTGTTTTCGACTATTTCAGGGACTAAATGGTAATACACGCGTGTAACAGTCCCGGCCGACGTAATAAATCTTAGGCTAGAACTTAGTCTCAGATTAGTCTAGTCTCGCTTCATGCATGGTGCCCCAGAATGGTTTGCTGAGGCTGAGGATATTTTGCGTCGTACACGCTGAGGAGTCGAGAGCCGAACACTTTTCAATCCAGACAAACTGATAGGTCGGCCACACACTGGGTAGGCGAAAATCACACAGTCAGAGCAAACCGGACGATATTTGAGGGAGCTGGCTCTCTGTCCCACGCCACACTGTCCTCAAGAGCAACGGACAAAGAAATTAATTGTCTGAATCGTCGGAAAAGGTTTGCTGCGTTTGATGAAGTCGTATGGCTGCAAGACACAGTGCGTTCTCGTTCTTTAGATCTTTACAGCCTCTCAGGTTTCTGTGCTTAGTTCTGGAAGTTCAGATCCAGCGAGTAAGAAACAACAATAAAACAAAAAGAAACAAAGCAAAACATGTGGAGAGGATTTCGGGATTTTATCGGATTTTTTTTTCTCTCTGTTGTTAGAGATAATATTTTAACATGAAATAGCTGACGTGTTAATTGTGTTTGTGTTTCGAAAAAGCTCTCTCTCTCTCTCTCTCTCTCTCTCTCTCTCTCTCTCTCTCTCTCTCTCTCTCTCTCTCTCTCCTGGGTTTCGTTCGTTTGTTTTTACGTGGAAGTAGTCAACGTTTATGTAAGTAGATGCTGCAAGGACAAGTTAATCCAACTCAATTCAATAATACTTTGTTATCACTTGAGGGCAATTAAGATGACTCAATGGACGGGAGTCAATAGAATTATTTTTTTTTAATAAGATAAAAACAAATGAAACTGCATTATCTTATGTATTACCCCATATCACAACATTACGTCACAGTTCCGTCATAATTATACGTCATCATAATCATATCCCATCGTCAAATATAGAAATAAGAAGGGGTCTTTCGACCAACAGCTTTTTGTCGCTGGAAAATGGTGTTATCACCCCCCCCCCCCTCTCTCTCTCTCTCTCTCTCTCTCGTCATAATCATGACCTAATTTTACACCAAAGTAGGAAGACCCACGTACCATCAGCCATGAAAAACCTACCAGCAAAAATTCCTACTTCTCTGAACGAACTTTGGCACGCGCTAAAATCACTCTCCGCCGCATAAAGCCGCTGTAGCTTACCGTTGCTGCGCTTTGCTTGCGGGTCATTGAGATCAAAAGTGGCTTAGGGGCGTGATGTAGATCTGAAAGAATCAATAATAATGAGAGTCGCTGTCCCATAAAGCAGGCAGACCCCCTCGCTCACTGCTTGTAATTAGCCGTCAAGTGCTACGCAATCTTGGCTTGTGCGTGGTAGGGATGTTTGCTGTAACAGCCGTAGGAGGGGTTTTTGTTGCTGTTCTTGTTGTTTAAATTGGGGTCGGAGTGAGGGAGTGTTTTACCAACTTTTGCTAGGTTTGTAGGAGAAATCTTGGAGAACAACATAGGAAGTTTTGTTGTTGTTGCTGTTGTTGTTGTTGTTTTGTTGTAGTTGTTTTGGTTTTTATGGTTTGTTTGGGGTTTTTGTTTTCGTTTTTTGTGTTGTGTGTGTGTGTGTGTGTGTGTGTGTGTGTGGGTGTGTGTGTGTGTGGGTGTGTGTGTGTGAGGGGGGGTGTTGTTTTTGTTTTTTGTTTTTTTTTGTTTTGGGGGTTTGTTTTTTGTTTGTTTTTTTTTTGGGGGGGGGGTGTTGTTTTTTTGTTTTTTGTTTTGTTGTTGTTGTTGTTTTTTTGGGGGGGGGGTGTTTTAGGTTTTTGTTGTTTGTTTTTTGTTTGTTTGTTTGTTTTTTTGGTTGTTGTTTTTTTGTTTTTTGTTTGTTTGTTGTTGTTTTTTTTTTTTGGGGGGGGGGGGAGAATTTTTGCTAGGCCTTGGAGATATTTTTAGAACACAGAACTGGAACCTTTGCAATTTTTTCTTTGGTGAAAGGGGGCGGGGGGAGGGGGTAGGGCTGGGACGGGGAGGGGGGGGGAGGTCGACGGACGATGTAGATTGTGACCGATTTATGCTAGGCCGTAGGAGGGATTCAGGGACACAAACTGGGTCCTTCATTTTTCTTCGGGGGGCGGCGGGGGAGGTAGGGAGTGGGTGGACGGCAGCAGGGGGCAGATGGAGAACTATTTTTTCGTAGGCCCTAGGAGAGGTTTTGGATCAACCTGCTTATTTCTTTGCAGTTTGTTTTGTTTTTGACGAGGGGGAAGGGGGGGGTCTGAATGGTGGAATTGGTAACTATATTTTGTTTCATGCCTTATAGGATACATTTTTGAACACAGCACCGTCTTCTTTACATTATTGTTGTGGTCGGGAATGGATGGGTGAATGGGGGACGGGTAGACGTATGAGTAACCAACTTTTGACAGGTCTGAGGTTACCTTTTAAAGCACAACACTGCGCCCATTCCATGTTTATTGTGGGGTAAGGGGATGGATGACTGTGGTTGATAGAACGGGGAAGGGACTTTTTCTTCCATATCTGACTCATCCCCTACCCCCCCCCCCTACACCCACGCTCCCTCCAATTCGACCACACCCAGCTCCACAAGGCCATGAACTGGAATGGTTGGTGTCCTAGCTTGCCCGTTATGGTGACTGATTCAGATGGGTTTAGTCATCGCAGTTTGTTTGCCTCGCCTCTTCAGCCTAAACGAGCACTTTGCTTCAGAGATACACTTGTGTGAAAATGAAAAACCAAAACCTTTGGCCCACACCTCGCCAGGAGCTTCTAGGAAAAAACTTTTTCTTTTCAAGTTTAACTGAACATTTAGAACTGGAAAATAATTTCCTGAAAGTATTAAATTATGCCCTCAAAAGTTTGGTTTGTGAATCTCTTTCAAAATAAGATTTCATTAGTTCTGACATAATTTTCTTTTTTTAATTTTGAAATTGCGTGGCGAAAGGGCGGACTTTCCTCCACAAATCTCTATTAAAAAAAATGTGGGTTTTTTTTTCGGATAATCAGATGTGCAACGTTCGTTTGTGTTTTCCTTGTAATTCCTTCTGCATTAACAGGATGAAATGTTTTTTTTGCATTATAATCTTTGCTGGCCGAAAATAAGTACGCTGTGCAGCCTTTAAGACTGTATGACACATTCTCCTTTTTATTTATTTCATTATTTTTATTTATATATCTATATTTAATTTTTTTGGTGGTGGCTTTCAGCTCCAAACACTCGTTCACTCACTCTACTTTTGTCAGTTTGCAGTGGAAATATTAGGATGGGTGTTTGGGGGTTTAACGTCCTTTTCCACCGCATATGGGTGATATCAAAGACGGGGCAACGATGAAAAAGCCAGCACAAATATTTGGCCTCGGCGGCCAGGATTCGAACTCATGACCCGAGCATTGCAAGTCCAACACTCTACCATTCGGCCATCCCGGCTCCCCTTAAAAAGTTTCAGAAATAATAATAATATTAATAATAATGGATATTTATAAAGCGCTCATTTTCTCAGCATTAGGCATGTTTAGCAGGACTTCGTAAGGAGGACTTCGCTGAGCAACGTAACCCATTTACAAGTAACAGCCTCACACGGCAGAGGTCACGAGCGGCTAACGCGCTGCGATTTATAAATTGCACCCCTAACGTGCCTAATTTATATGTAAATGGTTTACGCTGCTCAGCGAAGTCCTCCGGCCTTACGAAGTCCTACGAAACACGCCTACTGCTGAGGAATAAGCGCTTTATAAATATCGATTATTATTATTATCATTATGTCTGAAACTCTTTAAGGGGAGCCGGTATGACCGAATGGTAGAGTGTTGGACTTGCAATGCTCGGGTCGTGAGTTCGAATCCTGGCCGGGGCCAAATATTTGTGCTGGCTTTTTCATCGTTGCCCCTTCTTTGATATCACCCGTATGTGGTGGAAAAGGACGTTAAACCCCCAAATACCCACCCACCCTCTGAAACTTACTAAAGTCACTCTTGAGATTAGAAAAAATAAATGTACTAGCCTTTGATAAACCCTTCCATCTTTGCGTTGGCCACTAATAACACCCTTACGAGCCTTATCACTGCCAACATTTAAGTATTCCCGCGACTTGCTCTTTAAAACAAGATTACAGCTGAAATTGACAGCTCTTCCCCCTTAAAGGGCGAATACTCCTCTCGGGGGATGTAACCCAAATTTGTCTCCGAAGAACATGAAGTGATCTTTAAATTAAGACCCCAAAAAGTCAACCAAGTGAAATAATCATTTTTCGCTTTTTTATCCGCTGCCGTTCTAAGAAAAAGAACCCTTCCAAGATGACCACTATGCGTGCTATTTGCGTCACGACTCCCATGGCCCGCGAGTTGAATCCTGGGATTGACTTCTTTAGTTGCTGGTGACCCGGCTGACACGCGTAGATGAACACGGGCAATAACTCTCCCCAGGGGCCACAACTTCCCTCAGCGACGCTCAGAAAGGGTTCTTGGGAAGGCCCGAGGGCTGGAGAGTGCACTTTATAGATCTATTCCTCCGCCTCCCTACGGCTCCCCCCCCCCACCTCCCCCCCCCCCTCTCCATACCGAAGGATCTACTTGGGCCGAAGGTGGTTCTTTTGACCCCTGCCTGCAGATAACTCAGGCCGGTGTTTGTCGTGGAGGAGTTGTGTCCCTTCCGATACACATCTCTCCCATCTCGCGTCAAGCCTCGCCCCGACGTAAATTGACGTGACTTTCAAAAACTCTTTACCCCCTTCGCTGGCTGCGGCTACCAGTTCTTCTCGCCGGCCCTCTTCTTGCCCACGAAAAGCTTGGGGAAGCTTCAGCCTATCGATTACTCATCTCGCATCGCACAGTTTTCTGTCCCGGCGGCCGTGCCTGCTCAATAATCTCTTATCTGCAAAGCCATAAACGGTTTTTAATTTGTTGCACAGCGGCCGAGAGCGAGTCAAGTTGAGCACCAAGAGAGAGAGAGAGAGAGAATGAAGTTAATGATGGGAATAACGTTTGGCCGGATTCGAACTCAGGACACTCGAGCTCTGTCATCCGGATATCCCGGCTCAGAGAGGGGGAGAGAGAGGGGGGGGGGTGTTTCGGGGTTTAACGTCCTTTTCCACCACATACGGGTGATATCAGAGACGGGGCAACGATGAAAAAGCCAGCACAAATAATTTATTTGGCCCCAGCCGGGATACGAACTCAAGACCTGAGCATTAGAAGTCCAACGCTCTGCCATTCGGCCACCCCGGCTCCCCGAGAGAGAGAGAGAGAGAGAGAGAGGTGTTAATGATGATAATGATATTTGGCCTGAGCCGGGATTCGAACTCGCGCTATGTCAATCGACTATCCCGAGAGAGGGTGGGAGAATGAGTGTTTGGGGGTTTAACGTCCTTTTCCACCACATACGGGTGATATCAAAGACGGAACAACGATGAAAAAGCCAGCACAGATATGGCTCAGAGAGAGAGAGAGAGAAAAAAAACGTAATTTCCCAAACACAATGGGAACACTTTCCACATAGGAATGCTTCAGTTTACAAACTTGTCGCTAAATCTACAAAAACGAGTGAAGTTGATTTTTTTTTTTTTTTTTTTTTTGGGAAGGAAAAGTCACGTGGTGCGCATTGGTCACTAGTGAGACTTAGTAGGATTTCGTACGGAGGACTTCGTTGAGCAGCGTAACCCATTTACATGTAAATTAGGCTCACCCGGCAGAGGCCGCGAGCTGCTAACGCGCTGCGATTAGCTAATGGTACCCGTAGCGTGCCTAATTTACATGCAAGTGGGTTACGCTGCTCAGCGAAGTTCTCCGTGCGAAGCCCTACTAAGGTCTCACTAATATCTACAGTGTCCGCTACGCAGACAACGAACTGTACCCCTCCCTCCCCCCCCCTCTCTCTCTCTCTCTCTCTCCAGAGTATTCTTTCCGTACAACTGCCCTCTCCAACAATTCCCGGCCTATTCTCTCTTTCTCTCTCTCTCTAGAATATTCTTTCCGTGCAACTGCCCTCTCTAACAATCCCCGGCCTATTCTCTCTCTCTCTCTCTCTCTCTCTCTCTCTCTCTCTAATATTCTTTCCGTGCAACTGCCCTCTCTAACAATCCCCGGCCTATTCTCTCTCTCTCTCTCTCTCTCTCTCTCTCTAATATTCTTTCCGTGCAACTGCCCCCTCTAACAATCCGCGGCCTATTCTCAGGATACCTTCCTCCTTCGTCTCATATCACCACCTCTCTTGTTGATCTCCCAGTACAAAACAAAACGACACAAAACGAAAAGACGACGGGAATTCTCGGCAAGCTGTCAAAAAAAAAAAAAAAAAAAAACACACAAACACAAATGTTTGATGGAGAACGGAAAGGTCGAGAGAGACCCCCATGTAATTTAGATAGAGTCCGATTTCTCCCTCTCTCTGCTATTACAGTAAGCCCCAGTGGCTGTGTACGGAAATTTGAAAAGAGAAAGAAAGGTTAAGACAGAAAAAAGGGTTACGAAATCAAACTGGGCTGTGGGTCAGATTAAACTTTTTTTCCCCTTCTTCCAACAATCATCTTTTGTGAGAGAAAAAAAGTCGAGGAAGTGTTGATTTCTCTCTCTCTCTCTCTCTCTCTCTCTCTCTCTCTCTCTCTCTCTCTCTCTCTCTCTCTCTCGGGAGCCGGGGTGGTCGAATGGTAGAGGGTTGGATTTCTAATGCTCGGGTCGTGAGTTCGATCCCGGCTGGGGCCAAATCTTTGTGCTGGCTTTTTCATCGTTGCCCCGTCTTTGATATCACCCTATGTGGTGGAAAAGGACGTTAAACCCCCAAACACCCACCCACTCTCTCCCTCTCTCTCTCTCTCTCTCTCTCTCTTCCGCTCTGTGTCCCTCTCTATGAATCTGAATAGGAGCAGTAGCCCTCTCGGATGATCTGTATACACTTTGAATTAAGTTTTTTCACAATGCCATTAGCCAATATCTGTATGTATATTTGTTGGTGTATGTGCACGCGTGTTTATCACATATGCCAAACACTCACTCATATGGCCACACACACCCACTCCACCTATTTACATACTCGCACACTCACACCTAAAAACACTGACCTGTCATCTATCACATATTGCATCACTATAAATTACAACAGACCACGCCCATTCACATCACATTACATAACAGCAGCAGCACAACAGCAGAAGTGCACAGAACTCCATCACAGTCCAAGCCAATCGACACCCGACAAGAAACAACTTATATCTGATTAGGCTAGTGGTGGGACAGAAAGAATTACAGCAACAGTGTGTGTGTGTGTGTGTGTGTGTGTGTGTGTGTGTGTGTGTGTGTGTGTGTGTGTGTGTGTGTGTGTGTTGAAGGGAGGAGATAGACTCGCTTGATCCTCGACGTGAAAGTTTAGACATAGAATGATGTAATTATACGCTCATTTGTCACTATTGATTCGTTTCTTAAACATCCTTCGAAATTTTTCTGTCCATAAAGTGCGTTTAAGAACTTGCTTTACGTGGCAGCATGAACATTTTCCTACAACCAAAAAAAAAAAAAAAAAAAAAAAAAGCGTATGAGCAGTTAGATTTTATGTGTGCTTAAATCTTTTCCAAAGATTTATTTCGAGCTACTTGAACCTGACACTAATATCTCACAATGTGTATTTGAATAAGCGTAACGATAGACGAATGACGGGCAGGTTAAGCTGTACTCTCACCAATATCTATCATTCTCAGAAATCGACATGCGCGCCCATTTCGTGAGCAAACGTCCATCGATGATGATCGAAAGTTAGCTCAACGCATCCCGACCATAGCTTGGACAGGGTAGTAAAAAAAAAAAAAAAAAAAAACACGACACGCCAAAAACTCGAGAAGCCCAGAATTACAAGGTTTTTGCCTTACTGGAATGAGCCATCAAGCTGAGATGCCTATCTGCAGGAAGACTGCAGTTGGCAAAAGCCAAAATCGCTGTCCGAATTTGCATCAGAAGTAACCGCCGCAGAAAATTCCGTTACGTGGGTTCCCGCCATTAAACACGCTACAGGGGGCACAACCCCCAGAGCCGAAATCACGACGTTTACTCGGTTACCCGCCCGTGACTGACGTAGTTATCACGTGGGTCAAGATGGCGCGTTGGAGGGCGAGCAACTCCAATAAAACCCGATCACTGACGTGTCTGAGGCCCTGCAAATCGGATGATGCAGGGGAGCGAACCTGGGCATGCTTGTCTCGGCTGTGGGGAGAGAGGTCGGGAAATGAGTTTTGGTAGTCGTCCCTTCGATTCTTAACACCAGGGGGATGGGTAGGCAGTAAACTGTACACCGGCTTACACCGACACAGTCATGCATTGATCACAAGTGCATGAACCATTGAGTCATGGTGTGTGTGTGTGTGTGTGTGTGTGTGCGCGCGCGCGCGCGTGCGCGTTTCATGTCTTGTTTCGTTTGCTTCCTGTTTTTTGTTTCTTGTCTTACTTGATTTCTTCGAAACTATTTTATTTTTGGCATATTCATTATTTCTTTCGTAAGTTTAAAAAGCTTTGGCAAGAGACACTTTCTTTGGGATTTTTATTTTAATTTTACGTTTTTTGTGCCCGTTTAATAGCAACATGATTTTCTTACAAACTGTTGGCGGTGCAAAACCAATGCCAAAATAAGCCTTTCTAGCCTGGTTTTTGTTGTTATCTGTTTGAATGCGTTTCATTGACGTCACGGAAGTGAAAAGGAACCTTGGGAGGAAAAACATGTACATTTATTTATTGCACATGTATCGGTCTTTTAAGAAGTGATGTTCCTTACACCAAGAATTCCCAAAAGACGTTTTCAGCCGCAATCAAGCGCATTGTCGGCGTAGTTGAACTCAGATTTGATTTTGTAAGTGCTCTCTGGGCTGGTACATTCCCATTCTCTTTGCACACCACAGTCATTACGTCATAGTCTTGGACAGTGTACTACTCTCAAGACGTGTCCCACCTCTAGTCATTCCATCAAAACTGTTCATGCTTGGCAACTGTTCAAGACGAAACTATGACACTATTTTAACAAAATGCCCAACCAGATTAAACCCCTGTTGTTTAGCTTATCCATAAAATGACTTGAATTCGGGGGGGGGGGGGGGGGGGGGGGGCTCTTTGGTTCTTTTCCAGTAGTTTCCTATACAGTGTCAGGCAGGGTAATGATCTTGTGAACCTCTTTCTGACCTGCACAGGTTTTTCCAGAGAGTATTTTTGGTACAGTGCTAAGTTTTCTTCGTCTTCTCCTCCTCCTCCTCCTCCTTCTTCTTCCGGGGAGCCGGGATAGCCCAATAGTAGAGCGTTGGGCTTTCAATGCTCGGGTCGTGAGTTCCAATCCCGGCTGGGGCCAAATATTTGTGCTGGCCTTTTTCTCGTTGCCCCGTCTTTGGTATCACCTTTGCGTGGTGGAGAAGGACGTTAAACTCCCAAACACCCACCCCACCTACCCGTCTTCTTCTTCCATATCCATAATGCCAGCATCTTCGTTTCCTTTCTACTCGTGTAACGTACAGTGTCATGGAGTTCAATGCTCCCACCCGCTTCTGACCTGCAGTGTTTTCACCACGGTATTTTTGTAGTGCAAGTTCCTTCTTCTTTTTTACATGTTTAATGTCAGCATCTTTGATCTTTTACCAGTAGTGATGTATACAATAACAATAAATAGTATTTGTAGGTCGCTTTTTCTTTAGAATAAAACTCAATGCGTCGGTCACTTACCGGCACGCACGCGCATTTAACAACGATGAACAGACATACACTGGTGAAACTGGCCGTACACAGGACATTACTGGAAGGCTTTGCGGGATAGGAACACTTTAACATTGCTCTTTAAAGCAGAGAGAGCGGGCGCATTTCTCACAATTCAATTCAATTCAATTCAATTCAATAATTCTTTATTGTCCTCAAGGGGAGGCAAGTTAGTTGCGGCGCAAAAACAGACAACAACCACATATACAATGTAACATATCACAATAGTTAAATATGTAATATAACAATAGCAGCACACGCACGCACGCCCGCACGCACACACACACACACACACACACACACACACACACACACACACACACACACACACACACACACACACACACACACACCCTATTTACCACGCTCTCATTTAAGATTCGCAGGCAGGGAGTTCCGTAAGGTTGGTGCGACAAAATTGAAAGAGCGCTCGCCAAGAGATTTCAAATTGCGTTTGGGAAGTTTGAGAAGCCTCTCGGACGACGACCGGAGGGTTCGCGGCGGTCGCGACGATGTCGTGGAGGTCAGTGCTCGCACCCGATTCTGGCCTGCACAGATTCTCCCACAGTGCTTTTTTTTGTATAGCATTTCTTCTTGGCCTACTCCTTCTTTACATCCATAAGGCCGGCACTCAACACAAAACACGAAGAGCATCTCGTTCAGAGCTTGGCATCAGAATGCGATTACCGTAAAAGGCGGTGTGAAAAATATCAAACAATAACAAGATTTGTTCGGGGATGCAAGAGCAAAAGTGCATATCCTCTGACGTCAGAAAGCCCAATCAGAGGAGAGGGGGGGAAAAGTGGCAAAGGATATGACAGCCTGTCGCCACCATAATGGAAAAGCGTGAAATAGATGCGCTGAAGTTGCAGAACCGCGCGAGAAAAGTAGAGCCGTTAAGCCGCAGTGCGCACCGTCCCGGAAGAGACCCTGTAAGGGCGATAATCTCTCGGCCGAAGAGAGCCTGTGGCCTCGCGGCCACCGTTTGACGTGTATTCCAAATAGGCTTATTTCCCCAAAAGAGGGATGTCATTTGTGGCGTAACATCAAGCACATAGCAAGGAGGTGGAGGTTGATGTGGAACGATTGTGTTTGAAGGAAATGGATTTGTATTCCAACTAGGCTTATTTCGCAAAAAACAGGGATGTCATGTTTTGCGTAACATCATGCACAGGAATCAGTGACTGGAGCTGGTTGTAGAACGATTGTGTTCAAAGGGAGTGCATTTGTCTTTTCGGATTGTCGGTTTGTTGTGTTGTTGTAGTTGTTGTTGTTGTTCTTCTTCTTCTTCTTCTGCTTCTTCTTCTTCTTCTGCTTCTTCTTCTTTTTCTTCTTCTTCTTCTTCGGGGAGCCGGGATTGCCGAATGGTAGAGCACTGGACTTTCAATCCTACAGTCGTGAGTTCGCATCCCGGCTGGCGCCAAATATTTGTGCTGCTGTCCTTTTTCTCGTTGCCCCGTCTTTGACATCACCCATACGTGGTGGAAAAGGACGTTAAACTCCCAAACACCCACCCACCTACCACTTCTCCTTCTTCTTCTTCTGGTTGTTTTTGGGGGTGTTTTATGGTTGTCATTTGGTCTGACTTTCTGTCCTTGTTGTTGCTCTTGTTTATAATTGTCGGAGCTTTGTTGGCGTTTGTTGCTGTTGACGTGTTTCCGACGGAGATCCCAACAGTGTTGTCCTCGTTGACCCGTGTTTGGTACAACCTTTACATGGTGGGAAGAAGGCGTTAAACCGTAACCAACTTACCAGTCCTTCGGCTTGTTTGATATTGAAGCTGATGCTGGTGACTGTGGGGCTTTATTGTTCGTCTTCTTCGTCTCTCGTCTTCTGTGGGGTTTTGTTCTTCGTCTTCGTCTCTCGTCTTCTTGTTTTACTTCTTCTTCTTGTTCTGGATACTGGAGCTCCTGTTTCTGATTGTTTGTTGGCTTCTGTTTCTGACGGCTTGTTTCGTGTTGAAGACGATTCCAGCTTGAACCCATGCCCTGAATCACCCTCCCCCCCGCGGTCTGGGATAGGAGATGTTCCGAGGAGATGAGGAATGAAAGAGGCGGGGATGTGGCAGTTATGGGGCGAGAGCATGTATGATGTATCCAATAGAATCTCCAGCAACAGCAGCAGCAACAGCTACCACCACCACAGATCGCCATCAGCGGCACCAACGCCATCAGCATCATCTCTGCCCACACCCTCTCGCGATATTTCCGCCTGTTACCGATTTCTGCCACTCGTGCACTGTTGTCGGGTGGGTGGGTGTTTGGGGGTTTAACGTTCTTTTCCACCACATGCGGGTGATATCAAAGACGGAGCAACGGTGAAAAAGCCAGCAAAAATACTTGGCCACAGCCGGGGTTCGAACTCACGACCCGAGCATTAGAAGTCCAACGCTCTACCATTCGGCCACCCCGGCTCCCGTGCACTGTTGTCAAGCTATATGACTGGACAGAACCGATGTACTCTATTGCTTCTTTTTTCGCTTCTTATGAAAGAGTGCTTCCTATTCGGTTTATGTGAAACCGCTGGCAAGTTTCAAGGTAACTGTTACAATAGACGACTCCATTCAGCAAGCGCTGAGGCCGAAGTCCCGCCTCTTTACTCTGTCGTGTATTTGCAAAACACAGTAGGGCATTGACGTCATTTTGTGAGACAAGGGATGGTTTGAAGATGAAAGAGAAGTACGTAATGGTGCTTTTCCTCAAGTGACGTCAATGGACCAGCTGCTTTCTTTTAGTGTTTCAGTCATATGAATCTACACGTGCTCCCCTCGTTGCAATGTCTGGCAAAATGCGATTGGCTGAATTCTGGGGGCTCGTCACTTTCGATTGACAGGAGTGGAGTCGCTAACTCTGGTCATATTCTATTAAGGTCAACGTGACAATTCCAAGATTACTAGCTTTCGCGAAAGAGTTGGAATACTTATGCTTGTGAGTGCGAATGCGCCTACCGTAACCTTGCCTGGCCTGTATGATCGCAAGCCTGTACGAAATCTTGTGTGGCCTTCGAGCACCAATGTATGACTTACTTCCCTTGTTGCCTAAAAAACCCTCGCTTCGGAGAGATCTCTCAGAGTGCCTGGAAGGCAGAAATCGGCTGCAGGAAGAAATCTCGCGGGGCTCCTGCGGGTGGTGGCGGTAGTTTCGCTGATAACATTACTGCCTCCATTTTCTTGAAACTAGCAGGATCTTCGGGCCGGCTTCGTCCGCAAATAGTGTCACTAGCCTGACTGGTCGTGCTCTCCAGCACTTCTCGTCTTTGTTGCTGGCCCTTTGGACTTATGGGAAGGAGGGGAGGTGGGGGAGGGGGTTAGTGAAAATGGCCGCGAGGTTTCCGGTGCTACCCCGATTCAAAAGTTTCCACGATGATAGCTCTCACGCAAAGTCATATGTTTGAAAAAAAATTAAGATTTTCGTTGTTGTGAGTGAACATAGAACCTCTCTCTCTCTCTCTCTCTCTCTCTCTCTCTCTCTCTCTCTCTCTCTTTTCTGTAGTTTTAATCTATTATAATTACTTACCAGTCTAGTCTGCCATTTCAGGCAATGCTGTCTCGATGTACTTTTTCCCGCTGAGCATTAACATAAGCGGTGCCGCATGTTTTTGCTCACTGTCTGTTTACTGGAACAACTTGTCAGTATTGCAATAAACCTGTTTAAACCAAGATGAACATGCACTAGCCTTTGCTGCCTGGCACCTCGGACTCAGGCGGTACATCGAGCGCAGTTGAAGGACTGCAATCTCAACAAAAAGCCACAAACGTTGTGTTGTTTGTTTGTCTTGTTTTGTTTTAACTGCGACTGTACATAATGCAGGCAACTCTGTCACAGTTGCAGCGTTTTCAGCGCTTCGGAGACCCTTATAAAACCAGAGCGTGAGTTTGCAGTGACTTCACTGCGCTTTTGGTCAGTGAGCGAGACACATCGCTACAGTGTCTAGCGGGTGTTGTGTGCCTGCACGAGAAGACTAGCCACTGCGATCTTTCTAGCTCAATGTCATAACGCAAACTGAGCTGTGAAATCAGGCTGCCCGTGGCTTTTATAGGGGTTTCAGGGACGCTGAAAACTCTGTTACTGTGACAGAGTTGACTGTGTATTTTGCACAGTCGGATGATTTTCAAGTAAAGCTGTATAGCTGAAATGTGACCATCCTCGAACCTCGAACTAAACTAGCTTTAGGGTTAAAATTCCTTCTTTTTTTTTTCTTTTTTTTTTTAAATCAGGAAGTGGGTCCATTCAAGCAAGGTGCCCATGCCGTTATAGAAGGATTTTTGTCTTTCTTTCTTCGCTTCCTGTTTTATTTAATTTTGTTTTGGGGTTTCTTTTGTCCTAGACTGGGTTAGGCCCGTAGCTGTGGGTTAAATTAACCTCGAGTTCTACACACGGGCCTTGGTTGATAAACGGTACGTTGGTCAGTTTCACGTCGATTGACCGAAATCCGTCAAAAACGGTCGGTACTGCTCAAATATGAAAATGGAAACACTCGGTGCTACTCAAATATGAAAATGGAAACACTCGGTGCTACTCAAATATGAAAATGGAAACACCCAGTGCTACTTATATATGAAAATGGAAACTACTGCGGTGCTGCTGTTTGGAAACACTCGGTCCTGGAAATGCTACTGCCAAGAAACGCTGGGCCCTAGTAGCACCGGAAAGACTGAGAGCTATTTCGACTAAACCCCGTGCCTTTGGCCCCCTCACACTGCTTGCGGTTTTAGCGGGTGTGACTCGGGAGAAAATTGGTCGAGCGGCCCAGCATCAGGGCCGAGCACCGTGTGGGTAAAATCTAATTGTCGCTTCACCCTCTGACCGATGATGCCACGCTTAGCTCCTCTTGTCTGGCTTAATCCCCCTGAAGCAGCTCTCCTTTTGTGGGCGGCGCGGTCCGAGAGTTCAGTTTCTTGTCTGGGCCGGTGAGGATCGCGGATTGGCTGGCTTTCAGGTCACGTGACTTGTTGAGGTGAGCCCAGCGGTCACTTCGGACCGTGTTATTGTCAGGCCTGATTGATAAGTCTCAGGAACCGTAATTGGTATATATGTACAGAAGAGTAGAGGGATAAAAGGGATTCCATAAGACGGGGCTGTGTTGTCTATGTGCGTGTGTGTGCGGGTGGGGTGGAGGGGGGATGGGGGGGGGGGGGCGTTATCCACATTCACGTATAACCTCGCTGTATTATCGATTCGAGTCAACGTTGTACTGCTTGACTTTGCCAGCTTATCAGGTTAGATGCAGACGACACCCAAGTAGGAAGAGTTCACCCTTTTGTGCAGACAGCCTGCGTTTCTATAGAAAGCAACCAACCGAGCAGCCGTCCTCAGTTGAGTAGTGCTAGAGTGGTACATGTTCAGAAACAGCAATTGTTGGCGTTTCGTGTGTGCCTTACTTGACAAATTCGGTATTTACCAGGTGCGGTGGGGTTTTGGGTTTTTTTTTTTCTAAATTTATTTTCCAGTTGACCACAATGACAGTTCAACAACTACAATCAGAAAAGCAGCCTTTCTCAACTGAGTAGTACTTACTTAGGCCCCTGGCTCCACGTGGAGCATAGGCCATCGACAACCCTTCGCCATCGCACTCTGTTCTGGGCTAATCTTGCCACTCCAGTCCAGTTGGTCCCCTGCTTATATAACTCTGCCTCAGTGTCCCGCCTCCAGCTGTTGCGAGGCCGGCCTCTCTTCCTTTTCCCTTGTGGGTTCCATGTCAGGGCTTGGCGTGTGGTGCTGGATGCTGGCTTCCTGAGGGTGTGTCCAATCCAGCCCCACTTCCTCCGCAGGATCTGCTTGGCCGCTGGTTCCTGCCCTGCTCGCTCCCACAGCTCTTCGTTCCGGATCTTCTCTGGCCATCGGATGTTGAAGATGCGCCTCAGACAGGTGTTGAGAAATGTCTGGATCTTCTGCTGCATCGTCTTCGTTGTCCTCCATGTTTCGCATCCGTAAAGCAGAACTGACTTCACGTTGGAGTTATAGATGCGAAGTTTGGTTCTTATGCTGACAACTTTGGATGCCCAGATGTTCTTCAGCATGACCATTGCTGCTCTTGCCTTGCCGATTCTGGCTGTGACGTCTCGGTCTGTGCCTCCCTGTCCATCAACCACACTCCCCAGGTAGACAAAGGACTCTACCTCCCTGATGGGCTCTCCACCGACTGTGACTGGTGTGTTGGCAGTGGTGTTGATCTTCATCAGCTCGGTTTTCCTCCTGTTGATCTTGAGCCCTGTTCCGGCTGATGTGGCTTCCAGGCATGTAGTCTTGTCCTGCATCTGGCTGTGGCTGTGAGACAGGAGCGCCAGGTCGTCCGCAAAGTCGAGGTCATCCAGCTGCGCCCAGAGTGTCCACTGTATCCCGTTTTTCCTGCCTGTTGTGGTGGTCTTCATGATCCAGTCGATGACCAGGAGGAAGAGGAACGGGGACAACAGGCATCCCTGGCGGACTCCGGTCTTCACCTCGAAGCTTTCTGACAACTGGCCAGCATGGGCAATCCTGCAGCTCATGTCTTTGTAGGTGCACTGGATCAGGGAGATGATCTTCCCGGGAACTCCATAGTGCCTTAGCAGCTTCCACAGCGCCTCTCTGTCTACACTGTCGAAGGCCTTCTCATAGTCTATGAAGTTGATGTAGAGGGGGGAGTTCCACTCCAGTGACTGCTCAACAATGATGCGTAGGCTGGCGATCTGGTCAGCGCAGGACCTGTTCCTGCGAAAGCCCGCCTGCTGGTCTCGGAGCATAGGGTCGACTGCCTCCCTCATCCTCTCCAGTAGAATTCTGTTGAGAACCTTGCCTGGCACTGACAGGAGCATGATCCCTCGGTAGTTGCTGCAGTCCCTGAGGTCCCCTTTCTTTGGCAGCTTGATGACGATCCCTTCTTTCCACTGGGCTGGCACCTCTTCCTTCTCCCAGATCTTGCTGAATAGGCTGTGCAGCATGTTGACGGCTGTCTCTGTGTCTGCTTTGATGGCTTCTGCTGGTATCTCGTCTGGCCCTGCAGCTTTCCCATTTCTCAGTGTCATGATGGCTTTCCTGATCTCCGCCTTAGAGGGCTTGTCGCAGTTGATGGGTAGTTCTGTCTCAGCTGGCGGGATGTCTGGTGGTGTTTCAGGGATGGGGCGATTTAACAGCTCCCTGAAGTGTTCTGCCCATCGCTTCAGCTGTTCCTCAGTTGTTGTCAGTGGGTGCCCGTTCTTGTCCTTCACTGGTTTGTCTGTCTGCTGAAACTTGCCCGCGAGCTTCTTGGTCACCTGGTACAGGTCTTTTAGGTTCCCTTGTCCGGCTGCTTCCTCTGCTTGACTGGCCAGGTTGTCGATGTAGTCCCTCTTGTCCTTTCTGGTGCTCCTCTTCACTTCTCTGTCAGCTGCTGTGTATTCTTCCTGTGCCTTTGCCTTAGCTCTTCTTGTTCGGCTCGTGTTCAGTGCAGTTTTCTTCTTTTTCCTAACTTCCAGCTTCTGGATGGTATCAGCAGAGATCCATTCCTTGTGTTGGGTCTTTCTCTTGCCAAGGACCTCTTCGCATGTGTCGTGCCAGAGTTTCTTGCTGTGTTCCCATTGTGTCTCGATATCCATTCCACTGTCTTCTATCAGGTCTTGCAGTGGCTGGAACCTGTTGGAAAGGCTGATCCGGAATGCTGCTTGTGTCTCTGTGTTCCTGAGTAGGCCAACGTTGTACCTGGTCCGTGTGTTGTTGGCGTTGGTGTGTCTCTTAAGCCGAAGTCTCAGTGTTGTAGCAAGAAGGTGGTGGTCTGATGATACATCGGCACCCCTCATCACGCGCACATCTCGCCACGATCTCCTGAACTTCCGGCTGATGCAGATGTGATCAATCTGGTTCTCCGTGACATGGTCCGGCGATCTCCATGTGGCCTTGTGGATGCGCTTGTGTGGGAAGATGCTGCCTCCTATCACTAGCTGGTTCAGGGCACAGAAGTCTGCAAAGCGCTCGCCATTTTCGTTCATCTGTCCCAGTCCGTGTGTTCCCATGGTGTTCTCATAGCCTGTGTTGTCTGATCCAATCTTGGCGTTGAAGTCTCCCATCAGTATGGTCATGTCCTTGGCTCCTCCTCTATCTATCACTGTCTGTAGTTGTTGGTAGAAGTCGTCTTTTTTCTCCTCTTCCGCATCATTGGTGGGAGCGTAGCACTGGATGATGTTTAGCTTGATGTCTTTCTTCTTGGTGATGAATTTGGCTGTGATGATGCGGGAGTTGACAGGTTCCCAGCCGATGAGTGCCCGCTGTGCCTCCGGTGCCAGCATCAGGGCCACGCCCTCAGTGTGGGGGGCTCCATCCTCTGTGTGTCCCGAGTACAGCAATTGCTCTCCCGATGAAAATCTCAGCTGTCCTGTCTGTAGCCACCTTGTCTCACTCAGTCCCAGTACTCCTATCTTGTAGTTCTTCATCTCTCTTGCTACTTGTATGGTCCTTCCTACTTCATACATTGTCCTGATGTTCCATGTGGCTACTCTCGTCATTGTCCTGGGTGTTAGAAGGGGGGTCGGCCTTGCAGCTTCCTTTCGGCTTTCACTGCAATGCGTCATAGGTCTCCGGGATGGAGACCCTTCCTTGCCCAGGTGAATGTTTTGGTTTGTTGCTGTCGATGCTTCTGTAACGTTATGTTTTTTTACAGGTAGGGCTGTTAACCCTACGCAAACCCGTTTAGCCTCTTGGAGAGGTGGTCCACATTCGTCTGACCTCTACCCTTCGACCTGTCCAGCTTGGGTGACCCTGCCAGGAGCACGTGCTCCCGCTGGCGTAGCTCTCTGGGTCATTGAGGTACACAAGCCACTACCCCACGACAAGGGTTGGACCATGTAGGGAACTGAGTAGTGCTATAGCAGTAATTGTCGGCGTGTCATGTTTGCCAAGTCAAGTCAAGTCAAGTCAAGTTTTGTTGGGGTTTTTCTTTCCCCCCAACCCTCTGGGGGTACAGGAAAACAAAAATAAAACAAAAACACAAAAAAAAAACAAGCGAAGAAAAAAAAAAAACAACAACAACAACAACAAAAGAATCAACCCCCCCGCCCCCCCCCCCCCCCCCCCAAAAAAAAAAGCCGGACTCGACAAATGGGTGAGCGGTGGTCTAATAGGTAGCGCGTCGGATTTAGCCGCTGCGCTACTGAACGGCCGTCACCAATATCATGGCGATGAAGCGTGGGTTCGAGCCTGGTCGAGCTTGTGATATGTGATACCGGTTTTTCCTGGCTGCCGGGCTGCTCATCGGGGGTTTCTCTCCGGGTTATCCGGCTTTCCTCCCCCAGGAAAATAGTTTTTAAAAAAATGATAGGTATTGTGTGGCGCTGCACCGCGGCGACGCGCTTCCCGCGGGAGAAGCAGCCCGAATTTCCCGAAAGCAATAATAAAGTAGTAAAAAAAAAATCCAAAAAATTTCCAGGTGCAGCCAAATATTTGAGTTTCTTCAGATTGTTTTTGACAGCTGATCACAATAACAGTTCAACAGCTACAGCCAACACAAAAACAAAAACAAAAATAACTAGAGGAGCAAAGCCTCCTTGGCTCACTTGTGAGATGGGTCAGGGTCATTCAAAAGAGTATGTTTGTAAAGCTATCACTGTCTATCCTGAAGTAAGATGTCTCTTGTGTTCATAGTTCCTAAGAAAAAGGCAAATGGCAACATAACAGTTTTCCAAGGACAGCGTGTATCACCTTGACTTTGGGTCAAGGTCATTCAAATGAGATCTGTAAGTGAAGAGCTTATCAATGACTATCTTTATGCCACGTTTGATAGCTCTAGTTTTCGCAGCTTCTGTACAAACGGTAATGTAAAATTTCATAACAGACAGCTGTATTGACCTTGACCTTGAGTCAAGTTCATTCAAAAGGCTATGTCTGCATAGGTCTCATTGCTGCCTATCATTGTGCCTTGTTTGGTGTCTCTGCTGTTTGTTGTTTCTAAGAAAATGCTAACGTTAAGAACTCCGCAAAACATTTTGAGTGGCCTTGACCTTGACTCACGAAATTGAATACAAGTATGCCAGTACAGGTTTTGTCAATGTCTATCATCGTACAAAGTTTGATGTCTCTGGTATCCCTAGATTTTGAGAAAATGGCAATTGTAAATTTCCAGTGAGACAGATTTAGTGACCTTGACCTTCAGTCAAGGTCATTCAAACAGTATGCCTTGGAAGGTCTTACTGCTGTCTATCAGCAAGCCAGGTTTGGTGCTTCTGCCATTTATTGTTTCTGAGAAAATGTCAATGTTAAGGTTTTGGAAGCATTTCCGCAAACAGCTTGTATGGCCTTGACCTTGACTCAAAGCCACTAAATACAGGTATATCAGTAAAGTTGTTGTCAATGTCTATCATCACGCAAAGTTTGATGTCTCTGGCTTTTCTAGATTCTGAGAAAATGCCAATGTAAAATTTCCAAACAGACAGCTTTGGTGACCTTGAACTTGGATCAAGGTCAGTCAATATGGTATGTTTTGAAAGGTCTTACGGCTGTCTATCAGCAAGCCAGGTTTGGTGCTTCTGCCATTTATTGTTTCTGAGAAAATGTCAATGTTAAGGTTTTGGAAGCATTTCCGCAAACAGCTTGTATGGCCTTGACCTTGACTCAAAGCCACTGAATACAGGTATGTCAGTAAAGGTGTTGTCAATGTCTATAATCACACAAAGTTTGATGTCTCTGGCTTTTCTAGATTCTGAGAAAATGCCAATGAAACCCAGCAAACAGACAGCTTTAGTGGCCTTGACCTTGGGTCAAGGTCAATCAATATGGTATGTTTTGAAAGGTCTCATGGCTGTCTATCAACAGGCCAAGTTTGGTGCCTCTGCTATTTGTAGATTCTGAGAAAAGGCCAATGTTAAGGTTTACTGCGGACACACAGACAGACAGACAGACAGACAGACAGACAGACAGACAGACACACAGACAGACGACGGAGGGCTATTACATAGACTCACTTTGTTACACAAGTGAGCCAAAAAACCAAAAAATCAACAAAACAGTTCATGTTTCAGCCCGAAAAATCTGCGAGCCGTCAGTAACCCGTACTGAGCACCCAAGAGCACGATTTTTTTTGGCTGAACTCTAAACTGAAAATGTTGATTTTTCTCTGAGAAACCTCTCGTGTGAAGTCTAGAAATGTCGGACGTTGTGTCTTTAATTCGTATGGTCTAAACTTCTGATATGCATTCGGTTGCTTTCGTCCATCTTGGGTGTAAATTGACGCTTTAGGGATTTGCTCTTTTAAAGTTGTTTTGTTTGTTTGTTTTTTAGCCACATGGAAACGTCATTAGCATATTTCCAGTTCATGAAATAAGCCCTAGAGGGTGTCTCAGTGTTTTTGGAATAACAGACCTCTCACCTGTTTTTTTGTTGGTTTTTTTTTTTTCTTTGGAAAATAAGTTTTGTGATTGAAAATCTTAACACGTATTTGAACTATCACGTACCGGTCGCTGATCGCTAGCTGCGAGACTGCTTGTGGCATGTAACAACAAAGAAGGAAGGGGTGGAGGATGAAGGGCTGGGGAAAGGAGGGGGGGGGAGGGTTAGTACATCTCAATACCTAACCCAGCGCAACACCCTTCCCACTTATCCCGACCTCCGTTAATTCCACGCACGCAAGCACGCGCGCGCACACACACACACACACACACACACACACACACACACACACACACACACACACACACACACACACACACACACACACACACACACACAGAGCGTGAGAGAGATATATATATAACGATACTTTCCTGACCAACGGTAGAAGGTGATTGACATTGTAGCCATATTTCATACTGGTCGTTACTGATCTGCAGGCTAATCTACTGAGAATAAGAGAGAGAGAGGGGGGGGGGGGGAGAGAGACAGGGTGGGTAAGTGGGTGTTTGGGAGTTTAACTTCCTTTTCCACCACATAAGGGTGATATCAAAGACGGGGCAACGAAAAAAAAAAAAAAAAAAAACGCCAGCACAAATACTTGGCCCCAGCCGGCGGGATTCGAACTCACGACCGAAAGAGAGAGACAGAGAGTCATTGACACTTTATTTTACAACGGTGGAGGTTTTGGCATAGTTGCTGACATCGTCATTTTCCAGAGGTAACTTTAACAGAGGAAGCCCACTTCAACAGAGAGACGGGTCTAGCCAGAATTAACCACGCACTCAGTCACTCAACAACAAACATAGTTTTTAAGTTTTATTCTTAAAAAAAAAAAAAAATTCACTCGGCGGTGTCCTGCACGCAATGAGGAAAAAAAAAAAAAGACTGCAAACAAAGCAGCCCGCGCATGTCCGTGATTATTTACATTCCAAACACGTTCAGCAGAGAGGCCCGCAATTTCGTTCGGCCCGCAGGGTTCCGCCTGTTGAAATGGGCTAATCCTAGCGCCCCTTGCACCCCGGACATGCCAACTGAACGCACATTTCCAGCAGGACATGCGAAATAGACTTGTCCTCAATTGTTCTCTTTTTCGAACCCTTTTTCTTGCCCTTTTTTTTTTTCCCCCTGCTGAAACCCTCTTTGAGAGGACACCAAACAGCGTTGCCTTTGGAGGAGGAATTATTTAGAATTCAAGTCAGGGCACTATTTCTTTAGGGCGGAAGTGACTGAAATGCGTCGTGCGGCGAAATACATCTGCTTGTTCGGAAAGTTTTTGTGGTGTTTGGAAACTTTGCTTGGTGTTTTCTAGGACTTTTTTTTTTCTTTTAGATTTTAGCTGCTGGCGGTAATACTGCTCTCTCTCTCTCTCTCTCTCTCTCTCTCTCTCTCTCTCTCTCTCTCTCTCTCTCTCTCTCTCTCTCCTTTAATTCCGAAGTACATGTATCATACGGGTTGTTAAAAAAAAAAAAAAAGCCAGAGGGAAGAAGATTGTTAACAGTCGAAAAATAAGCTTGTACTCTCTCTCTCTCTCTCTCTCTCTCTCTCTCTCTCTCTCTCTCTCTCTCTCTCTCTCTCTCTCCTTTAATTCCGAAGTACATGTATCATACGGGTTGTTAAAAAAAAAAAAAAAAGCCAGAGGGAAGAAGATTGTTAACAGTCGAAAAATAAGCTTGTACTCTCTCTCTCTCTCTCTCTCTCTCTCTCTCTCTCTCTCTCTCTCTCTCTCTCTCTCTCTCTCTCCTTTAATTCCGAAGTACATGTATCATACGGGTTGTTAAAAAAAAAAAAAAAAAAGCCAGAGGGAAGAAGATTGTTAACAGTCGAAAAATAAGCTTGTACTCTCTCTCTCTCTCTCTCTCTCTCTCTCTCTCTCTCTCTCTCTCTCTCTCTCTCTCTCTCTCCTTTAATTCCGAAGTACATGTATCATACGGGTTGTTAAAAAAAAAAAAAAAAGCCAGAGGGAAGAAGATTGTTAACAGTCGAAAAATAAGCTTGTACTCTCTCTCTCTCTCTCTCTCTCTCTCTCTCTCTCTCTCTCTCTCTCTCTCTCTCTCTCTCTCTCTCCTTTAATTCCGAAGTACATGTATCATACGGGTTGTTAAAAAAAAAAAAAAAAGCCAGAGGGAAGAAGATTGTTAACAGTCGAAAAATAAGCTTGTACTCTCTCTCTCTCTCTCTCTCTCTCTCTCTCTCTCTCTCTCTCTCTCTCTCTCTCTCTCTCTCTCTCTCTCCTTTAATTCCGAAGTACATGTATCATACGGGTTGTTAAAAAAAAAAAAAAAAGCCAGAGGGAAGAAGATTGTTAACAGTCGAAAAATAAGCTTGTACTCTCTCTCTCTCTCTCTCTCTCTCTCTCTCTCTCTCTCTCTCTCTCTCTCTCTCTCTCTCTCTCCTTTAATTCCGAAGTACATGTATCATACGGGTTGTTAAAAAAAAAAAAAAAAGCCAGAGGGAAGAAGATTGTTAACAGTCGAAAAATAAGCTTGTACTCTCTCTCTCTCTCTCTCTCTCTCTCTCTCTCTCTCTCTCTCTCTCTCTCTCTCTCTCTCCTTTAATTCCGAAGTACATGTATCATACGGGTTGTTAAAAAAAAAAAAAAAAGCCAGAGGGAAGAAGATTGTTAACAGTCGAAAAATAAGCTTGTACTCTCTCTCTCTCTCTCTCTCTCTCTCTCTCTCTCTCTCTCTCTCTCTCTCTCTCTCCTTTAATTCCGAAGTACATGTATCATACGGGTTGTTAAAAAAAAAAAAAAAAGCCAGAGGGAAGAAGATTGTTAACAGTCGAAAAATAAGCTTGTACTCTCTCTCTCTCTCTCTCTCTCTCTCTCTCTCTCTCTCTCTCTCTCTCTCTCTCTCTCTCTCTCTCTCTCCTTTAATTCCGAAGTACATGTATCATACGGGTTGTTAAAAAAAAAAAAAAAAGCCAGAGGGAAGAAGATTGTTAACAGTCGAAAAATAAGCTTGTACTCTCTCTCTCTCTCTCTCTCTCTCTCTCTCTCTCTCTCTCTCTCTCTCTCTCTCTCCTTTAATCCCAAGTACATGTATCATACGGGTTGTTAAAAAAAAAGCCAGAGGGAAGAAGATTGTTAACAGTCGAAAAATAAGCTTGTACTCTCTCTCCTCTCTCTCTCTCTCTCTCTCTCTCTCTCTCTCTCTCTCTCTCTCTCTCTCTCTCTCTCTCTCTCTCCTTTAATCCCAAGTACATGTATCATACGGGTTGTTAAAAAAAAAGCCAGAGGGAAGAAGATTGTTAACAGTCGAAAAATAAGCTTGTACTCTCTCTCCTCTCTCTCTCTCTCTCTCTCTCTCTCTCTCTCTCTCTCTCTCTCTCTCTCTCATTTCCTGTCCTGTAGATAGTTTGTAGT
Organism: Batillaria attramentaria; assembly: GCA_018292915.2. NCBI lineage: Eukaryota > Metazoa > Mollusca > Gastropoda > Batillariidae > Batillaria > Batillaria attramentaria. The sequence continues at coordinate 221,952 of JACVVK020000164.1, forward strand.
TGTTTCATTTGTTTGTTTGGCTTTTTTATGGTTATTATTACTTTTTTCTACCCTTGAATGTAGAATAGCAGGACAGCCTGTAAGATAGGCAGCAATGTAGCAAGCTTGTATGCTCTCTCTCTCTCTCTCTCTCTCTCTCTCTCTCTCTCTCTCTCTCTCTCTCTCTCTCTCTCTCGCTCTGCGCCATTCCGCTTCAAAAGTAGCACCGCCAAAACAGAGTGTTTCCAAACAGTAGCACTGAGTGTTTCCATTTTTATGTTTTAGTAGCACCGGACTGAAGTCTGTCGGGGCGATACCATACAGCGACTTTGAATAACGTGTTACTACGATGCTCAAGATGTGTGGTCACATTTCAAAATATAAGAGTTTACTTGAGAAAAATTCTATTCAATTCAATTCAAAAACACTGCGTTGTCCATTAAAAATTATATGTCATTCAAAAATACTTTATATTGTCATTAAAGAACAGGTATAAAATGGAAAATCTTCTTTGGACTCACAGCTCGAAACAAAATAAGAATGAAAACTTCAGATTCTAAGCCGATAAAAACAACATAAATTTGGTTGGCATGTGCAATAACTTTGAGTAAAAAAAAAAAAAATATCATCGTCTAAACTTTTAAGGTGGATTAGCACCTGAAACACTGGCGTCTGTTTTGACTGAACCTCGTCTTCCACGTCTTCCCGACACAGCCGCAGTAAGCAAATTTACCCACAATGACTCCTCGTAAGTAGACGTCACTTTCCCTACTCGAACCCGCATAAAACTGCCCAGATCGACTCGCTAATCGGAACACTGCTAACCACCCATGCATACCGATTCTACTAATTACGCGAGAGAGAGAGAGAGAGAGAGAGAGAGAGAGAGGTGATGATGATGATTGTGATGAAACTTTATTTCTCAACGGTAAAAGTTTTGACAGAAAAAATTACATCAGTTTGCAAACTTGCCGTTGCTAATACTACAAAAGATTAGAGAAAAGCAAATGATAAGAATAAAAAGAAAAAAAAAATTAAGAAAAAAATCTGAGAGAGAGAGAGAGAGTCTTTAGCCCACGGCACACGCTGCGAGCCTGCGGAGCCTTCGCACGCTGGTCGAACGGCTTTTCTGTTGGCACGCTACCAGCGTGCAGCGAGCGGACTGCGCCGCCCGCCCGGCGCTGTACGATACGCAGAGAGCGAAAGCGCACGGTCAGCGGCGATTGACTGGCGTGGCGAGAGAAAAAAAAATACGACCGTGTTCTATTCACTGGCGAGCCGACGGCGTTGTGCTTCAGTCCCCCTTGCGAACCGATTTGACTGGCTGGGAGTGCATCTTGCCGCTGGTAGACGTGAAAAATCGCTACGTCTGACCAGGCTCTTAGATCGGTCTGTCTGAACCAAGGCGGCCAGCTCAGGTTTACACTGACCAGTGATAAACCTTGCTAGTTCATTCATCACGTTACTCTTTTTAAGTCGTTTCTCTATACAGAAGGGGAGCCGGGGTGGTCGAATGGTAGAGCGTTGGACTTCTAATGCTCGGGTCGTGAGTTCGATCCCGGCTGGGGCCAAATATTTGTGCTGGCTTTTTCATCGTTGCCCCGTCTTTGGTATCACCCTATGTGGTGGAAAAGGACGTTAAACCCCCAAACACCCACCCACTCACCCACCCTTTATAGAGAAACAACTCTATGGGATGGGGCAGATTTCGCTGCGCGCAGCAGTAAGTTTTAGTGATGAATATAAAGCAAGACTTTGACGCTTCTCTTGACATTACATACTTTCACGCACACAGTGACGTAACGTAGCGTCATAGACACCTTACGTGCACACTATGCTGCTTGCTGCGTTCTTTTTGGCGGGAGTTGTGCGACGTATGTGTGTGTGTGTGTGTGTGTGTGTGTGTGTGTGTGTGTGTGTGTGTGTGTGTGTGTGTGTGTGTGTGTGTGCAGTGCGTGCGTGCGTGCGCGTGCGTGCGGACGAATGTAATTGTAACTATGTCCTAAACCACCCCGTTGAAGAGCTTGGTACTTGGAGATGAAATTGGAAGTCACATTCTCCAGGCCGACTTTTCACGATTTTTCTCTTGCCGCATTTTTAGAAGAGTTATCGCCCATTTAAAGAAATCGGTCATGGTTTTTATGGGGTGAAATGGCAGAGGACGTGGAGGTAGGATGTGGTGACTGCGCCCCGTGCAGGTTGAAAAGGTGAGTGAATGAAGATTGGGAATACAAGTTCTGCGTAGATGAGCAGATCTGGCGAAGTCATCAGTGCGCATCCATTCTACCCGTGCTGATGTATTGGAAACGAAGACGTTTTCTCTTCTTTCACTGATGAGAAAAGGAGACAGAGAAGGGTAGGAAAGGGGGTGGGGGTGGGGGGGGGGGTTGGAGAATCTCTGTGTGTGTGGTGTGTGTCTGTGTGTGGTGTGTCTGTGTGTGTGTGTGTGTGTGTGTGTGTGTGTGTGTGTGTGTGTGTGTGTGTGTGTGTGAGAGAGAGAGTGAGAGAGAGGATAGTGATGATACTTTCTCTCAACGGTAAAACCCCTGACAGAAAGATTTCGTCAGTCTGGAAACTTGCCTTGCCGTAACTACACAGAGAACACAAACACAGGAAGGGAAAGACAAACAGAGAGACAGAATCGATGAATCAGTTGGTGAAACCTTATTTCTCAGCGGTGAGGGATTTGGGCAAACTCGATGACGTCGCCAATTTTACATACCTCCTATTGCTAACAACTTTCGAGAATGATATGTCAAAAAAGACGGGAGGGAGGGGGGGGGGGGTGAGATTAATCTGCTTGACTTATTTTCGGTTTTGTTTGAAGGTGTTATGTTTCATTTTCTTTTATCAAATGCCTCTTTGCAACGAAGTCTGTTTTGTTTTGTTTGTTTCTTTTTTGTTTTGTTTTTGTTTTTTGGGGGGTTGTTGTTGTTGTTGTTGTTTGTATGTTTGTTTTGACCGGGCGGGCGGTGGTCTAGTGGTTAAGAGACTTGTCACTAATGAGAAGTCAGGGGTTCGAGTCCCACTCGGGGCAACGACTTTTTCCTTCTCGTATGTGGCACCGATCATTCGTGTTTTTGGTCGGTTTGTTATTGTTAATGCCTGTTTTGTGCTGAAAGTCGGGGGTTGGTTTGTTTGGGATTGTTTTTTTCCGGGGGAGCCGGGTCAGTTGAACGGTTCAGCGTTAGACTTTCAAAGCTCGGGTCGTGAGTTCGATTCCCAGCTGGGACCAGATACCGGTACTGGCCTTCTTCTCGTCGTCCAGTCACCCATATCTGATGGAAGAACACCAAACTCGAACACCCAGCCACGCACCCTCGTTTTGTGTCTGTTTGTTTACTGGTGTTATTTCTCTCTCTCTCTCTCTCTCTCTCTCTCTCTCTCTCTCTCTCTCTCTCTCTCTCTCTCATGATCTCATAAACCATCAAATTTTACTCAAAAAGCTTGACACTTATTTTAACTACAATAGTCCGGCCGCTCTTTCCTTTTTTCAATCATACCTTTGCAACAGAAAGCAGACTGTTTATGTAAACGGCACATACTCTTCTGATGGGATAATGGCATGTGGTGTTCCTCAGGGGTCGGTATTAGGCCCGCTGTTATTTTGCATTTTTATAAACGATTTACCTCTGCATATAACCGACTCCAAAGTTAGTTGTGATATGTTTGCTGACGATTCTACTATCCATTCATCCGGCACTAGCATGTCAAAAATAAATAATAGTCTACAGCAGAGTCTTCACGATATCTCTCGCTGGTGTGACCATAATAATATGATAGTCAATCCATCGAAAACAAAAAGCATGGTACTCACAACACGCCAAAAACACCAGCTCCATCCTTTGCTTCTTGATCTTTCTTATGACGCAACCAGAATAGAACAGGTTAGTAAGCACCGTCTGTTAGGGGTGACAGTGGATGACCAGTTCAAATGGCAGCCCCACCTCGACAATGTATGCAAAACTGTCTCGCAAAAACTCTTTTTGTTATCGAAGTTGAAGTCAGTTATTGACTTGAAGACACGGAAGCTATTTTTCAATGCGTATGTAAAGCCACATATTGACTACTCTTCAACTCTTTGGGATAACTGTGGTGATCTCCATCTCAAAAAATTAAATTCTTTGTATCGTCGCGCTTTCAAACTCATCCTTCCTGACACCTCCCTAACCACTGATGAAAAGATCACGGCTTCAGACTGTCTACCACTGGAAAAACACCTGGCCTTTAACAAATGCATCATGATGCACAAAATTATTAATGGTAAAGCGCCTCCTTACTTATCGAAACTGTTTAGACCTTGTGACAGCGGGTACAGCACTTCGAGGAACAGTCTCTTCGTCACACGCCCCAGACTAGACTTGTTCAAATCAAGTCTCTCTTACTCAGGGGCTACGTTATGGAATAATCTCCCATCTGTTGTTCAGTCTACGTACTCCCCTCATATTTTTAAAGCTAAAATTTATCATTATTTTTCCGCAAACTAACCTTTAACCATTCCTTTATTACCTTTCTAATAGCTTCCTCATGCGTCCTATATATGCGTATCCTATGCTTCCATTACTTTTGTTAATGTTTTACTGCTCAGTGTGTGTTACCCCTGTGCTGTATTGGGTGTCACGCGTTGTAGCTATGCTCTGTATGTGAGTTACTGTGGGCACTGCGTGTAGCATGTGCTATGTATGTAATTCTATGTATGCTCTGTGGTGTGTGTGTGTGTGTGTGTGTGTGTGTGTGTGTGTGTGTGTGTGTGTGTGTGTGTGTGCGCGCGCGCGCGCGCGCGTCAAGGACAGACAGTAAGAGAGACCTGTGCGTCTATGTTCTCATCCTTGGAAAATAAAGTTTCAGTCAGTCAGTCAGTCTCTCTCTCTCTCTCTCTCTCTCTCTCTCTCTCTCTCTCTCCTTTCAATGCCTGTTTTGGGTCGTAAGTCGGTTTTGTTGTTGTTGTTGTTGTTTTTTCATGTGGATTGGTGTTAAACTTTTCCCTTCCCCCTTTCCTTTGAATTCCTGCTATTGGACGAAACTCGTTTTTATCACAAGCATAAGTCTTCATCCAGTCACCGAAAAAACATCTCCACTGTGCACTTAGTTAGATCAGCACACCGTTTTATTCCCAGTGCAACGCGGCTTTACGAACTCATTCGCACGTCTACGCTGAGATTTACCGCAGAAAAAGCATGTTTCATCACCATTTGCTAGGATTCACGTGCGTTTTATTCCGTCCCGAAGTTTATTCTTCGTTCCGTCTTCGCTGACAAGTGAATAGACTGTAAATGCCTTCTGAGTCTGGAAGCATAGAAAGGGTGGATATCTTGCGAAACGCCAAATCAGTTTAGTGCACTCCGGGACGGCCAACCTGTAAAGTCTGTGAAGATTTGAAAAGATTTTCAGGCTGTCCAAACAAACATTTGGTACCCCCTCCCCCCCCCCCCACACACCCCTACCCTAGGCTCTCTCTCTCTCTCTCTCTCTCTCTCTCTCTCTCTCTCTCTCTCTCTCTCTCTCTCTCTCTCGGCAGCGTCTGAAAATTGGCAACTCTGTGAAATTACCTTCAGTTGAAAAAATAATGAAGTTCGTTTATTCGTGTCTTTGTTCCTTCGTTTCATTCTCTCTCTCTCTCTTTGCGCAACCCACCCATCCACTACCCAAAACACCCTCCTCCCCACCACCACCCCCTCTCCACCCGCCCCCTCCATCCCCCCCCCCCCCTCCACCACAACCTATCCATGCTTTCCACTCCCGTTCTCGGAAAATCTCATCCCAAGGCGCGGAACTCGGCGCAACCTTTTGGCAAAGAAGATGTAGGTGACAAGATTTATCCCCCCTGCACCGAAGTATGGGGCGATAGCGGGGCTGGCAAATGGAAGACGGGGACAAGATCGATGGGGGTTTCTAGTCGTAAATTAGTCAAACATGGCGCTCTGAGCTGGGGCCTCTTGATTACCACTGTGCCCCCTTCTCTCCTCTCCCTCCTCCCCCCCCCCCCCTCCCTCCGGATCTTTCCCCCCTTTCCGTACCGCCTTCATTTCCCGACACCCCCCCCCCCCCCCGAGCGGCCGAGTCTCTCAGAGCCTCCTCCCCCTCCCCCTCCCCCTCCCCTCTCTCTCTCTCTCAGTCTCTCTCGTGTGTGTGTGTGTGTGTGTGTGTGTGTGTGTGTGTGTGTGTGTGTGTGTGTGTGTGTGTGTGTGTGTGTGTGTGTGTGAGAGAGAGAGAGAGAGAGATCAAACGAACGAAACTTTATTTTACAAGGATAAAAGATTAAGTGCGCAGACCCTTCTTCAATCTTGTCCCTCTAAGCTACTACTACTACTACTACTGCTATTACTACTAGCTAAGCTACTACTACCACTACAACTACTGCTGCTACTACTACTACTACTACTACTACTGCTATTACTACTAGCTAAGCTACCACTACTACTACAACTACTGCTACTACTACTACTACTACTACTACTACTGCTATTACTACTAGCTAAGCTACTACTACCACTACAACTACTGCTGCTACTACTACTACTACTACTACTACTGCTATTACTACTAGCTAAGCTACTACTACCACTACAACTACTGCTGCTGCTACTACTGTTGCTACTACTTACTACTACACGCTGTAAATATGCAAGAGGACAGAAAAAGACAAAAAGAATGAATATGAAAAAATGCGACTGCCGATTACATACATCCCATAACATACATCAAGCAAAACTAACAAGAAAAATGAGAAAACCGCGACGATGATAAATGAAAATAAACAATCTACTTTGTCGGGGCGCACCTTTTTGCAGTTTATCAGTGAAAACTTACATGAATGCCAGCAAGCAGCAGCGCGGGTAGCGAGAGATAGGAAGCTGAAGCCGAAACGCAAGCCGAAGAACACTAGTGTTGACAAGGTTGTCTAGGAGAGCATCATTTCATCATTTGGTCGGGTTCTAGCTGATGAGTCAGATGAACAGTAAAGACCTCTCTCTCTCTCTCTCTCTCTCTCTGTGGCTGACCTCAGTGAAAAGTTCACAGTGCGGTTACGATCAAATTATGTTACCGTGTTGAAAACTTCCCGCCTCTGACGACAGCCTAGACTAACTGATGACTGAAGAATTGGCTGGCTTGCGGGAAGTATACAAACTTTATCCCAGCTATTATCACCAGGACGGATGGTGGGAGAGAGAGGGGGGGAGAGAGAGAGAGGCCGGAAAGAGAGGCGCGCGCGCACACACACACACACACACACACACACACACACACACACACACACACACACACACGCACACACACACACACAGACACACACACACACACACACACACACACACACACACACACACACACACACAACGAGAGAGAGAGAGAGACACACACACACACACACACACACACACACACACACACACACACACACACACACACACACAGAGGGAGAGAGAGAAGGGTCATCCGGGCATTCAGCGGTAAGTGCCGCCTCATCCAATCCCAGGAGCCTCTCCTCCGTATCGACCACCAGGGGGCGCTTTGCCATCGGCGCGCTCTTCTCACGTGACCTCCAATACCGCCTGGCTGACCCGCAGACACCTCAGCTCGGCTCCGTGGAACTGTTTGGTCAGCTGGGTGTAACGTGTAAAACTTGGGTGGTTGGTTTTCTTGTTGGGTGTTTAAATATAGTTTTCATCTATGTAAGCGTGATACCAAACACGGGGCAAAGGAGAGACAAGCGGCCAACGCGAATTTTGGTAACCAAGCGGCGGGATTTGAACCCATGACGGGAGGAATGAAAGTCCAACCGACGCCGCGCTAACAAAATCGACACCTCGGGGTTTCAAAGCAGAGAAAGACTTGACGTGATCGACTTGACTCAATCGAATTGACATGGTCAACTGGGAATTATCGATTGGACCTGTTTCATTTCGACTTGTTTCATTTGGTGTTATTTTACGATGAAATATGGGGTGAGCGGTGGTTTTAAGAGGTAGCGCGTCGGATTCAGCACCGCGGCGACGCGCTTTCCCCGGAGGAAGGATCTGGAATTTCCTGAAAGGGATTTTTTTTTTTAATGTAGAGATACAGGCGCGCAGGCCAAAGCTTCGCACTGACTTGCCCTTGCTACTGCGAACTACTTAATACTACAGTGCTACAGCTGCAGTAACAAGAAACAAGAGAGAGGTTGTGTGGGTGTTTTTGGAGTTTAACGTCCTTTGCCACCATGTATTAGTGATACCAAAGACTGGGCAACGAGAAATAAGCCAGCACAAACATTTGGCCCCAGCCGGGATTTGAACTCACGACTCGAGTATTGCAAGTCCAGCCCACTAGCCCCTTAAAGTACTACAGTACACTTAAATCCGGGTGGGGGGTGGGTGGGTGTTTGGGAGTTTAACGTCCTTTTCCACCACGTATGGGTGATATCAAAGACGTGGCAACGAGAAAAAGGCCAGCACAAATAGTTGACGCGAGCCGGGATTCGAACTCACGACCCCGAGTATTGAAAGTCCATTTACAACGATCAAACTATGCGAAGCAGATCAGAAAGAGTGATAATTACACACCCATGCTTCGGTAGACGTCACTTTGAAACATCACAACGGTAGATTTCACGCCCGGCTGTTTGCTGTCTTTAAATTCTCGCCAGAAAACAACGATTTAATCTCCGCTGAAGGATACGTCACCGTGGAGTGTGACACCGATTTATTTGAAAGGTAGAGCAAAGCACCACCCATCAGTCGTAACTTTGCGTATCAGCGTTAGGAAGTCTGCGGCCATCGTGACGGCATCTCCAGACAGCTATTTCACAAAATGGCGTATTGAAATTCTCCAGGGCGCCTCCGCATCGAAACAGGCCCCAGAATCTCGCGAAAATCATGCAAAACAAATAGTCGTGTTTGTGCTATTGGCATGTGTCAAGCGAAAATGCGCCCCCCCCTCCCCCATCCCCCCTCCCCCTCCCCCCCCCCTCCCCAAATGGCGCAGCTATCCTAACCCTCTACGATGTGTTTTAACGCGAAAACCATTCAGACACCGCGCCGTGGAATATTTGTTTTCGGCCGTGGTATATTGAGTTTGCCGCGCGCTGATTGGTCGTTTTGGGGGCGAGGAGATTTGGCCGTGGCCGGTTGGGAAGAAGCAATAACACACACTTCCTCGTCCCTGCGTTTTTCTTGCCTTCCTTCTTTTCCTTTCGTCTCTTTTTGAGTTTTAATTGAGAAGTTGTAGTTTGTGAAGACGAATAAACACGTCGTTTCCTTTTAGGAAAAAAAAACACCAAAAAACCTTACTTATCTCGGAATGATTACCGTTATAAAAGCTGAAATTTATCGTGAAAACCACGTTTTCGGGGAACTTGACAAAAGAAGCCTCGAAATTGGAGCATTTAAACCGGGGGAGGGGGGGGGGTCGATGGAGGATTGATAGTCGACAAGAAACACAGGGGAGCAGATGGTGGCGGTGAGGGGTGGGGGAATCAAGATAGGCGTAACGAAAATTGCAGTAGGTTCTCTCTCTGTGTGTGTGTGGGGGGGGGGGGGGAGACAGACAGACAGACAGACAGAGTTGCCTATCCAGAATTACGTCAGTCTTTCAGCCGCGCGTTTTCCCTGTGTGTATATACTTCTCGTCTTCTTCAAACACGTCGGGACACACAGCTGCGACTTTACGTCAGTTATTTCCCGCACTATCCCGCACGCTTTGCTCGCGAACAGCCAAGAATAGGTACCAGTCTGCCGCCACATCAGGGCCACCACCCTTTTCAGGCTGAAGGACAAATTTAGTTAAAATAAACCCGAACCAGTCTCCTGATCCTGTGTTGTGGAACCACCTGGTGTTTGTTTGCTGTTAGACCATCAGGTGTCTATTTTTAAAATTAATTGAATTGAAGCTGAGAGAGGCGGGGGCAGTGCCACTTTTAAAGTGGCTTTAACTCTGTTTGGGAGGAGTGATGCTTTATTAATATTGGGCATGGCCAACGTATTTCTAACTTTGCATTCTCTGAATCTGAAGACATCGGGGCGTGTTTGTTTTGTTTTGGTTTTGTTTTATTTTAACCATATTGCCACTGTTCATGGCAGTCCACTTTGTGATGTATTTATTGATATATGGTGTATGATGTATAATCGAGGTATCATGTTTTCTTCCTTTCATTGTATTGCTCTGAGGCCAAAGAAAATTTTCCCGTTTCTACGCATATAATGGACAGTAACAATTTATTATTATTATTATTATTATTCAAGTTTAACGTTGTCGTCCGTCTGTTTTCAGGTCCAGATGAAGCCATCAACAGGGCACTCCTGACGACCAACAACCATGGGTGACAACTCTAGCAGCAACGTGACGTCACATCCGGTGTGGGCCACCATGGCGCCGGCCCTGCTCAACCGGACGGACGGCCCGTTCGCCAACGACAGCTCGCTGTATGACGTCACGGCCATGACGTCACTGAGCAGCGTGACGCAGTGCATGTGGAACGACACGCTGAACCAGACCCTGTGCGAGACGCTCCTCCCGGGGGATTCTGGTGACGTCGCCAACACCACGGACGGTGGGGGAGCGGCCGCGGGCGGAGGTGGGGCCCACAGTTTGGGTTTGACAATCTTCCTCGGCACCTTGGCTGCCGTTATATCGATAGTGACCGTTCTAGGCAACATCACGGTACTGCTGGCTTTCGGCCTGGAGCGAAGCATACGACAGCCCACAAACTACTTCATCGCCTCCCTCGCCGTGTCCGACTTGCTCATCGGAACGTTCTCCATGCCTCTGTTCACTCAGTACCTGCTGCTGAACTACTGGCCCCTGGGGCCTTGGCTCTGTGACCTCTGGCTCTCGCTCGATTGGACGGTGTGTCTGACGTCACAGTACACCGTGTTCCTGATCACCATGGATAGGTTTCTGTCGGTGAAGATTCCGGCCAAATACAGGAACTGGCGGACAGAGCGGAAGGTGCGACAGCTTGTGCTTGTGTTTGCTGGGAGAGAAATGCGGAAGAGTGAATGAGCGTGTGGTTTGTGAGCGTGCTGTTGTGCAGGAGGACCTTCCTCCAGTCAGTGTTTCTGTCACCCTTGTTTTCTCCCGTCCTAACATTTGAATGAGGGCATGTAACTTGAGAAAACATTAAAACATGAAATTTAATACCTTTTTTTTTTTTTTTTTTTTTTTTAAAGAATTTGAAATTTAGTATACTGCAGTGGTGTGTGTGTGTGTGTGTGTGTGTGTGTGTGTGTGTGTGTGTGTGTGTGTGTGTGTGTGTGTGTGTGTGATGGGGGAGGGGGGATGGCTGAATAGATCAACATGAAATTTCAAACGTTTAGTGGACGGAGTATATACTTATTGTTAACAACCGTAAGTTTTAACCAGTAAACAACTTGCATCCGTCCACTGGGTACGGGTTTTAAACTCGCGAGTGCTTTGCCAAGAGGAATCTTTGACAAAACTTTGTTATATGCAGTTGTCCACCCGCCTTAAAATTCCCGAAACCTGAATAGCTGAGCTGACCCTTAGCCTCGCATGATTGTAGTGTGTTGATGATCGATGTGTGAATGAAAACGAGTGATTCACGTGAGCATGCGTGATGGTTCAGCGCCTGTGAATTCTGTTACTTTATCATCATCATTATGATTGTCATCAGTAGTAGTAATAGTATTAGTAGTAGTAGTAGTTGCTTGACAGTTCAGGGGTTTTCCGTCCTTTTCCACCACAAAAGTGGTAGTCGTAGTCGTCGTCGTCGTCGCAGGAGGAGGAGGAGTAGAAGTAGTAGTAGGAGTAGTAGTTGTCGTCGTCGTCGTCGTAATAGTAGTAGTAGTTGTAGAAGGAGTAGAAGCAGGAGTAGTAGTTGTCGTCGTAGTAGGAGTAGTAGTAGTAGGAGTTGAAGTAGGAGTAGTACTTGTCGTCGTAGTAGTAGTAGCAGGAGGAGGAGGAGTAGTACATGTAGTAAGAGTAGTAGGAGTAGTAGTAGTAGGGGTAGAAGTAGTAGAAGTAGGAGTAGTACTTGTCGTCGTCGTAGTAGTAGTAGCAGGAGGAGGCGGAGGAGTAGAAGTAGGAGTAGTAGTGTTAGTGTTCAGCGGTGTAACTTCCTTGTCCACTACCTAAGTAGTAGCCGTAGGAGGAGAAGTTTGTTGTTGTTGTTGATGATGATGATGATGATTCCCCATCACCCTCCCAATCCCCTCTTGCTACTGGAAAAAAAAAGGCAGATCCAAACAGTAGCAGTAGAAGTAGCAGCGAAACTAAGTATATTGCTTGTTTGTTGCTCTATTTAATTCTTTTTCCGTCTGTAATGCTCTGACCCAGGTGCTGGTCATGGTGAGCGTGACATGGGTGTTCCCGGCCGTCGTCTTCTTCACCACCATCATCGGCTGGCAGTTCTTTGTGGGCGAGCGGACCGTAGCGGCCGGCTCGTGCGAGGTCCAGTTCATGAACACGCCCCTCTTCACCTTCCTCCTCACCATCGGTTACTACTGGATAACCCTCGTGGTGATGTGCGGGCTCTACGCCGGCATCTACAAGGTCGCGCTGGACCTCCAGCGCAAGTCGGACGCCAAGCACCGCAAGCTGGAGGCCACCATGGAGCTGGCGGGCGACCACAGCGCCACCAGGAACACAGCGTCCAACAGCAGTGACTCGCAGCAGCAAGGAGCGAAGAACTTCAAGAAGCTCAGGCAGAAGAGGAAGAAACAGAGCGTGAAGACGAACGCTGCTATGGATGGTGGAGGTGGTGTCGGAGGAGGGAAGAAAGGTGAACAGAACAATGTGTCCAAAATGGGCAAGACCCTCAACACGACCAGTTTCGGCGGTCAGAACAAACTGGGGCCCGGCGATCTAGGTCACCGGGACAGTCTAGGTGGCGCCAGCATGGCGACAGACATGGGAGACAACAAGGAGGACGACCGCTCATCCAGCCCGGCCTTCGCCTCGGACGATGAGAACAGCAGCAGCGGGCAGCACCAGGGGGTGGGGAACAAGTCCCCGAAAACCACCACCACCCCCAACAACGCCCGCCCGAGCAAATCCGCCCTGAACCCTAAGGTCGGTATAGCCGGGATCGTCAACACAGCTTTGCTGACAACCCCTGACTCCCTCCGGCAAACCCAGAACATGGTCAAGCCTCCTGTTTACTCCGACCCGGCGTCCACTGAGCCATCAGGCACCCCCATGCCTCCTTCGGGACAGTACCTTCGCCCCACACACGGCGGGCCCCACTACAGCCGCTTGGATCAAGGCCACGACTCCTCGGCTGAGCACGACACCGGAGGTCAGTTGGAGGTGGACAATCTCTACTCGTCATCAGCCTCTGACAGACAAGAGCGATCCACGGCGCCTCTCCTGGACTCCGACATCACAAAGGGGTGTATCTACATCGATGAGAAGAGCTTTCTCAACCTGACTACCGGAGACTACGTGCAGCCGCTGCTGGCCATCACGGACGGGAAGACTGACGGAGGCGGGGGAGGGAACGAGCTGGACTCCCCTCTCTGGAAGCGCCGCAACTCTCTCCCGCTTCCTCCCCTGGCCTCCGACATCTTCGACATCGTCATCGACGATGAGTTCACCGATACCGGCATCTCTGAGATCACCGCTACCACAGCCCTACACAGCAAGCTCAACGGAGACGAGGGCCACCTCGCGGAGGAGAACGACGGCGGCCAGCCAGCTGAGGCTGCCCCAGGGGCCCCGGTCCCCACACCTCCAGCACCGGACACCAGGTCAGCGTCTGAAAGCCAAGGAGGACTTTGCGAGCCGCGCCGGCCGAGGAAAGGCGACGGTCGACTCCACTCGTTCGTCAAGTCGGTCCGCTCCAGGAACAGTCGGCGGCGCAACCGGCGAGAACGGAAGTCGAAATCCGAGAACCGAGCCCGCAAAGCGCTGAGGACTATCACCATCATCCTGGGAGCGTTCGTTTTATGCTGGACGCCGTACCACATCATGGTGTTCGTGATAGCGCTCTGTGGAAGCACCTCGTGTGTGAATGTCGAGTTATATTCCTTCACGTACTGGCTCTGTTATCTGAACAGCCCCATCAATCCCTTCTGCTACGCCTTTGCTAACGCCCAGTTCAAGAGGACGTTCTTGAGAATTTTGCGATTCGACTGGCATAGAACATAACGCTAGGCTAGTGCGGTTTAGGGGTTTATGAACTGACATTATGTGCTGACATTGTGATGTTGTTTCTGGCAAAATGGTTACCAGATCTGAGACGGTGAAGTTGAACGCCCTACAGAACTTGTGATCGGTCAAATTTTTAAAAGTGACAAACAAAACGGGGATTGTTTATGGTGTGAATTGGGAAGTTGTTTGACGATGCCACAAGAGACATGTTCTACAATGGAATCCATTCTTGGTGACGCTGCGGTGTGCTGAGTATATTTTGTTGAACAGTGAGCTTTAAAATCATGAGATATGAGAATGAGAGAGAGAGAGAGCGAGGGTACTCAGAAAGGACAAGACATTGGAAGGTCCTAACTTAACCGGATACTACGTGATTATGCATTTATACGTTTTTGTAACATATAAGTAGAGACAAGCCGTGTGTGTGTTGTCGCTGTATTTTTGTGCAAACTGCTTTCACTGGATCGAAATCTGAATTTGACACAATGTATAAATTCTGATACTGTAGTGTTACACTTACGTACTCACCTGTTTTCAGGCTGAAAATGGTGCCTGCCACTTCAGCAACGCGTCCTGTTACGAGCTGAGGAGTTCACACACCACAATCCATCTGTCAGATTGTCTTTAATATTCATGAGCGAAATTTGCATCGCCTGTGAACACTGCAACTTGTGTAATTTGGGACGGATGTTTTCTGAAAAAAAAATAACAACCTGGAATTGAAAGGAAACTGGAACAGCCTAAGAAGTCCATGTACAGTTTAAGTGTCGCACGCACGCACTTCCACACACACACACACACACACACACACACACGCACACACACACACACACACACACACACACACACACACACACACACACACACACACACACACACACACACACACACACGTTTTAACATGTGAGATATTTTTGTGAGACACACCATTAGACGAAACTGTCTTAAGGGCGCTGCACACGTCGCGATTTCCGTCTGAAGCGTTCTAGCAACAACCCTTTCGAGGCTTCGCCCAAGAATCTAATGACTTTGCCCCTCGGTTTATCATACAACAAAATATAGCCATGTCTCACAAGTTTTAAGCTGCGTACGTCTCTGTATTTTTTTTTTTTTTTACGACCTGTCTCACTTCAAATGAAACTTGCCTCGTGTTTTAAAAAAACAAAAACAAAAGAAAGTTCGGATTTTACCGGTTACGGTCTTGTTCGGTGGTCATGGTAGATATTAGGCATGTTTAGTAGGACTTCGCAAAAAGGACTTCGCAAAGAGGACTTCGCTGAGCAGCGTAACCCATTCACATGCAAAATAGGCTCACACGGCAGAGGCCGCGAACAGCTAATCGCGTTCTGTTAGTTAATGTTACCCCTAACGTGCCTAATTTACATGTAAATGGGTTACACTGCTCAGCGAAGTCCTCTTTTACGAAGTCCTACTAAATATGCCTAGTGCCAACTACTTACGTGTCTCACCGGAGACTGGCTGAATAAGTTACAACACTTTTGGTGTTACCCTGTCAGTCAGTTCAACCAAGGCCTGTGTATAGTAGACTGAATTTGTAGTATTTAATTTTAGCACTGTGAGTGAGGAAGTTTTTATGTCATGTATTGATAGATTTTGCTTGCATGCTCAAGATGTTTTCGTTTGTGTTTTTGAATATGTGATGCTTGGTGTGTGGTTTTGGGATGTGTGTGTGTGTGTGTGTGTGTGTGTGTGTGTGTGTGTGTGTGTGTGTGTGTGTGTGTGTGTGTGATGCTAAAATGACACACCCCCACTTGCCTGTGTTGTTGAAGGACAGTCGTCACCTTAAATAAAAAAAATGCCAACTGCTAAAAAAATTCTCACAAATTCGTCCGAAAAGAGGTTGATCTGCATCGCCACCACAAAGAAAAATACATATTTACTGCCCTTTTTGTTCTCATTGTTTTCCAGCTCCGATAAATTATTAACCCGTTTCTGGTTTTTACATTGTCAATATATTTATCTATGTTTTGTATGGAGTTTTGTACTCTCTTTTCTAAGACGTTAACATTTTGCAAAAGTCTCCGTTTGAATTACTTTCCTATAATTATGACTACTTTTTATTGAATGCAACATTGTTCTTCTTGAAACTTACAACCAAATCGAACTTTCTTTAATTTTGCGAGTTTCTCTCATCGAAAACACATATGAGCTAGTTGTAGGTTATGTAAACATGGTTTGTGTATAAATGTTACTTTTAGCGTGAGAGCGAAGCAATTCCGTTCAAATATTGAAAGAAAAGCAAACATGTATGGAACCAAACTACCTTGAACGTATTTTTCATCGGACTGTCATTAATACCGCAGAACTCTGTCCACTAAAACGAAACTGTTTTACAGCGGCCTGCTTCAAAATCACTCTACAGCCAGTTGAAAAGATTCTCTCTTTTTATACTTTTTTTACGCGAGTATAATTCTGAACAAGGCTTCACACCCCTGCCAACTATAATTGGACAATATGTCCTGGCTGACAGACAAAAGTATCGGACATTTTTTTGTTTGTCCCTGAATCCTTATTGTCCTCTGTAGTGCAGAAGTTAGTTAGTTAGGGGTTAACGCCGCGCAAGTAACAAAGACTAACTCGCGGCTAACAAGGGTCCCTTCCTGCCAAGTCCTTTAAAATTTAAGAATTTCCACATTAACACAAGATGTACACAAGTATCAAAAATCTATTGAGCTTAAATGAGAAAAAAAAATCCTTGAAAACTGAACATGAGAGGTCAATGAAAGACTAGATTTTCCGAAAGACTATATTTTATGAAACAAGTTGACCTCTTTGACAAAGTTGAAGATGCTCTCAGGGGGGAACATCCCCGAACAGCACTGTAGAGGACAAAGTAAACGGACATTTTAAAAACAAAATCGGCCCATGGCCAAAGGGATGAAGCCCCGCATTTACCGCATTATTATTATTATTATTTGCCTAAATCTACTCAAGAGGTTTTTCACGTTCGGGACTTTGGGGGGAGCCGGGGTGGTCGAATGGTAGAGCGTTGGACTTCTAATGCTCGGGTCGTGAGTTCGATCCCGGCTGGGGCCAAATAGTTGTGCTGGCTTTTTCATCGTTGCCCCGTCTTTGGTATCACCCTATGTGGTGGAAAAGGACGTTATACCCCCAAACACCCACCCACCCTCAGGACTTTGGAATTGCTGAGGAGGAAAAAAAAAAGGAATTGAAACCTAGGCCGTGGTGCAGAGGCAGTGTGCTGCTGGGTGACCATTGGGGGCAACGCCCCACTTAAGAAAACAAATGTTAGCTTTTTTTTTTTTTTGGAAGGCATGTATTAGCCGGTCCTGCCTCGCCCAAAAGTAGGGTACTGCAATGGTACTGATGTAGAAGTATTCAAAAATGATGTTAGACTGTCGTATATGGCACTATATGTATCACGATACAGGACTGTGTTTACAGCCTGTCTCCCCTTTCTTTTCTTTGGCTGAAATGCAGGGTTTTTTGTGTTTGTTTTTTTTTGGTTTGTTTTTTTGGGGGGGCTGAAATATGAAATTTGGCTGAAAATTGCCAATAGCTGAAAATTCACCAGCCTGCACGATTGTCCATTAGGATTTCCATTTCGCGCCAGCAGGTCAGTTTCATCACCCCCATCCCTACCCCCCCCCCCCCCCCACACCCTCCCCACCCCACCTCCACCCCTCACCCCCTTCCATACCCTTCATTGGTACAGCTCGGGGTTGCATGAAAAATATCAGGGTTTGTGCGTGAGTGAGAAAACGTTTGCTGATGTATGCTGTTTCACCGCGATTTGCAATACGTTATACAAATCATTGACCTGCATGAATAATTAATTATGATGGTGACCCCGCTTGTGGGTCATGTTCACCTCTTTGCGATGATGTATTTATAAATACTTGCCTGTGCCCCGTGTGATATTTATGGTAACGTGCGTATACCACTGTGGTGTTGTTGGTCGCTGCATCCGTACTGGTCCGGTCATTGTTGTGTTGGTTGTTTCCCAATCTGTTTGTTACAGTGAAGCTGATTGGTTGTTGCAAAGCTCGTCTGGAGTGGTGATATGCATAATATCAGATGTGGAACAATATGCGGAAACGTGTTAGGGTTCTGTACCTTGTGATACTGTGCTAGTGAATAAGAAACATCTTTGGTAGTGTAATGATTTTCGTTCTGAAAAAAAAGTTACGTCTCTCTGTGGACTTTGTCTGTATACAATGTATTTCTAATTGATACTATAATGATATCTATGAAAAGCGTTTGATTGACTTTCTGGAACAGTTTACACACACAAAAAAAAAAACTTGAAGTCGCTATGTTCGTAATGAGTTCTTAGGGAAAAAAGTGCCGCTTAAAGCTCTGAGGTTTTTTTCAAATGAATAGATGGTCCTTTTGGCCACTGCTACCATTTTCATGACATTGCGGCTTTTAACTCTTAAAAGCCCATACAACAATCGCAATTTGAGTTGAAATCTTCAGATCAGTAGGAATCACTTTCAAGCCACTATTATGCAGTCTGCCGCGGTCTCCGGCTTAGAAGGTCAGGCCCATGACTTGCATTAGTGGTTTGAAGTGGCTCCTACTGGTGTCCAGTGGCTTGTTTTTTTTAACCAGTCTTATTATACAGCGGGCAGAGGGTGGTCGGGTTTGGGGTCTTAAGAGTTAATAGTTGAGAAATCTGACTGTCTTTGGTATCCCAAACTTCCATATCTGTACTACATGCCGATCGACCAAGTCGCCAAAAATAGCCACCAACCAGAGCTCTGTAGCTGGTCGTCAGTCCGCAGCCAAATAACGTCGTCTGCTCAGTACGCGGTACGCTTCTACGTAGGTAGGACAACATAATCATACGCCTACCCCAGTCACCACAATGGTTTCAAATGTTATATGTGACCTGTTCTCGTGAAAGGGACCGTAAGTCGCGCTAGGCCGAACGCCGCTACAGGCGAAAAGAGTGCCGGGGGTCAGTATGACCGCCTTGCGAGTAGCCAACTTCAACTGCTGATATCTCTGTCAATGTGAGTAGTACAACTTTCATTCTTATATTGAATGAAACTGCATAACCAGAAGGTTGCAGTGATATACATATTTCTACATTGATATTTTTCGACTTATGGTCCCTGTTGTGAGAACAGGTCACATATTATTGTGTCCCAAGTGACTGAGTCTGATGCACGAGTTAAAGCATATTCGATGAAATGTTTTCCACAGCGTTGTCGTGTGCGTAACAAACGTGTTGAGACTTTAAGATTTCCTGGATTCTTTCCGTATAACACCACAGTTTTGTCCAGAAAAATTAATTTGGCTAATTTTGGTTCGACATGGGAGTCCTCCCAACAGCCTAAAGAAGAAACCAAATCGCTGTGTGTAGTTACGACCCTTTGTTTCGTGAACCCTTCGCACGGTGGTCATATGTGGTGGAAAAGGACGTTAAACCCCGAAACACCCACCCACATACCCACCCGCACGGTGGTCAGCAAAAGGACCAAACGGTTAAATTAACATGCAGTTTCAAAAATGTCAGTTAATAATAACAATCTGATTTTAATTTTTCGATCCCAAGAGACCAGTAAATCCAGCTGAAGTAGAAACAGTGTAAGGGGAAAACTTTCTATTGGGAAGCTGTAAAAGTGCGCTGACGATTTCCTTATTAGATCTAAACCCCCTTAAATCTCAGTGCCGTTCTGAATGGGAGACAAAGCGAAGCACACGCACACAAGACTCAGCCACCAAATAAGTGAGACGCACACGTGACGAAAGTAAATAAAGTCTAACAGAAGCAGTTTACCCGTCATTTTGTTTTCTACCACTACTGCTGTCGAGTCAGGAAGACTAAAAACGTGTTCAGCAGAACCAGTGTGTTATAATTATGAGATTGATAATGTCTGTGAATGTACTCGTGCGATACGAACAGTTATCTAACACCTGTCTCGGACACGTGACTGAGAAAGGGAACACTGTATATGTACTTAAAACTAAATGTGGATGTTGTGATGGTGCGATTGCTTTTACTGGACTTTGTTTTTGGTTGTTGTTTTTTTTTCCCAAGTCGGTGTAAATGCTTGTGCATACTGAAGCGTCTAGACTCTAGACCATGATAATAACATGATAATAATGTCAACTCGTTGTTACGTAGGTGTTGAATATTCATGATCGTAGGCACGTCAGTTCTAAATGGGGCACTGTACCAACAGACTTGTAGCCGCTCAGTACAGTTCACGTCAAGAAGGTGCTCGGGGAGGTCCATACGCGCACCACCTCGTCTCTTGGTAATCTCCCTTGTGTCGTCTTTGAGACCGTGACAATGTTGATTTAGTTTACACGGGCTCTGCCGGCTGGGGCCAGATATTTTGTGCTGGCCTTTTTTGCTCGTTGCCCCGTCTTTGATATCACCCTTATGTGGTGGAAAAGGACGTTAAACTCCCAAACACCCACCCACCCTACACGGGCTCTGCCATGCCCTTTCGGATTCGACCTTCGGCCTCTTTGCACGCCTCTGCTCTGCAGGCGGGCTGTGGAATAATGACCGGGGCATTGCTTATACAATGTGCGTCTCGGACTTCTTACTGCGTATGATATTCCTAGGCGCAGGCCATCCGTAATGCTTGCCCGGCCAGCGAGGGTGTCTGCTCTGTCTTTGCCTAAAAAAAAAAAATAAAAAAAAATGCTTCTCGTCTCAAACGCTGATACCCCTCTCCGAACAGTAGAGTCACTGCCAATGTGATGAGCCCATTGATTTCAAAACTGTGGCCTTTACAAATGTCAGGCGACGCACTTCCTGCGTTCCTACTTTTGTTTTCAACCCAGACAGACAATGGTTTCCAGCAGCAAGACATAATTATAATAATAATGATTAAAATAATAATGACTGTTGTATAGGCGCTTTCCCCAATTCGACGAATCGGCTCAAAACGCCGCGAACGGACCCCAACACGCACGCTCACGTGAATCTCCCACACACTGGACATACTCACATTATAATCACGTGGTGCGAAGGGTCAGCTCAGCTCTTTAAATTTCGGAATTTAGAATTGCATTTAGTTTTCAAATTTGGTGGGCTGGACATTTCCAAAGCAGAGGAGGAGGAAGCCGGAGTACCCGGAGAGAACCCCCGACGATCGGCCCGAACGAACGGTGCCACATACGAGAAGGAAAAATTCTTTGCCCCGAGTGGGACTCGGACCCCTGACCTCTCGCATTGGTGATAAGTCTCTTAACCACTGGACGACCGACCGCCCCGCATATCTCTCAATCGACAGCATGCGCTTAATAATAAGTTGTCCCTGTCTGCTGATGCGGTGTCCTTGCTGGGATCAAATATTTGTGCCGGCCTTTTCTCGTTGCCTTGGCCATCTTCGATATTACAGCCTTCACAAAAAGTTAAGGACCACTTGCACATATCATTCAACTTTTGTCGTGGTGGCATGCTGGTGTAGTGCTGAACATCGCTAAAACGGCGGCTTATGTAGGCAAACAAATGAGCACAGTTCATAACCAGGGATGCATTCTTTAACCTGCATCTCATTTTTGCCGTGCAGAAAGCCCCAGGTTTCGCTCACTATACACTGAAACTCGGTCTAGTTTTGCCGAAACTGCAGATTTTCAAACGCGCGAAGCATGCTGTGTGACGCGCACGTGCCATCCACACAGTGGTCGCCATGTTCACTAATGACCCCTTAACCTTGCTACCGAATTTTACGGGAAAAATCTTATTCGTTTATTTTTTCTGATTTATTGAAACTGTCACCCATTATGTTGACTGGTCCTTAATATTTTGTGAAGACTGTCCCATACGTCCATACGTGGTTGAAAGGGACGTAAACACCCTAACACCCACCTACCCCCCCCCCCCCACACACACACACACACTCGCGGTGTACCTAACCCACACACTGACAGAGCCGCAAAATTAGCACTGTCTTCTTCATGCCCTGTACTTACCCAAGGATATGGTTAAAAACATTCAGTAACGTCAAAACTGCCATTTTTTTCAACACAGCAAATATGTCTCATTTTACAAACTTAGCACTTTCCTCTTCGTGCCCTGTACTTATCCAGTATGCGGTGGAAAAGGACGTTAAACCCCCAAACACCTACCCACCCACCCTGTACTTACCCAAGTACATGATTAACTCTTTCCGGACGAACGGCCCGCTTATGCGGCCCTACAGCACACATCGGTTTCAGACGAACAGCCGCATATGTGGATCTTGATTTTTTTTTTTTAACTGCATGATTGACAACAAAGATATTTAAGTTTGTAAGTTGAAATTTCAGTAATAGCTGCATAAACGTGTTGCACGTTGATCAACTACCCTGAAAATGTCAAGTGTGCAGCTTGTTTTATTTTTTTATGATTATTTTTTGTGAACGTCACAAATCGGCCCGTCGACAGGGGATGGCTGAGGAAAACTCGGCCCGTCGTGAGTGAGTTAAAAGAAGGCCATAATTATATCAAGTCGAAACTGCCAATTTTCGACACAACAAATATGCCTCTTTTTTAACCAGTTCAAAAATAAATGGGGTCAAATGCACTTTAAGTACTCAAAATACTCAAGGAAAACGAGGGAAATGAATAAATCAGTTTTAATAAATCAACAACTTGATGTTATTTATTGTTTGCCACAGGTCTGTTGGTACCGCTGCTTCAAACAATATCCTATAGGTATCGTGGCAATGACGTCATAATCGTAACGTGTGTCACGTGAGTTACCAGCGTTACTTCAGCTTACATTGTAACCACGTGACGCTCATATTAGCATAACAGAGAAGCATTGGTAGTTTGTTTGTTAATAAAGGGTCCAATTTCATCGCCGAGTTGCGTTGTGTGTGTGTGTGTGTGTGTGTGTGTGTGTGTGTGTGTGTGTGTGTGTGTGTGTGTGTGTGTGTGTGTGTGTGTGTGTGTGTGTGTGTGTGTGTGAGAGAGAGAGAGAGAGAGGCTCAAGACTCTAGTTCTAGTAATATCTATCTAAAGAGAGTAGTAGCCACACACACACACACACACACACACACACACACACACACACACAGTCCCCCGTACAGCAACAGGAATAGCAGAAATAGCAATGAATCCATAGTTAAAAGAAACTACACACTAATAAAGAACATTTTAAAAGCGTGAATAACATACCAGTTATGGCAATACATGTAGGAATGGGCGAAAGTAAACTCTGGGGGGATTAAACATCGTGTGACATAAGATATTTGAAGAAGAGCTGTGTGAAAGTTGGGACAGAGCATGCGTGTTTAACTCGCGCTGGAAGACTATTCCATAATGCAGACAGACAGACTTGACTCGACAGATTTTATTGATTCCGGCCATGGGGGGAGTCAGTGGCTCAACGGTTGAGCTGAGCGTTGGACTCGAGATCGAAAGGTCCCTGGTTCGAATCCCGACAGGGCCAAAATTTGTACAGGCCTTCTTCACGTTGCCCCACTTCCACTGACTTTGAACTGGATCTGTTTCTGTAACTTGTCCATTGCAGTCAAGGATACATAAAATGGCAGCCTTACTGGATTGAATAAGTGTTCAGCTGGACTGTACATTTAGGGTAGCTATCCCCATCCCCCATAACCTGCCCCCTAGGGTCGTCTGCAGTCACCTCGTTGTGGCGTGGACGATAAACCCCAACTAACCAACCAACCGATATCACGAGGGTGAACAAAACAAGACACTAACAATCAAAGATACGCACATGCACCAACATGAACAACAAGGTCATTTACAGCATATTAACACCAAGCACAAATGAATAGTAAAAATAATCCGTATCACACTATTGCAACAGCGAAACGCGGCGTTTGAAAGCAAGCAACAGGAATCTCGCCAAGCTGATAGTCTTGGCCTCGCCATTGCTTTTCACGATGGTGACAAAGTGCGTCCGGCCCAACGCAGGTGAAAAGAAAGAGAGAGAGAGAGAGAGTTTCTCGTGTACGTGTGTTTATCGCTGTGTGTGTGTGTGTGTGTGTGTGGTCTTTGGTGCTTGCGCGGCTTTAAGCCCCCCCCCCCCCCAAACACACACACACACACACACACACACACACAAACCCTCACTCAGTCACTCACCATTGTGTAGTCTGTTTGTCAATACTTAACACAGTCTCTTTTTAATAATTGTGAGTGTGTTGGTGGGGGAGGGGGGGGAACTGAGGGCGCGCTGACTGAGAAGCCATTTCATCCATGTCGTCTGCTGACTGTGTACGAGTCTGTGTTTGTGTTCGTCTGTGCCGGTCAGTGTTAAAGAAAAGAGCGGGCAGAAGCCCCAGACACTCAATTTCAAATGCACGGACCCCCCAAGCAACACACACACACAGTCCCCCAAGCCTTTTTTCACACAGGGGACACCTCCGCTCCAGATCAATACACGCGATAGCAGAGTCCAAGGCGCCCATAACACAATATGTCGCTCAAATCACAGCAGAGCAGGGGAGAGCAAATAGCATCACCCGCACATTACCTCCCTTGATGGGCGGTTCGTGCAAAAGTAGTCCCAGGAGATAGGGACGAAAAGAAATGAAGTAACCGGATTTTCTCGGCGGGTGAGGACGGGTAATTGCCCTGCCTCCCCGTCGGACGGTCGCGGAATTAGCTGGAAACGACGTCATAGCAACAGTTTGTACCTTGTCAACAACCCGGGGATTTGGTCTGGGGGGGTTTGGGGGGTTGACTTTTTATGTGCAGACCGCAAGGGAGGAAAGCGAGCTTCCAAGGAGTTAAACAAGAGACGTCAGATACGGAAAGAATTTTTAAAATGAAGATTAAAAAAAAAAAACGAAACAAAGAAAACACAAAACATTTGGTTGGATGTTTATATATGCAGACAGCAGGGGGAGGAAAGTGAGCTTCCAAGGAGTTAAACAAAAAACGTAAGAAATGGAAAGAGTTAAAAGCGGAGATGAAGTGGGGAAAAATAAAACAAGAAACCATGGAGTTAAAGAAATGACGTAAGAAAAGGACATAGTTAAAACAGAGATGATGTAGGGAGGGGGCGGGGGGGGGGGGGAAGAACAAGAAACCAAAGAGGAAAACGAGATAAACAAAATCCGTAAGCAATTAAAAGAGTTAAAAACTGAGAAAAGACGAGAGATAAAGAAAGCGTTCCCTCCAGCAGTCCGTTTCGGTCTACACAGATTAAAATCGTAAATCAAAGAAACAACAGGTTAACAGAAAGAAAACCTTTCTTACAACACTTTATTTCCAAGTGCACAGATTAAAAATCACAAAACAAAACAAGAAAGCAAAACCAGCAGACAGATTTTTCCCAACCACATTTCGTCTGAAAGTAGATGGCGTTCATGGAAAAAACAAACACACAAACAAAAAGTTGTCTGCTGTTGTAGTTGTTATCGCTGACATTGATGTTGTCGTTGTTACTGTTGTTGTTTGGCAACGAGAATTTGCGTAGCACTCGAAAAAACTAAAGTCTTTTCACACACACACACACACACACACACACACACACACACACACACACACACACACACACACACACACACACACACTGATCTGACACCAAAAAAATGCTGTTACAACCGGTCCTCCCAAACAGTAAGAAGAAGTCCTATTCAAACACCCAAAATCACCAAAACAATAGACATTTGTTAAAAAGATTTAACGAAGTCTCAGCTAACATGACTATTTTTGTATTTCAGTATCAGATTTTGCCACGTATGTACGCACGAACCCTTTACATCACTCTTATGTCTTGCATGTTACCACGTACGTGCGTATTACGAAAATTTACATCACTCTTATATCTCAGTATATGTTGCCACCTACGTACGTAGGCATTCAGATTTACATCAATCATATAATTATCTCAGTGTGTGTTGCCACGTAAGTACGTATTTACTCAAAATTACCTCACTCTTATATCTCAGTACATGTTGCCACGTACGTAAGTACGCACTCAAAATTACATCACTCCTATATCTCAGTACATGTTGCCACCTACGTACACGCTCAAATTTACACCACTCTTATATCTCAGTACATGTTGCCACGTACGTGAGTACGCACTCAAATTTACATCATTCTTATAATTATCTCAGTACGTGTTGCCACGTAGGACATATTTACTCAAATTTACATCATTTGAGTGATTATCTCAGTACGTGTACGGAGCCGGGGTGGCCGAATGGTACAGCGTTGGACTTTCAATGCTCGGGTCGTGAGTTCGAATCCCGGCTGGGGCCAAATAATTATTTGTGCTGGCCTTTTTCTCGCTGTCCCATCTTTGATATCATCCTTATATGGTGGAAAAGGACGTTAAACTCCCAAACACCCACCCACCCTCAGTACGTGTTGCAACGTACGCATGTATTTACTCAAATTTACATCACTCTTATATCTCAGTACATGTTGCCACGTACATTCCTACGCACTCAAATTTACATCACTCTTATATCTCAGTACATGTTGCCACGTACATTCCTACGCACTCAAATTTACATCACTCTTATATCTCAGTACATGTTGCCACGTACATTCCTACGCACTCAAATTTACATCACTCTTATATCTCAGTACATGTTGCCACGTACATTCCTACGCACTCAAATTTACATCACTCTTATATCTCAGTACATGTTGCCACGTACATTCCTACGCACTCAAATTTGCATCATTCTTATAATTATCTCAGTACATGTTGCCACGTATTCGCACAATTTTACATCACGAATATAATCTCAGTACATGTTGTTACGTACGGACGGGCGGACTCAAATTTACATCACGTTACTCTTTCTAATTATGACATGTTGCCACGTACGTATGTATTTACATCACTCTTATAATATCTCAGTACATGTTGCAACTTACGTACGTACGCACTCAAATTTACATTACTCTTATAATTACGTCAGTGCATGTTGCCACGTACGTTTGTATTTACATCACTCTTATAATTATCTCAGTGCATGTTGCCACGTACGTACGCACGCACTCAAATTGACATCACTCTTCCATCTGAGTAGACGTTGCCACGCGCACACTCAAATACTTTCAGTCATCAACGATTTTGACACACGTACTTGACTATCATTTGTATCTAAGCTGCGCACGACAAAGGTCGCTAAACGCCTTTTCAGGTCTCCTAGCGATATTCAAGAGGCGTCACTTCAGCATCGAGTGCTCACCCTGAGAAGTCAGTTCGAAATTAGCCGTATTTCACTCCAAACAAAATCGATTTTGAATTTTTCCCTAAGCAATAAACCAAGCCAATGCGAATTCTCCAACTGACGCGGCTCATACGGTCTTTGATAAGAGAACAGGGTGAAAGAGTTCAGTCAATTTCAACGAGAGGTGATCGAGTGCGTTCTCGGAGGCAAAAATCTCCGCACCTAAGATATCTGTTCTTGTCACCAGGCCAGCGCGTAGTACCATTGGGCAACAGGATAGTCTCTGCAACATTTCGTCTCAGCTGAATTCTAGCGTCAAGTTGAACAATTGCCGCTGTCACACACAGATGGACGGAGAGAAATGAGACTTCGGCGTGAACTCCTGCGAGACTTCACACGTCAAGGGGACGTTACTCTGTTTTGAATTTGCGGTGGCTCGGACGGTGGGCTCTTTTGCGTTCTTAGACTAGGCCGTGAGGAGAGAGGGTCATCGGTATGAAAACAGCAGCAACAACAACAACGACGATGACAATCACTACATCAACAACAATCACCAAAAGCGACGACAACGACATCAGTAGCAAGAAAACTGACCCTGAAAACGATAACAAACGATAATGAGGCGATACATTATACACATTTGTTTTGCCATGAATAGGGAAATAAGCACAGAGTGGACCCAAGCGGGAAATATCTTTTCGCATTGTATCGTTATCTGACGACAAGTCGTCAGTGGTCAGTCGTTAAAAATCTCGAGCCGGCTAGGCTTGCTCCAGCAGCGGGGAGCCGGGGTGGCCGTTGGACTTCCAATGCTCGGGTCGTGAGTTCGAATCCCGGTTGGGGCCAAATATTTGTGCTGGCGTTTTCATCGTTGCCCCGTCTTTGATATCACCCGTATGTGGTGGAAAAGGACGTTAAAATTCCAAACACCCACCTACCCTTGCTCCAGCGGCAAGCCACTGGCATAGGGGACGGAACTCTACCTAGCTGCTTCCAGTTTTCGATGCTTCTCTAAACGTGTTGCCTCCCTTGCCTTGCCTGCAGCCAGACAGGTTGGTCTGTCTATAGATTTCTCCAGAAAAAGAGAGAGAAAAAAAAATCAGCATTACCCGGCCTACAAGGGACTGAGACCGACAACTGCTATCGATTTGAACAGGTTTTTTTCCGGTCGAAAGAGGACTGGTTCCTAAGTGCAAAATCGAGTGATAATTGTTTTTTGTTTTTTGTGTGTGTGTTTTTTGGGGTGTTTTTGGGAAGGGGGGGGAGTGTTTTTTGTATTTGTTTGTTTGGTTGTTGTTGTTGTTGCTGTTGTTTTATGTTTACAATTTACAAACCGTACATAAATCATAAGACAAATACATTGAAATTGTACCCTAACCCTAACCGTGGCCGAGGAGCCGGGATCGCCGAATGGTAGAGCGTTGGACTTTCAATGCTCGGGTCGTGAGTTCGAATCCCGCTGGGGCCAAATATTTGTGCTGGCCTTTTCCTCGTTGCACCGTCTTTGGTATCACCCATACGTGATGGAAAAGGGCGTTAAACTCCCAAACACCCTCCCTCCCCCTCCCCTAACCCTAGCCCTAATCCTAGCCTTAACTTTAAACTGTGCACTGCTGCGTTAAATTTCGGCGTAGTTTCAAGTTATATCAGAAACTAACTGCTGTCAGTTATATCAGAAACTAACCACAGTGTTTGCTAACAACCGTCAATTTGTCGAAAATTTTATGGCGAAAGCAATGAACAGCACACGCGTACACATTGACAATAAGAGTTTTCAACGAAACGCCGTGAATTTAACTGCAGATCGTTATGTGAAGTAGTGACATTAGAAACCATAAAACAAGTTGCGCACCGTTCACAAGCGCAAGGCTATTTATGGCTGGCATGGCTTTCCTCTCCGTAGGCGGCCAGCGCCAACGCCACGCTATTCGCATCGCCCCGCTATTGGCATTGCATAACATGACCTAATTCCGCACGCTGGACGCTTCCTCCCCTTGTCCGATGTGTCCAGCTCATTGCGCCAGCGTCGCTTTTGGAAGACAGACTTCAGTTCGCTCGGCAGCAGCGGATTTCCTCTGTTTTTACAAACTTGATCCCGCCACCTCCCCTTTTACCCCACCTGGGTGCTATGCGCATTTCAGTTCTCACCCCTTTTTCGTTTACCCTGCCTAATAGAAGCTCACTTAGATATGCCTACCTCAGTGCCTGCGCTTCTGTACCACATGAAAGTGGGACTACTTTGCCTTTGGTTTCAAATCTTTCCCGACCGGACTTTCGTGTCACTTCGGGACTGTCGGGAATCTACTCTTGAGCTGTTTTCTGCGTAGTTACCGCCTTTTGCTGGTACCAAATAGTTGATTTGACCTAATGGCTTGGCGTTTTCTTTGCTTTTTGTATCTCAGTGTAGGTAGCGTGAAGCGGGTTCAGCCCCCCAAACAGTAGTGGATTTCGCAATACTGCTTTTCTCCTAGAATCTTGGACTTGTATGTTTTACTAATCCTTTTCTGGGATTGTGCTTTCCCGTCTTGTCAAATAAATTCACTGAACGTGGACAACTCCGCCAATAGCTCGGGTAGTGTTGTAGTTAGTGTAGGTTTTTACTTGTGGTACGTACCTTTACAGTGCGAACACGCAGTAGATTCTCTGGGACACATGGTTTTCCCTGTCTCACGAATGCCAGACATAAAAAGGGCTAATAAAATACCAGAGGCGTGTTTGGTTACTTGGTTATCCATGGCCCGCATGTAAAAGTCGGTTGGTTAGGGAGTTTAGCCCCGGGTTAGAGTCTAACCTCGAACTAAACTAGCTCTAGGGTTAAATTTTCTTCTTCTTTTTGGGGTTTTTGTTGTTGTTGTTGTTTTTGTTTTGTTTTTTTGTTTTTGTTTGTTTGTTTGTTTTAAATCAGGAAGCGGGTCCATTCCAGCAAGGTGCCTATGCCGTTATAGAAGGACTTTTGTTTTTCTTTTTTCGCTTTCTTTTTTATTTGTTTTTTAAATTTTGTTTTGGGTTTTCTTTTGTCCTAGTCTGGGTTAGGCCCGTAGCCGTGGGTTAAATTAACCTCGAGTTATACATACGGGCCCAGAAGCCCGTGTCGCTATTTTATCAACAGCGGTACACACGCAAATCTCGGGTATTTTAATCTCTCGCAAATCACGGGTGTTCAAGTCCGATCCACCCGTAACGAGAACTGAGTGAAAGGTATTTCCTACTGCGTGACATCCCTGTCACTGTGCTCTGGATACGGACGTACGAGGGTTGCTGCTAACTGTAGTGTCTACATGCAACGACGTGATACAGCGTATCAACCTCTGGACGGGGCATGTAACATTTTTGATATTCTCTACTCGGGACTATATACTGTATGTAACATTCTGTGTTAGGTCATCAGGTTATTTGACAATATACTGTTATATCAACCGCTGCACGGGGAATGTAACATTTTTGATATTCTGTACTCGGTACTACGTACTGTATTAGGTCATCAAGTTGTTTGACAATATACTGTTATATCAACCGCTGGGCGGGGTATGTAACAATTTTGATATTCTGTAGTCGGAAGTATACGTACAACATTCTGTGTTGAACCATCGGGTACTTTGACAATATTCTGTTAAAGGTTGGTTTTAGGGGGCTG
Organism: Batillaria attramentaria; assembly: GCA_018292915.2. Lineage (NCBI taxonomy): Eukaryota > Metazoa > Mollusca > Gastropoda > Batillariidae > Batillaria > Batillaria attramentaria. The sequence continues at coordinate 252,757 of JACVVK020000164.1, forward strand.
GGTGGTACGTGTAGTTCCAGGGAGATGATAGAAGAATTGTAGTCCGAGGCAGCAAGCTAAAGTCTAGTCTAAAAGCCCTTACAACACGTGAGACACCCGCTTGCGGTATTGCGCGGCGGTTGCGACACACTTTGGCTAAGAGCTGCACCGCCCACCATACCCCCCCCCCCCCCCCTTGTTGGTTACCCGCCACCAGGTGCGCAAGCCTCTTACTGCCTCTCCAGCTATCACTCCTCTTTGTGGAAAGCAGGCCTCTCCCCTGTGCCACCCTCCCCTGCCTGTCCCTCTCCTGTAACACCCACCAACCATACAGCACCCAATCCTACATGCACAACACCCCTCTAAATACTACAACAAACACCCCCTCTCAGCCTGTCTCCAATCACCTCGCGTGGAGAGAGACGTAAAACCCAAGCAAGCAGCAAGCAGCAGCGGTGGTGGAAAAGGGCGTTAAACAGCCGAACCTCCTCCCCCCCCCCCTCCCCTCTCCTCCATACACATTTACCTCTTTAATTTGGGCGACTAGATCAGCGTTTAACCGGCATCAACAGTAAGATCGCCTCGTAGGCAAAACGGTTTAGAAAACCAGTCCAGAACCCGTATGTAGAACTCGAGGTTGATTTAACCCCACGGCTACGGGCCTAACCCAGACTAGGACAAAAGAAACCCCAAAACAAAATTAAATAAAAAAGGAAGCGAAGAAAGACAGACAAAACTCCTATAACGGCATAGGCACCTTGCTGGAATGGACCCGCTTCCTGATTTAAAACAACAACAACAATAACAATAACAAAAACCCAGAAAATTTAACCCTAGTTTTCTACTTTAGTTCGAGGTTAGACTCAAACCCGGCGCTAAACTCCCTAACCCCGACTTTTACATGCGGGCCCACCTAGCTTTTGCACTCCTTTGTTTGTGGTGGTGGTGGTGTTTTTGTTCGTCGTTCATTGTTTTTTGTTTTGTTTTGTTTTTGTTTTGTTTTTCCTGCCTCAATTCTTCGCCTGCCCCAGTGGTATTCCTCCTGGGACCATTTTTTTTATATTATGCATGGTGATGAGCATGAGGAGGATGGTATGATAATGCTATGGAGGTCCATGAGATTTGATACTGCGTGACATTGCCGCATTCCCGCACGCTTCCCGATAGGGATAACAGCTCCTATAACTGCTGCCGTTACCAAGACAATAAAGTGTCGCTCCCACGATAAATCTAAAACACCCCAACAAAGCAAAAGTCAGCCTCAGAGACAACAAGCTGTTCCAAATAGCTGTTAGCGTTCAGGGGAGGGTGGGTGGGTGTTTTGGGGGTTTAACGTCCTTTTCCACCACATACGGGTGATATCAAAGACGGGGCAACGATGAAAAAGCCAGCACAAATATTTGGCCTCAGCCGGGATGCGAACTCACGACCCGAGCATTAGAAGTCCAACGCTCTACCATTCGGCCAACCCGGCTCCTAGCGTTCAGGGGATATTTTCGCCAGGCGCTTCAGAAAAGACAAACTATACATTTTAGCCGGAGGCGTGGAAAAGGGGATTTAACATTCGAGTGACACGCACTTTATGCCTTGTGCGCTTTAAACGTGTCTGTACGTCGATTTTACTCGTATCCAAACGACCAGATACAAGCTGTCGCAAGACGTATGCTTGGTTACGATATAAACGGGTTTGGGAGTGGGACGTAACGTTGAGACTTGATGTGAGCACTTCGCAAATTATTTCCTCGCCGCAAGCAAGCTGCCGCCTGCGATTCACGTAAGTTGGTCTGTAGCTTATTCAATTCTCGCAGGTAACCAGAGAGTTAGAATTCTGTACACTGAAGGAAAGTATCGAAAATAATAATAATAATAATGGTAATAATAATAATAATAATAATAAATGGTATTTGTAGGGCGCATTTCTTTGGAATAAATTCAATGCGTCAATCACTCACCGACACTCACGCGGGAGCTGGGATGGTCGAATGGTAGAGCGTTGGACTTCTGATGCTCGGGTCGTGAGTTCGCATCCCGGCTGGGGTGAAATATTTGTGCTGGCTTTTTCATCGTTTCCCCGTCTTTGATATCACTCGTAAGTGGTGGAAAAGGACGTTAAACCCCCAAACACCCACCCACCCACCCGACACACGCACATTTTACAAACGATGGACAGACATACACTGGTGAAACTGACTAGTTACTGGCACAGGAAATTACTGGAAGGCTTTACAAAAGAGGAACGTTTTAAGATTGCACTTAAAAACAGATAGTAAGGGCGCATTTCTCAGATGTGCTGGCAGAGAATTCCAAAAGGTTGCGCGACAAAACTGAAAGAGCGTTGGCCAAAGGATTTTATCGAAGCACATGCCAGTTCTTTTTAAGGAATTAGAAAACTACCCGCAAAGTCAACGTCAAATTTATTTTCAGACTCTGTAGGGGCATTGGAAACAAAAGGAAACAAACATGTATATATGCGTTACAGCCACCTGTGCCATAATTCTTACATGCGTGTTAACCATCCGCTCACAAAGAGAACAGTACTAATACAAATACACAGATTTACCCAGCACGTCATCCGCTAAAACAATAACAACAACGGACAAATACCGAAGAAAGGGAAAAATTGATATTACAGAATTACAGTGTGTGTGTGTGTGTGTGTGTGTGTGTGTGTGTGTGTGTGTGTGTGTGTTACGAGCATGGCTGTGCCTTTTGTTTGTATTTTGTTTGCATGCTGTAGGATAACAGCTGTAATGTTTGTTTTATTTTGTTTTTTTTGGTGTTGTTGTTGTTGTTTTTGTAGTTTTAGTGAGACAGAGAAGTTGCTACGTTTAGTTCATATTGTGTTTTAGTAATGTAAATCTGTTTCCCGTGATCCAGAAGTCTATTGTTACCACGAGCATTCGAGAGTGGTGACCTTGTTTTTGACTGTAGCCTTTTTCGCCTCGGGCGGCGACAGGCACTTAGGGCCAAGGGCTGAGTCGCTCGGAAATTTCGTGCAAATCGCTTTGTTATGACTTGTTTACGATTATAACGCGCCTAGGTTCGGCGGGCAGGTACTCGATTAGTCTGGATTCTTCTTAAGTTTTAAAATAGTAATAAGGTGATTCACGTTCTGATTTTTGATTGGTTCTTTTATAAGAGTGGTCCAGAATGTACTAGAATGCTGTAACGGTATTTATCATCCATGGCGGCATCTTTTTCTTTGATCTCTCCTGTGTAATAAGTGTCCGTATTGTACTAGTACTTGAGAAATCATGTGACACAGAGCACGACATCACATGACAATCAGGCATGCTTACCTGCAAAAAGGTTCTTTCTTTCAGAAAGAAAGAACAGAGATACAACCTTTTTGGCAAAAACGCCCGTCGTCATCGATGAGCAAGTACATGTATTACTACTCCTCGGGGAGAACTCGCTCCCGATGTCAACACCATCGACGATGGAACATTTTGACTCGGCATATCGGTGTTTCCAACTTCATAAACTCGTTGTAGAAGTACAAAACAACAGTAGCCTGTACCTAGCAAGCAATCCTTACTCAAATTTCGGACAGTTTTAACCAACACTTATCAAAATTCGTTCTCAAAAAGTTCAATCGAGGCTGGCGTCTCGCCGGCATGTATGCTGTTTACTGATTTGGCCGTGTGCTATCGGCGCAGAGAATGGCAGCGGATTCGTGATCTAGATACATCTCCGATTGAACAGAAGCTTCTTGAATCGTTTGAGTCATGCATGCAGTTATAAAATGTATCTGCTGGGGGGTAGGTCACTTTAATCGGTGTATATGTACTACAAATATTAGAATAAACACTCACAAAGATTCAGATTTCGTGAAAATCGCAACAGGAAGAACCCCGCTTGAACGCGCCCTAATCGTACAAAGCGTGAACACTGAGAGCTGTTCAGTTTTGATCGGTTTCGCATTCACCTCCCAAATTTACATTTCCTTGAAAGCGTCAGCATGTTTGTTTGCGTCTTTAGTGGAAGTTTAAAACTTGTGGTTTTGTTTGGATTTGAGTTCATGAGTGAATTGACACCGTCTTGACAGCATAAAAAGGCGCACTTTATTCTGTCGGCGTAGTGCTCTGCCGACGCACAAACTCGTTCGTCTGCTATGTGCAGCCGCTGTCGACTGCCAGTTTTTACTAGGATAAACGTTCAAAATATACCATAAATTGGCCCAAAAAAAGGATGATAAAGCATTTACACCCCATCAAGCTGTGGAATACCGACTCGTATTTTGATCCAAGACGCAATCAACCCTTCGCTAAAGCTCAGGGTTGATTTGCGTCTTGGATCAAAATACTCGTCGGTATCCCACAGCTTGATGGGGAATAACTGCTAAATACGGCTCGGAGATGTTTGCGTGTGTGTGTGTGTGTGTGTGTGTGTGTGTGTGTGTGTGTGCATGAGAGAAGCTTGTATGTGCGAAGCTTGAGAGAAGTGCTGTAATAAACTCCACACGGTTATAACATTTCTACGCGCTCACGTGTATTCTGTGAGTGAAAGAGGCATTACGCAGTCTATAAGAACTCGCTACGTGAGGAGTGTTAGCCTGTGTCATCGTAATCTGCGGTAAGACGACGGGCTCTTCAACATTTCTCCACACGTAACAGTGTGTGTGTGTGTGTGTGTGTGTGTGTGTCTGTGTGTGTGTGTGTGTGTGAGAGAGAGAGAGAGGGGTGGGGGGGGGGTAATTGAAGCAGACAAAGGGGTGGGTATACCTCAACGATTTAGGCTGTACACACAGATAGAATTTCTCATCGTCAAAATATGTCTGCATAATGAAGACTGATACCACGGCACGTCCAGGTCTCTTAGAGAACCAAACAAAAAACCGCATAAATCAAGACTGTACACAGATAGACTTTTGTGTGTTTGTTTGTTAGTTAGGGCTTAACGCCGCGCAAGCAACAAAGGCTAATTCGCGGCTCATTAAAGTCGCTTCCTGCCAGGTCCTATAAAACATAAAAATTCCCGCATTAAAACAAGATGTAAATAAATATTAATAATCTATCGGGTCTAAATGAGACTTCTTTGAGGACTTAAAAATTTAACATAGGGGGTCAGTGAAAGACTGAATATTTGAGGTCTATAATTTATAGAACAGGTTGACCTCTTTCAGGAAACTGAAGACGCTGTCGGGAGGGACATCCCTGAACAGCACCTTCAGTGAATCTGCACAGTAATGTTTGGCCCGGATCTCAGTGAGATCTGTACATGAAAAATCTGTACCATGCAAAAACACCATAGCGCATTCAGTTAGCAAATCGCTTGAAGCTTTATTACCGTACGACTTCAACGTTGATATCCTCTTGAGAGGAAGCCCCACCCAGTTTGTATACCAAAATACAAGTCTTTTCCAAACAGTTCAACAATTTATTGAGCTATCGGGTCGCTTCGCCATTTAAATTTATAAACCTGTGTCCACGCGGACGGGCTGTTGCCACCACCACTCACAGTAAAGTTTGATATGCTCTTTCATCTTTCTTCTTCCTGCTCTCATCTTTTAGTTTTCTCTTTTTATGTCTTTACATCTCAGTCCAGTCAGTTTTTCCACGCCAGTTTCTCCGCCATGCTTTTTGTAAATTGGTTTAGATGAGCACGTATATACAAGTTTTACTTGCTGTGCTCTTTTCAACGTAATACTGTTTACTGCTTGACGGTGAATTCATCGAATAAAAATGTTTAAACACAAAAAAAACACTTTCGCGTGTTACACACACACACACACACACACACACACACACACACACACAAATTCAAAGCTCATTCAGTCTCTTAGGTAATTACAAAATCATGAACACGTTTCCTACACAGATCTGGGAGCGTTTAAAAAAAAGATGTTCATACTGAAGAAACGAACCAGCGCGCGTTCCGTTTTCTAAGGTTAGTTTTCTTAGGTTACAAGCAAAGACGTCTTCCGTAAAAAGGACCAAAAAAGTACACTAAACGAACGTAATAAAGCGCATTTAATTTTCTTAGGTAGTGTGAAAAACCACTAGGGATGAGCGGTGGTCTAATAGGTAGCGCGTCGGATTTAGCCGCTGCGTTACTGAACGGCCGTCACCAATGTCATGGCGATGAAGCGTGGGTTCGAGCCCAGGTCGAGCGTGTGATATATGTTACCGGTTTTTCCTGGCTGCCGTGCTGCTCATCAGGGGTTTCTCTCCGGGTTATCCGGCTTTCCTCCCCCAGCAAAATTGTAACCACCACCCCCTTAAAGTCTGAGTCTGAGGATTTTATACGCTCTGTATGGGGCTGTGATTGTATTCTGCATGGTACAAACTCTAACAGTAAGGGGGTTGGAATCTTTTTCAGTAGAAAGTACACACAGTTATACGAGGCGGTGATGGTGGTTACCTGGTAATTGGGGGGGAACCGGGGTGGTCGAATGGTAGAGCGTTGGACTTCTAATGCTCGGGTCGTGAGTTCTATGCCGGCTGGGGCCAAATATTTGTGCTGGCTTTTTCATTGTTGCCCCGTCTTTGATATCACCCTGTGTGGTGGAAAAGGACGTGAAACCCCCAAACACCCACCCACCAACCTGGTAATTGACACTGAGTTAATGGGCAAACGTATAACATTGGTCAATGTGTATGGCCCTAGCAGTGTGGACTCACCATTGTTTTTTTAACCACTCATGAAAGATGTTGATCAGTTAGATAATGAGCATATTATTATAGGAGGAGACTGGAATGTTGTTCTAGATCCAAAACTTGATGCATTTAGATATTCTTCAGTTAGTCGTCCATGTGCTAGGAAAATGTTGTATGATATCATGTCCTCCTGGAACTTAGTGGATGTTTGGAGAGAACTCAACCCAGGTAAGAAGTATACTTGGCGACGCTTTAATTCTTGCCAACAGGGACGCCTCGATTATTTTTTAGTAACAGACAGCTTAATGGTCGATTTAACCTGGATGGTTTAAATACATCATCAATAAGACAGGGTTATAGATCTGACCACAGTATGGTTTTCCTAGATTTTAAAGCCAGTATCAACCATGGACTTCGTACATATTGGAAGTTCACCAATTCACTGTTAAAAGATAAGAAGTATGTTGAAGTAGTTAAAAATGTTATTCTTGATCTTAAGAAACAATATGGTGTGCTTATATACGACAGCAAAAATGTGGGCAATGTGCCTAATGACACGTTACAGCTGGTAATTAATGATCAACTATTTTTCGAGATGTTGTTGTTAGAAATTAGAGGGAAAACAATATCGGATGCCTCTTATAAAAAGAAGGAAGACAGAAACAAAGAAAACACTTTAATTAAAGATATACAAAAGCTTGAAGAATGTATTAATGATGATAACAGACAATTACTGGATAAGAAAAAAGAGGCATTACAAACACTCAGGAAAAAACACATTGACGGCATGATTATAAGGTCCAGAGCCAAATGGATACAGGAAGGGGAAAGAAATTCTAAATATTTTTGTAGTCTAGAGAGCAGAAATTTTGTGGATAAAACCATGTTCTGTATCAAGACTGATAGTGGTGAGGAAACCTCTGATCCTGCCATAATAAAGGAAGAAACTAAACAGTTTTATGAAAATCTTTATGCTTCCAAAGAGGCCAGTATCAGTCAGGTGGAGGTAGGGTGGGTGGGTGTTTGGGAGTTTAACGTCCTTTTCCACCACGTATGGGTGATATCAAAGACGGGGCAACGAGAAAAAGGCCAGGACAAATATGTGGCCCCAGCCGGGATTCGAACTCACGACCCGAGCATTGGGAGTCCAACGCTCTACCATTCGGCTATCCCGGCTCCCCATCAGTCATGTGGAATTAACAGAGAAAGTAAGTGGCCCCTTTCTATCACAAGAGGAAAGAGATTGATTAGAGGGTAGCATCACTGTTGACGAAGCTCTTGCAGCTCTCAAACAGATGCAAAGTAACAAGAGTCCGGGATGTGATGGCTTTACAACGGAATTTTACAAATTCTTTTGGGCAGATATAGGGCAGTTTCTGGTGCGGTCTATAAATTATGGTTTTCTAACAAGTCAGATGTCCGGGACTCAACGTCAAGGGGTAATAACTTGTATCCCAAAAGAGGGAAAGTCCAAGAAGTTTTTAAGTAATTGGAGACCAATTACCCTCGTAAATTCAGCATACAAAATCGCATCTGCCTGCATCGCTATAAGGTTAAAGTCTGTCTTCCCAAAGATTATCCATCCAGATCAAAAGGGTTTGATGTCAGGAAGATTTATCGGAGAAAACATAAGGTGGTTGTGTGACATACTGGTGTATACAGAGTCACAGAATATACCGGGACTTCTCCTATTAATAGATCTTGAAAAAGCTTTTGATGGTGTTGCATGGTCATTTCTTGAAAAATCGCTAGATTTCTTTATGTTTGGCCCATATATAAAACACTAGATAATAAAAATATTCTACAGTAATATTAGTGCATGCGTTATGGTCAATGGGGAAATATACTTCTTGGTTCAATATAGAACGCGGGGTTAGACAGGGGGATCCTTGCTCGCCGTATTTATACCTTATATGTGCAGAGATCATGTCACTTTTGATTAGAAACAATAAAAACATTAAAGGTATTAAAATAAATGAAGACATAGAAACATTGTTATCCCAGTTTGCTGACGACACCTCCATTAGCCTAGACTGTTCTAAAAAAAAAATCCTTTGAGGAGTGCTTAAACTGACTTACTTTTTTCTCCTCTATATCAGGTCTGAAAATCTATTTTGACAAAACACAGGTTGTTTGGATAGGGTCTAGAAAGAATTGTTCTGTCATATATGTGCCGCAACTGCGACTTGTTTGGAATCCTGGAATTTTTAAGGTTCTTGGCGTTTTATTTTCCACACGGATAGAAGAAATAGTTACTTTGAACTATGAAAACAAATTGATGGGCATTCAACGTATGATTTCAGCATGGTCGAGGAGACAGCTGACACCACTAGGCAAGATAATAATTAAGAGTTTAGCTATGTCCAAAATTGTTCATTTGCTAATGAACATTCCTGATCCCCCGCAGGCATTTTTGAGGGAACTCGACAATTGTTTCTATAAGTTTCAGTGGGGTGGGAAAACGCCAAAGATAAAAAAAGCAGTTGTGTCCTCGGACCACGATCAGGGGGGATTAAAAATGTTAAATGTTTATCCTTTTGTTGCTAGCTTAAAGATAGGATGGCTGAGAAGAGTGTTGGGTGCAAAGTCTTCTGTGAAGGATTTAGTTACTTGTATGTGTCCAGGGGAGCCGTTGTGGTCGAATGGTAGAGCGTTGGACTTCTAATGCTCGGGTCGTGAGATCCCGGCTGGGGCCAAATATTTGTGCTGGCTTTTTCATCGTTGCCCCGTCTTTGATATCACCCTATGTGGTGGAAAAGGACGTTAAACCCCCAAACACCCACCCACCCTGTATGTGTCCAGATATCTCAAAGTTAATGAAATTTGGATGTGAATTTGCAAATGTCATGAACAGATGCAGAAATATATTCTGGTGTGATGTTGCTAAACATTACAGAAAACTTTGCAATTCATGTACACCTAAGAAGATAGAAGAATTCTGGTCATAGCCCATCCACTATAACATTAATATTGTCAGGGATAAAAGAACAGTGCATATCAAAGAATGGACAGAGAGAAATATCTGGGTGATTGGAGATTTAGTGAATGACAAGGGGGATTTTTATAGCTTTAAGGAGCTTAAAAGCAAATATCCAGGCATATCAACCAATTTTGTATTGTACAGTGGCATTATTAGTGGGGGTCGGCCCGCTATTGCGCGGGTCCGTTAGTGCGCGGGGCCGCTAGTGCGCGGGTCCGGGTCCGCTAGTGCGCGGGTCCGCTAGTGCGCGGGGCCGCTATTGCGCGGCCATATCATCTATAAGAAGCAATACTTGCCAAGGTGACGGGGCCTACCGTGCACCCCCCCCCCACCCCGGGAATGTACTACGATGGTGCCAGATGTCTTCCTAGGATGTCCTGATTGTATTTCAAAAATGTTCCCAAGAATCCATAGGGATGCACCAGAGTTACAGCCCTTAACTTAAAGGCGCGCTTTCACACTTCGACGACTTACGTGATATTCACAAACAGCTGGTCTAAATCATAAACAGATTCTTGTACTACTTAAATCAATTATTATGCCACTTGCCAATGGTTTATTATCATTTAAACAAACAGAAATGAAGTATATATCAAAATGCTTATTATATACGGTGATGGTCAATGTACGCGTAGTATTATGGACGACTTGCCGGTATTGGTAAAAATCTGACAAATGAGTGTTTTCATTGGTTGTACTTCTTTATAATAAAATACATCATAAACTCTTTATTAAATGGCCAAAGTAACATTTATACATGTATATAAATTTGAAATTTGTTTTGTATCACTTTGGTGCTCGTGAGTCACAGCACATGATCTGAGATATTTTCCTCGAGCTACAAAAGTATATGACATACATGATGACAGATGAAAATAAGAGCAATGTTTTGATCTTCGAAAATGTCAGGTTCATATCACATGAAAAATCTGCAGGAGTCCGTAAATGTGACATGTCAAACACAGTGTGTATAGTGCCTAATCACGAGCCAGAATATAGCATGTCTGAATTTGTCAACATACATTCATCAAGTGAATCACCCAGCCCATCCTACACAAATATGAGTGATTTAATGCTTTAAAACTTCCACATTAGAAAAGCATGATCACAGGGCTTTCCTGTGCCCCCCCCCCCCCCCATCAACCCATTGATCCAACACACACACACACACACACACACACACACACGTCCCTATATATACGAGAAATTTCCATTTGAAAAAAAATGGGTTTCACAAAAACAGTGGGTTCCTTGGAAAATCGTCAATATTTTCCATATAATTATACTACTTCACATTTGCTTTGCATCACTACAAAGACAAAGACTGTTGAATAGACAATCTGCTTTTATTTCATTAAGGTAATTAAATTGCAATCCTCGCGCATAAGGCAACAAAACAGAACAATCATAACCGAACATTTCATTCCCGCGCAATAGCGGCCCCGCGCACTAGCGGACCCGCGCAATAGCGGCCCAGCCCCTTATTAGTGCCATTAAGAAATATAGACACACACATAATAGCCAGGAAAAACCTGTATTACATAACACAAGCACGACCAGGGCTCGAACCCACCCTTCATCACAATGAATTTGGTGACGGCCGTTCAGTAGCGCAGCGGCAAAGTCCGACGCGCTACCTACATGTATTAGACTACCGCTCACCCCTCACATTCTCACATACATTCTATTCTTGCACATAAACAGTGTTGTGATGTCCCAGCATTTGACAGCTTTAAGGTGGGAGACATTACCTTGTATTGAACGCGGGGCACACGGAACACGTCTATTATTTTTATTCGACAGTCGTCCATAAACGGAAACACATTGTACAGTCTGCACTGTTGGCTCCGTATTTGTGTGGCCATGTCATTCTTTTTTTTAATTATTTGTTTGGGTTTTTTCTTAGCCTGTATCGGCGTGCGCGCATGTGTGTGTGTGTGTGTGTGTGTGTGTGTGTGTGTGTGCGCGCGCGCGCGCGCCATCGGAAACATCCGCGGAATATGTACTTGTCTGTGTAATCCTTTCGCGTTTTGGATGCAAAGATTGTAGACTAGACTACACTAGTGTAGAAGAAGCTAACATTTTCAAATACTATGTGCTTGTAACCATTGTTTTAATCAGCGTTTCAAAGAGGAAAACGTATAAAACCGTTTCCGATCCCTTGTCGATAAAAAAGACAACACCAAAACAAGGGGGAAAGAAGTAAAAAAAGAGAAAGAAAAAGACAAACAAAAGCCGGTATTAACTATCTAAGAGAGAGAGACAGAGACTTTGACTTTGACTTTGATGCTTTATTTAACAACGGTATAAGATGTTGGTTACAATAACCATTTTTCAAACTTGCCGTTGAACACTAAACTACATACGACATAATGGTAGTACAAAATCACAAGAGTATTAAGCACACGGAAAAGCAAACCAAACGTAACAACAACAGCAACCAGTACACACACAAACGAACAAAAGGATAGGACAGGGCTAAGGGATACGCAGGCAATCAAGCAATATTATGTACACAATAAATGATAAAACAAAAATCTCCAACAGTAGCCTTAGCAATAGACTAAGACCTAGACGAAGTGGGCTAAATTGTGCGAATGTTCACGCATTGGTCATGGGGCTAGAAGGTTAGGTGACAAGTGTTTACAGTGAGGATAGCAAATACTTGAGGAGATCCTCTTTCAAACCTGCGAGCGTTGGCCTTGCTGTGATATTACCTGGCAATGAATGCCACAGTGTTGCCCCCGAGAAAGACAGGGAGAGAGAACAAGAACCTTTATTTTACAACGGTAGAAGTTACAGGCATATTCATACCAATTTTAAAACCTGCCGTTGCTACACTACATGAGCTAATACTACTGTAAATGCTAAGTAAGGACAGCACACACACACACACACACACACACACACACACACACACACCGTACCACATCACACATACACAAACAACATCAAGCGTGTATTATTCGCACGCATCAATGCAGAACATAATCGTAAACGGAAATAATGTGAAAATTTCTTTAGAGTGGGCAAAAATGACGATGTGTCATACACAGATAAGAAAACGTTATTCATATTGATGAAAGGTGAATGTGGGTACTTGGCACGAAGTAAAATTTAGTGATGCATGTGCAGGTGAAAAGCAGACATAGCCATAGCAATGACAATGAGCAGCTCATGATCTAGGACACCTAAAAATTAAAGAGATCCTTTTTAAACGATGAGAGCGAACCACTGCTTGTAATCAGAGTGGGCAAACTGTTCCAAAGAGTGGCACCCGAGAATGATAAGCTTGTTTTAAAGATATCTATCCTTGGACGTGGGGTAATGAGGCGTAGCCTGGAGTTTGGGTAACGGGAGTCTGAAGTAGTAAAGAGATGACTGAGGTCGTGGGGGAGAAAACCATTTAGGATTTTAAACATGAAAACGCCTTTACTAAAAAGAAGTTATTTTGAAAGAGGGAGTATCTCTAGATTCCGGAGCTTCTGGTCAGTGGATAAGGACGGGTCAGGTAGGATCAGCTTTGCTGGTCTTCAATGTAGGGAGTTGAGTCTGAGTTGAGTGAGAGAGAGAGAGAGAGAGAGAGAGAGGCGTGCAAATCGCGACGTCTGGCGACCCCCTTAACTGGCTGAACATTTCGCACATTACTGGCTGTGACAGCTGTAGTGGTAGCACCGCAGTGACGACTGACATCTTATTACGACGAGACTCGCATCTCGGGGCACAATGAGTTAATCCCGATGTAACAGGCCGGAGTATACCCCTGACTACTTTTATACCCTCGGGTATAAAGTAGCCTAGGCCGGTTCAACCCCCTGGGTATAGATCAGTGGTAGGGGGGTTAAAGTGGGCAGGAGAGGGTTAAAGGGGCCTAGCCCAGAGTACACCCCGGGGTATAGTCTGGGCTAGACCAGTTTATACGGGGGGATAGTCTGGGCTAGGCCAGTTTATACGGGGGTATAGTCTGGGCTAGGCCATTTCATACGAGGGTATACTCCAGGCGGGGTATAATCTGGACTGCTACACCGGTAACGCAGTTACGGATCTATGAAACCTACACCGAAGGTAGGTGGAAACAACTTTAATGATTTCCTTTTTCACATCAAACAACGTCAGCAGAAGCCCAGCGTGTCTGCCACGGAATAAGCAAGTTACAAACGTGTGTTATCTGATCGTGCGCCCGCGCGAAGTCAAGCGTGGTAGTGGATGCGCATCCCATTGCGCTTGAAAGCTGCACAACAGACGTTGAAAATCTGATCCGATCATTGCTGAGTAGGGCAAAACAGGAGGAGAATAAGACAACAGAGTTTACAAAACGCTTCACAAGTACATGTAGGTCAGACCGTGAAACGGTGTATTGTTTCTCTTCACATCGCTTAAACTGAAACTGCCCCGCCGACCAGTTTGCATCATTTGTTCAACGTTACATTTTTGAATTAGTCCTTGGTGCTTGCGCGGCTTTAAGCCCTAAAAACTCGCTCACTCGCTCGCTCATTCACTCACTCACTCGCTCAGACATACACTCACTCGCTCACATACACTCATGCACACACTCACTCACTCATACACTCACTCACTCGCTCACTCACTCGTGGCCGAATGGTAGAGGGTAGGACTTCTAATCCCGGCTGGGGCCAAATATATGTGCTGGCGTTTTCATCGTTGCCCCGTCTTTGATATCACTCGCATGTGGTGGAAAAGGACGTTAAACACCCACCCACCCACCCAACCACTCACCCACCACTCACTCACTCACTCACTCAAAAATAAATAGGGTAGGTCTGGGGACTTCAAATTTTTAAATTACTTCTTCTCCCATTTTCCGGGGGGAGACAGCATTGGTATTTACATGCTGCTGCTATAGGTGCCCAACTGGGACAGGAGCCAGGGGAAGTAACTATAGGACACGCTTCCGCTGCGCAGCCTCAGCTCCCAGTGCGGGGAGCCGGGGTGGCCGAATGGTTGAGCGTTGGACTTCCAATGGCCGGGTCGTGAGTTCGAATCCCGGATGGGGCCAGATATTTGTGCTGGCTTTGTCACTGTTGCCCCGTCTTTGATATCAACCGTATGTGGTGGAAAAGGACGTTAAACACCCAACCACCCACCCACTCACTCACTCACACACTCACTTAAAAATAAATAGGGTAGCCGGTTTGGCGACTTCAGCTTTTTAAATTACTTCTTCTCCCATTTTCCGGGGGGAGACAGCATTGACATTTACATGCTTCTGCTGTAGGTGCCCAACTGGGACAGGAGCCAAGGGAAGTAACTATAAGACACGCTTCCGCTGGTGGAAAGAGGTGGTGGTGAAAGAGGCCGTTAAACTCCCAAACAACCCTACCCATCCACCCTCACATTGTGTCCCTCCAGATGCAAAAATGTAACAGTTTTAAGTACATGTATCATTAGTAGTTTTATCTAGATTTCTTCGCAGATGAGGGGACAGTGGTCGGTCTGTGTACCCGGTGACGTTTTCCCTAGTGTAGCTCGAACCAGCACCCAGCGACCTTTTTTTTTTTTTTTGGCTGCCATAACTCTTTGCCAGTTCCAGTGGTGTTCCTCCCAGGTCATGGGTGGAATTCACGGAGGGCTCGGAAGCTGGGGCAATTTTTTTTATTATTATGCATGATGATGGATATGAGGATGATGGTAAGATGATGCTATGGAGGTCCGTGTGGTTTGGGACTGCGGGACAGGGCCGCATTCCACGTTTCCTGTCATAAATATCTTTGCATCAACCAGGCCCGGGAACTACGGCACCTGCGGTGCCGGTCGTGTAATCATCCACATCATAAGACGTGTCATACCAAGGGAAGCACCCCAGAAGTCGCACCCGTGACGTGGGTGAATCTCGGCTGCGTGGCAACAGCCTCCCCATTGGGCCCATAGCACACACGCTCTGGGTAGGAGCTGACCTAGGTAGGAAAAGTCCCGCTTGCCTCGGCTGGGACTCGAACCCGGGTCTCCCGGTCCATGGTCCGAAGTGCTAACCACTACACTACGGGGGCTGGTGCACCCAGCCGGCGACCATAGTCGTGTTTTCGCGTGCCGCATTACCGTGCACGTGTTCCTGCCGCATGTTACACAAGCTTGGGTTACCTGACTCTTGTTTCATTGTGCTCGTGGTTAAAACTAAATTGACAAATCAATCTCTTGCCAACCAGCTGTTATGACGAAGCGCAGAAATACATACGTGGAGGAGAACAGAGAAATCGTTTATTGTTTGTTTGTTTGAAATATTTAGCATGAAGTATTCGAGATTCAGAAAACATTTTCGAATTATTGAAAAGAAAAGAAAAGAATTTTAATTGGGTATTGGTGTGTATTGTTGTTGTTTTGTTTTTGGTTGTTTGTGTTTTTGTTGTTGTTGTTTTTTATTTGTTTTTTTCTTGTTGTTTTGGGATGTTTTTGATGTTTTGGTGGGGGTTTTTTTGGCTGGTGTGTGTGTGTGTGTGTGTGTGTGTGTGTGTGTGTGTGTGTGTGTGTGTTTTCGAGGGGGGGGGGTCTTTCGTTGCTTGGTCGGTTGGTGGATCGGTCGGTTGATTGGCTGGTTTAAATTTTTATTTTTGTTTATGCGTGCGTGCGTCTGTTCCTCGCCGGCTGGTACGTGCTGGCAAAGGACGTTAAACTCCCAAACACCAACCCACCCACCCACCCACCCACCCACCCACCCTCCGCGCCGGCTGACGTGCTGTTTGCTTATTTTTCCTCCCAGCGGTTTGTTTCTGCATCTGTTGTACACTCCAACACATTTCATTCACTTCGACCCTAACGTCAAGAGCATGTCACCGTCGTTATTGTCATTCGTGTAACTGAGACCCCTCCAAAAAAACGTCTCTCATCATCAACAGAAAAACATATACAAGCGTTTAAAAAAAAACACTTATTTCCCCATTAAACAACAGATTCAACGGAGTCATTTCGTGCATTGTTGCCTGTCAGCAAAAAAGCCATTCTGCATCGCCAGTGTTACAGTGTATGTACGCACTATGCCACTTGTCAATAACAGACACCTGTTGTGTGTGTACAAGTGTTAGTAAATTCCCTCCGCGACCCGAAAGGCGGTGCATTTTGCCTGTTTACGACATTAAATCGTGATGTAATTCACTGTTTTCAGTCTCATAAACTGCAGGATAGATTTATGCTATATAATTATGCGATATTCTCTGTGACTTTTGAGTTTTTTTGTTAAATGATAAAATTACATAAAATCGACCCAACCCTGAAAGACATGGTGTGAATTTGAGTGTCTGTGCTTTGGTGTGTGTGCATGCGTGCGTGTGTGCTCGTGCGTGCGTGTGTGTGTGTGTGTGTGTGTGTGTGTGTGTGTGTGTGTGTGTGTGTGTGTGTGTGTGTGTGTGTGTGTGTGTGTGTGTGTGTGTTGATTAAAACAAAATTAAACAGGAGAAGCATTATTGTGTTTCTGTACTTCTGCGGGGGAGCCGGGGTGGCCGAATGGTAGAGCGTTGGACTTCTAATGCTCGGGTCGTGAGTTCGTATCCCGGCTGGGGCCAAATATTTGTGGTGGCTTTTTCATCGTTGCCCCGTCTTTGGTATCACCCGTTTGTGGTGGAAAAGGACGTTAAATCCCCAAACACCCACCCCACCCTCTACTTCTGCGTCAAAACGTTTTTGTATGTACGTGATGGACGTCGTGGAGCCAAAGGGACGCAATTTTAAACCTAAGGGAGACAAATTTGTTCGGCGACTTGCAATATTATTCAACATAGCGACCCCTCTGGCTTTGACATAATTATAACGCAGCGGTGTCGCAGAGCTTTGCTGCAAATGTTGATTTTATGGTTTCTAGCTAAAACTTAGCCCTAGTGTATGGGCTTTGCGTATTCTTCTTTTAGTTTGTTGTTGTTGTTGTTGTACGTTAATTTGTGTTGTTTTGGGGCTTTTTTATTTTGTTTTTGTTGTTGGTGTTGGCGACGGTGGCCGGAGTTGTGTTACACGCTTGAAAAGAATCTTTCTTCCAACCTGTTTCTTTCCGACTTCTTGCAGTTGAGTGGGCAGTTGCGAAGTGCCCTCTTCCGGGCGGACAGTCATGAGTTGTCGGCTCTTCTTTCTCCCGCTACTGATTTTGTGTAGTACTCCAAGGGAGGTAACAGCAGGTAAGTGTTTTTACACACACACACACACACACACACACACACAGAGAGAGAGAGAGAGAGAGAGAGAGAGAGAGAGAGGATGATGATGATGATGATGAAACTTTTTTTTATTCAGGATAGAGCATTTAGGCATTGCTGCCTGTCTTACATGCTGTCCTGCTGTTCTACATTAAAGGTTACTGAAAAAGAAAGACAACAACATCAAAACAAACAAACAAACAATAAAGTAAAAAAAAGTATAAACTATCTGAGGGAAATAAAGGAGAGAAACATACACACGATAAACAAATCAAAACAGAGAGAGGGAGAGAGGCACCCTCATGTCACTGAAAGTCAGAGGGCTTCGGTTCTAGCACATGTGCCCAGCATAATAATAGCGCCCTCAATTCTTAAGAACCCGAGCCCAGCGACACCCTGCCCACTGTATGATAAGACTGGTTAAAAAGAACAAACCAGTTCAAACCAGTAGTAGCCACTTCAAGTCACCATAACAACCCCTGCAACTACGCGAAATCGGGCAAACCGAGACCGGGCTGAGCTTCATAATGCCTAAGAAGGAAAAAATCAAAATACTCGGTGACAAGGAAAGAGGACAGTTGCGAACAACTTTGAGGTCCCCGTGTTATTTCACAGTGTGCACAGAAGCGATGGAAACTTTGGCATTCACCAGCACAGTACATTTTCAGCCTGTTTAGAGAGTATTGCCTGCATGAGTTGTCTCCTTTGCCGCAACGAGCACGCATTTTTCGTGGCAGAGCACAAAGCTGCGACGAAAAATGCATGCATGCTGCGGGTCTGTGTATGGACGGGGGATAACTCATGCAGGTAATAATCTCTAAACGGGCTGAAAATGTACTGTGCTGGTAAGCCCGATCTGGCGTTGCTGCAGGGGATAGAGGATCGCCGCCCCTGGAACAGGAATGGTTTGTGAAATATACTAGCAAATATGTCCGGCTTTGCTCGAGTTGATGATGCGATCTGTCTAGTACGTGTTTTAAAAGTAATTGTAAATAATTGCCCCCCAAAAAAAATCGCGAAGGGAGGTAATAATCCGGCGAAGTCCCGAACTGAACAATGGAGTTACTTCCCGTGGACTATAGCGGAATTACAGCAAGTGCTTCGAAAATAAATGGAGAAGGTGAAGAGTTAATGAGACGATTTTCCGAAGTTGTTCCTTCCAGTTCCGGGGTGCCCCAGAGTACAGCCAATTTTGATCGCCATGTGTGATCCCTAAATAAGGATTTATGGCAAATACACACACACACACACACACACACACACACACACACACACACACACACACACACACACACCCCGTTCGTTTATGTTTTTATTAGATTTACATTAAATTTGGCTTTTCCCACCATTTGTTAATCTTAGAAAAAAAAGTTTTGACGTTCAGCCCACAAAAATTCAAAAATAAATGCAATTCTAAGTTCCGAAATTTAAATAGCTGAGCTGACCCTTCGCACCACGTGATTGTAATGTGTTCATGTCCAGTGTGTGAGAGAATGCGTGTGATTCACGTGAGCGTGGGTGTTGGGTTCAGTTCGCTGCGCTTTGAGCCGATTCATGAAATTGGGTAAAGCGCCTGTACAATACTTCTTCTTCTTCTTCTTCTTCTTAGTAGTAGTAGTAGTAGTAGTAGTATTTTTAAGTTGTTTCTCTATAGAGAAACAACTTTATGAGACGGGGTAGATTTTCCTACGCGCAGCAGCAAGTTTCAGTGATACAAAACAAGACTGTGACGTTTCTCCACACAATACTTACTTTCACGCACACAGTGACGTAACGAAATCTGCGTCATAGACACCTTACGTGCACACTTTGCTGCTGCGTTCTTTTTGGCGGGAGTTGACGTGTGTGTGGACGGATGTAATGATGGCTATCTGCTAAACCACCTCGCCGGACGGCTTTTTACTTTGAGATAAAATGGGCAGTCATATTCTCCAGAGCTATTTTTCACGATTTTTAGCCTGCCGCATTTTGAGAACAGTTATCGCCGATTTGAAAAAATCGGTCGTGTCACGAATGTTTTCGAAGAAAATGTTCAAATGGCTTCATTTTCTGAAATTGGGAAGATCATCCAATTATACTGCCTGTTTTCGTAGCACAGTTCTGTAGCTCTGACAGGTTTTGTGTAAGAAAAATATTTCCGAGGTAGGGGTGGTTTGCATATAAGGCCAAATATCTATGAAACGACTGCTTCAAATTACTCATCATTCCGGTATTTTTGTCACTTGTGCCAACTGCACATATGACATGAACTACTGCACTATTATAGCTTTAGTATTAAGAATAGCAGAGCTTTTAGATAAACAAATTTTTCACGTTTCTGCGAGAAGCGCCGGTCAAAAAAGTTCCAATTTTGCAATTTCGTAAGTACAATCCAAGGCACTTAATAATAATAATAATAATAATAATAATAATGAATATTGTATAGGCGCTTTACCCAATTTCATGAATCGGCTCAAAGCGCCGCGAACTGAACCCAACACGCACGCTCACGTGAACCACACACATTCTCTCACACACCGGACATAAACACATTACAATCACGTGGTGCGAAGGGTCAGCTCAGCTATTTAAATTTCGGAATTTAGAATTACATTTATTTTGCAAATTTGGTGGGCTGAACATTTCCAAAGCAGACTTAAGTCCACGTTTCATCAGCTCTCTAGATCTTCCAGATTTTATGTAAAAATTAATTCAGTCACGGAAGTCACAAAAGCAACAAGGAAATCACAAGATATGTAGAAGTATCATCTGTCAGACGAGCAGCGTGAGACTGACGTCAAATGTTTGGTTCACAGACAAAATCTACAAGTATCGTCACTGCTTCCGACATTTCATCAGCCCTCTAGATCTTCCAGATTTCATGTGAAAAATATTTCAGTCGGAGAAGTCACAAAGCCAACAGGGAAATCACAAGACATGAACAAGCATCCTCAGACCTAGTCATGGTTTCCCCTCTCCTGTAATCGAGGGTCATGGCTCTTCGCGTAGGAAAAAATTTAACACATTAATATCTCTGTGGTGGCTGGACCAATATTTAAATAATGATAGGATACAAGTGATGCTGAATAACGCTCCATGAAAATATACACTTTGGCCTTACAAGCTACCGTGTATGATTGTCTGAGTGGAAAATGCCCAACTCTAACACTGCGAGCTGAGGTTCGTCTGCTTGGCAGCCATTTGCAAGGTGTCGGCGCATGCGTGCCTGAATAGAAAACCGCGGGAAAAGTCGGAGATTTCTAAAGGTGGGCAGATCTTGAGACAAAAGCTGACAGAATAACAGGAATTGGTGTAATATCTATTTGTCAGTCTCAAAAACAGTTGGCTGAAAAATCTCACAGGTCCTGTACTGCTTTCTACAAGCTTTTCTTAATCAAAAAATTCACTGACTCAGCGAAAATATCTTTCAACTAAAACGTAAGTCAGTTCAAGATCCCTCGAATCTGACAGGCCGGCATGCTGATTCCTCCCAACCGCATAGCAGAAAGATCTACACAAACACATGAGATTTTTCTTTGATGACTGAACAAAATTTCTGATTACCACTGATTTGATGTGATCACTGATGTGTGAGTGTCAGTTTATGTCACTTATGTCTCTCTAGATCTAGACTGTGAGCCGACAAGCATATTCACGTGGAAAGATGGTAGTGAGGAGAAAGAATAAAAGGAAAAAAGGGGGCGGAGCGTAAAATACGGCAGGCACTATTACACAGCTGCTGTACCTTTTAAACTTTACAAAATCACCGTCACATAATCCAGTGTGTTAAATTGTACGTGCAGTTTTGCTTTCCAGGGACAAGGTCGGTGTAAACTAGCATGCATAATCAAACGCAAAACAGTAATTAATAATGGAAAACGTTGAATCTGAACAGATGATTTAAGTCCATCCTATACAAATCAAGACTCTCATCTTTTTAAGTTGTTTGTCCCTGTAATGTACCAAGAGCATTACATGTTTGGCAGCGAGCGGGGAAAACAGCAACATGGTTCAAACTGAAAATGTTGCCACTTCGCATTGTCAGACTCTTGACGTCAATGGCACCATGCGCATCACGTTTGTATGTGGGCACTTGTTTTCAAATGTTTTTTCCTTTGGAGCGAAATGATCCAGTTTGCTGAAGATGATCAATAATATTCTATTGATGATCTGTGGTTTTCCCTCTGTTGTTGTATGTTTCTAAAAAGCATTCATGTCTGTGCTTGGGACTGCTGATAAGACAGTCGAAACATGCTTGGTGAGTGGATGAGGATCTTTGTAAATTAGGCTTTTGGTTGTCCTTTGAGTTGGTCAGACCAGACACAGCGAATGGTCAGACATCAGATTCCTGACGGGCGAAGGTTGTCCGATTTCATTTAAGACTTTTTTTGTAATGTTTGGCAGATAGTACACATGTATTTTAATTCATATACAACTAGGTCTGTTGTACTGCAAACAAAATGCATACATGGGCACACCAACCGTATTTATTTATATTTTAGTATTACTTGTACTGTTTAATTTTCACACACACACACACACACACACACACACACACACACACACACACACACACACAGTGACACACACACACACACACACACACACTGAATGAGAAACATCGAAAGACATAATGTTCAGGTAGTGTATGTTGAAATTTATCAGCCTTGTGATTAGGACATCACTTGGAAGGTCACACATTATCAAACGTTTCCTTTTGTACATTTATTTCTAGACACATGTTGATCAGTTACAACACAAACATTTTGGCCAGTGGGGACAAAGTTTACCATTCAGGCTGGAAACATGACAGCACATGGAAACTGATCAGATTTAGGACTGACCATACAGTAATGTGTCATGGTAAAAACAAAAACAAAACTAAATACTATTTCTTTCAAATGTTACAACAGTGAAACAAGTGCTTGGACAACTAGCAAACTACAGATAACAGAAAATGTATTCTTTAGATTCTCACTGTTCCTTCAGCCCTAGCCAAGTCAGATTCACAGTATACTGTGTCTACTTTGCTTCAGTGTTATAACCTTCAAAATGAAAATGTAGCTGTACAAACAAACATACAACCAACCAGCACACCTACAAACATTTCAAACAGAGTTTAGTACTAAATTTATTTCAAAAAGGTGGGGGCGGGGGTATGGCAGTTTGAATTTAGCGTCAAGTGTCCGATTAGATGAGGGAATTTTGGGACTGAATTTCACTAGTGTCAATACTGGAAAAGGTCTTGTCCTATTACAACCGGTGTAGCATCCGGTTCGGTCCCCCGAAACTGCTCTAAGCAAAGTGTTGTAGCGTTTTATTTACTTGTTAATTTCTTATAAGTGTCAGGAACATTTCTAGATCAGCATGTGTGTGTGTGTGTGTGTGTGTGTGTGTGTGTGTGTGTGTGTGTGTGTGTGTGTGTTCTCTGAATATAACTGTTGTCTGATACACATAAAAAGCAACAAATAAACAAACAAAACACCGTCTCCAGGCTCACCCAAACAGCAACAATAAATACAGGATTCTCGAATTTCAACTCAGAAAAATGTCATCTAACATCGTGGATGAATTTAGGTTTATTTCTTTGCAAGGGGGGACCATTATAGAGCAGTTTTTGCCACGAATTGGTCCCCCGGGGGACTACTTCAGAGGGGGGACCGGACCGGATCCTACACCGGCTTTGACATCACCATTATGGTAACAAAAGATTATTTTAATGAGGGAATTTTAGTGTCCAAGATGCCCGGTCTGTAGATCCTGCAGCAGGTTTAAATCCCATGGTAGGCAGGGATATCACTGGCGATTGCTTTCTGAGGGGATTTCATATCGGTTAAACACAGACTTAGGCCAGTTTAAGAATATGTAATCTTTGCTCTTAGTTTGTAGTACATGTACATGGATTCGACACAATAGAGGTTGTCTGGTACGCTTGTTGCTAACTTTAACATTAAAACTAAAAAGCAAAAGTGGACCTAACTAAACTTACCACTTGGTGTTGACTTGAATAATCGCCATGTTGAACATGATATCAGAGGATGACACATTTGTAAACATATTTGCAGGAGCTGGTTGTTTTGAGCAGGAGCTGGGCCTGAAATAAATGCATACATGCAGATCAAAGTGATGTTGTAACACACACACACACACACACACACACACACACACACACACACACACACACACACACACACACACACATACCCCACAGATCTGTAAAAAAAAAAAAAAAAATTAAAAAAATTTAAAAAAAATTGTGATGGTGTGCATGGTTTCTCTTCAGTCCTCATTTGTACTGATCTTGCATGATACATGTACTTCATAGACTGTTCAAACACACACAAAACACTTTGGTATACAGCTGACTTGTACTGCAGGCTTACTGAAATAGCTGCTGGTGAGTCTGACATGAGATCTATCTGTACACTGCCTGAGATCATACTTGCAATACCTATGTACAGACCAATGCCACAGCAAAATGCACAGTGTGCCCTGCTTTTCAGTCCCCCCCCCCCCACACACACACACACTTTCTGCTGCACCAATGCACACCTATCTGTCTAGCATACTGGTTTGTTCAGTGCTCTGCAATAACATGACAAAGTCCAGGGAAAAGAATATCCCAAGTGTCTATCATGTCACAGTCAGCAGGGGGAAAACACAGTAGGACCATGCTCACCTTCGTAGAATGGATACCGTCTGTGTATGTGATTATTAAAACTGCTGTGAGAGTCAGAATCTAATGTAGCACTCCATCCAGTTTTACTCCGTTGCCTCCCAGTACTGCCTCTACTCATCCCTCTCCAACTTTCCTGGACTCCCTTCACAGTACACATCTTCCACACCCACCGGAACTCGACTGATTAGTGTAGATTGATCACCTCCTCCTTCCCATCATCAGAGTCATTTTCTTCCAATTCTTCTACATGCCCAAAGGAATCAGGAAAACCGCCGTCCAAATCTACGAATCTTGCCACACTCTAATCTTCACTTTCTGCACCATTCCCCGGAATATTGAACAAAATTCCACGATTATCCCCATTACGTAATGATCGCGCCGCCATCTTGTTGATACGAAAATCTAAAGTAGATTTTCACACGAACATTTATAGAAACTTAAAACCACTAGTAGATAAATATTGCTGTTTGATATGAGGAGCGAGACCGCGTCCTTCGACTTTGCGAAACTATTCAGAATATCCCAGGTCAGTAAACCACTGAATATTTCGCTAACGTCATATTTTGAGAAAATTGAATCTCGCCTGCCAAAGTCGCTGACGTGTTCTACACGGTTGCTGAGGAAGCAATAGGCAAGAAATGCAGTAATTCTGAGTTATACAAACGCCACCAGCGACATTGTGAAGTACAATCCGGGAGCAGTATGTTACTGGTATGAGTGATCGAGTGAGTGCGAAATTTCAAGATAATAGATAGATCTGGTTCCTGCCTGGTCTGTACAATTTAGTAACTGCAGACATGTAACCGTAAAGGCTTTCTTTGAAACTTGAAGCAGACTTTTCAGTTCTAGCATTTAAAGATCTAAAACCACTCTAGTCAATGTCCTAAAATAGTCGGCTGCTAAGACAAAGGTATCAGTGACGCGACGTTACTTTGCTTGTAGGCTCACACGTTTCCTTGTCAGACTCAGACGACACTGAATCTCTGTATAAACTGACAGAGATCATATTGTTTTGAAATAAAGGGGGAAAATGGACGTACACTCAAACACACTGCTTACCTTCAACCACGACGAAGAAATCACAACGCGGATTGAGACTGATTGAGGAAGTATCCGTGTTAGTATCCTTTCGTGAAAAATGTCGCAGGAAAGTGCGCGCGGGTTGGTGTGAGGGCAAATGGGAGATAACTCTGAAATAACAATGAGTTCATTCCCTTCAGTTTTCGCCGTGCGCCATAAGGGATCCCATTCTAACTTCCGCAGACGGCCGGTTGAAGCCGTGAACATTTCAATCAAGTTCAGCTATAAACATCATCGTACAGCTTAGGTACGCTGTCAGTTTTCTTATATTAGCCTGACGTTTTCCTGTGCCATAGCCACCACGAAAAAAATGTAGCCACCAAAAAGTTTCTTCGCTTGGATCCCTGACCCAGGATGTGTCTTCCCCGAACACTCATGGGTTAGCCCGGACTACCTCAGACCATCTCAGTGCTAGAGGCTGACGTCAAAAGTTTACTTCGCGGAATTGACGTCATCTCTCTCTCTCTGTATGACGACCTGCCTGAGGCTGACGTCAAATGTTTAGTTCACGGAACTGACGTCTCTCTCTCTCTCTCTCTCTCTCTCTCTCTCTCTCTCTCTCTCTCTCTCTCTCTCTCTCTCTCTCTCTCTCTCTCTGGGGAGCCAGGGTGGCCGAATGGTAGAGCGTTGGACTTCCAATGCTTGGGCCGAGAGTTCGAATCCCGGCCGCTGGCGCCAAATATTTGTGCTGGCCTTTTTCTCGTTGCCCCGTCGTTGATATCACCCTTATGTGGGGGAAAAGGACGTTAAACTCCTAAACACCCACCCACCCACCCTCTCTCTCTGCCTCTCTCTCTCTCTCTCTCTCTCTCTCTCCCTTCTTCCCCCACCCGGCCCCACCCCCAGTCACGTGGCTAATCGGTCGAGGTCGTAGAGGATCTAGTGTCATTGGTAGAACTTGGAGAGGGGAGAACCGGCAACAATAACAACAAAACAGACAAAATAAAATGAAGTTTGGAGAAACAACTTTGTAGGACGGGGCCGTTCCTCCTTGTATATTCTTAAACTGAATGTCCTCAATCCTTCTCAATGACGGGGACGATAAACCTCTAGATAATCATCATCATTCCCCCCATTCTGCGCAGCCGATGAAGTAAACTCGACCATTGGTGACAACAGTACGGATCTGACAGACTGGCTGGCGGGAACCTGTTCGCTCCAACTTGGATTCTGCGACCGGATCTCCACTTGCGAGGAACTGGTAGTTGGCAACGAGACGTATTTTCGCTGCCAGTGTCCCCCGGGTGTTCCTGGAAACGCCTACCTGAACGGAACCGCTTGTGGTCGCAGTGAGTACTTTGTGAAAACGATAGCTGTTAAGGTTCGATCCTTAGAGTTGATACTATAGTCACGTAACTTGTTTCGGGTTTTGGGGTTTTTCAGGTTGTTGTTGTTTGTTTGTTCTGTTTTGTTTTTGTTTTTGTTTTTGTTTTTCAACCTGACAAGAGCGTTGACGTCAGAATCCGTCATTATCCTTGCGAAATTTATATTGAAGGTACAAATAACGATCTTTTCGTAAAGCCTGCTCTTAACTGGGCACAGCGCGCGAAACACACTTGTGCACATCACAGTGGTTGCGCTCGGTGTGTCTACTAACTACAAAACTGAACACAGCTGTGCTCGGTGACAAACCGACTGAAGATGCACACTCCGTTATGTTTGCGCGCCGAGCGACGTAGTACAGCCAATCAGAATCTGCTGTGGAAACCACAGTCACAGTTGTGGCTATTTGAAATCCAGGTTGCTGTGATGACGCCACAGCGGCGGAAACCCCCAAAATCAAAACTGTGTCACAACTGTGGACAGCATTGTGGCGCTCCGCAGTGCCCAGTTAAGAGCCGGCTTCAGAGTTTATACTATAGTCACATTGTAACTTGTTTTGGGTTTGGGGGGGGGGGGGGTTCAGGTTGTTGTTGTTGTTTTTTTGTTTTGTTTTGTTTTGATTTTACTGTTATGGTTCGATCGAGTGGATACTATAGTCACATTGTAACTTGTTTTGGGGTTTTGGTTGTTTTTTTTGTTTTTTGTTTTTTGATTGTTGTTGTTTGTTTCGTTTTGATTTTGATTTTCAACCTTGACAAGCGCGTTGACGTCAGAATCCCTCATTATCCTTGCGAAATTTATATTTAAGGTACAAATAACAATCTTTTCTTTAGACAGAAATATTACGAGATTGGAAATGTTGTTCTTCTCGTCCAACGAGAGTTAAAGAATTCTTTCAATAGAATGACTATGCAGATGCTTTGAGACAGAACATAAAACAGCTACTATAATCACCAATAATGTATGTAATAACTATGTATCATGAAACAAATAAAAGCGACTTAAAAGGGACAGAAACCACCTAACTTTCACAAAGGACGGCACGGGCCAACGTTTTGGCTTTCGCCTTCCTCAGGACACAAACAAGTGGTTTTTGCCCCTTTTATGTCGCTTTTATTTGTTTAACTTGTAACCACTTCGCAGTCATTACCGTTTCCTTTTCTGTGTATCATTAATTTCTTTATACTCAAACGTTTTTGTAAAGTTTTGCCTTCACATCCTTACAGGTATTTAGGCATTTGGCGATTTACCCGTACATAATGGCATTACTTTTTTTTCGGGACATGATGATTATGTTACCTGGTCAATATTATTTGCACGTGTTGCTTTTACATGCTCACAGTTGTATACAATTTCGATATCGCATCACCAGATGTGACGGACTGTTTGCAAGACAGCGACTGTCATCAGTATGGATTCTGCAACGCAACAAACAACTATTGCAGCTGTCGGGAGGGCTTCCTTGGCGATGGCTTCTACAACTGTACCGGTGAGTTTTGGCTTCCCGATTACCTGGTAGCTGTAGTGAGTCAAGCACGTCATCTAGGCGAATGGAGCATGGAGTTTTGCGGATTTCTGCCGGCATTTGGTTGTAGGAAATACACGCTCTGGGCGTGATGAACACGATAGATTTGGCAGGAGGTCCTTTCAGTACCAGGTCCCGAGAGTTTGGAATTCACTTCCTCTACATGTCCGTCAGTCTCCATCTTTCAAAGTTTAAAAAAAAAACACTTCTTCCAGTCAGCCTTCTCTCCCTCTTAGTTGATTAGCGCTGTGGAATGGTCTTTGTTGCTTGCACAGCTCTATCCATCCATAAGTACTCATCCCCCCCTCCCCAGCTCATTTTATCGAGATCCCAGCTGTATGTTATGAAAGTGTGTGTGTGTGTGTGTGTGTGTGTGTGTGTGTGTGTGTGTGTGTGTGTGTGTGTGTGTGTGTGTGTGTGTGTGTGTGTAATTGTAATTGTAGAGCGCTCTGAGCCAGCGTCCGCTGGGATACTGCCCTAGCAGATTTACATACTAACGCATCTCCCCCTATGCCCCCCCACCCCCCTCACCGTTCCCCCGCCTTCCTCTACCACCACAAGTTTCCTGTACTTGAATTATATATATATATATATATCAAGTCTGGCTGACTTCATGAAATGAAATGCGTTTTAGCGGCACGTTGCTGAAATATTTCCCGTAAAATGTTATATAAAAACGCCTACCGTAACACTTTTCACAGACAGACAGACAGACAGACGCTGTCAAAACATTTCCCTTAAAGTATAATATGAAAATGCCAACGGTAGACAGGTAGACTGTGTAGACCGACAGACATCGGAGGGCTGTAACATAGACTCACACTGTCTACATACATATAGATACATATAGACAAAAACTCCTCGCTGGCCGACAAGACCCTCACCATTAATTTTCATCTTCATTGAAAACAACCAGAATTGTATGATTGCAAGTGTCTATGAGCTGAATAGTTGGGTTTTTTGTTGTTGTTGGGGTTTTGTTGTTGTTTTTTACTGCCACAACTCTTTGCCGGCTCCAGTGGTATTCCTCCCTTGTTATGTGTGGAATCCACGGAGGGCTCGAAAGCTGGCGCAATTTTTATTATGCATGATGATGATGGGTGGGTGGGTGGGTGTTTGGGAGTTTAACGTCCTTTTCCTGATACCAAAGACGGGGCAACGAGAAAAGGCCAGCACAAATATTTGGCCCCCAGCTGGTATTCGAACTCACGACCCGAGCAGTGAGAGTAGATGAGGATGATGGAAATGAGGATGATGGTAAGATGATGCTATGGAGGTCGGTGTGGTTTGGGACTGCGGGACAGGGCCGCATTCCACGCTTCTTGTCCTAAATATCCCGGGATTAACCAGTCCCGGGAACTCCGGCATCTGCGGTGCCGGCCGTGTAATTATCCACATCATAAGACGTGTCATACCAAGGGAAGCAACCCCGAAGTCGCACCCGTGAAGTGGGTGAATCTCGGCTGTGTGGCAACATCCTCCCCACTGGGTCCAAAGCACACCCACTCTGGGTAGGCGCCGACCTAGGTAAGAAAAAATCCCGCTTGCCTCGGCTAGGACTCGAACCCGGGTCTCCCGGTCCATGGTCCGAAGTGCTAACCACTACACTACGGGGGCCGGTATGAGCTGATAAGTTGACATATTCTTGTGTTGTTACAGACATCGATGAGTGTTCAGAAGCTCCGTGTGACAAGAACGCTGACTGCATGAACGTACCCGGTTCTTTCGTCTGCACCTGTAACTTCACGCGAAACTACTACGGAGATGGCTTGACGTGTGTCCGTAAGTTGCTTCTAGTTCAGCATCCTGGTATCTGCATTCGTCTCGCTGTTGTATTTAACATTTTTTTTTATTTTTTTTGGTACATACCTCTCTCAGATTAGACACAAAGTGTGCTTCTGAAATGATCCTTGCGGGTGGGTGGGTGGGTGGGTGGGTGGGTGGGTGTTTGGGAGTTTAACGTCCTTTTCCACCACATAAGGGTGATATCAAAGACGGGGCAACGAGAAAAACGGCCAACACAAATATTTGGCCACAGCCGGGGGGATTCGAACTCACGACCCGAGCATTGAGAGTCCAACGCTTTATTATTTGGCCACCCCGGCTCCCCTTATCCTGAATTAAAGTCTGAAACATGAACAATAAGACCCCCCCCCCCCATCCAATATCGTAGTTTGTTCACTGATACAAGATCATTTCTGTTTTGACTTCTTGAAAGATAGACATTTATGCCTCTAAACCATAAGTCTGGGGCGGTCGGTGGTCCACTGGTTAAGAGACTTGTCACCAATGCGAGAGAGTCCCACTCGGGGCAAAGAATCTTTCCTTCTCGTATGTGGCACCGTTCATTCGGGCCGATCGTCGGGGGTTCTCTCCGGGTATAGGTACTCCGCCCCCCCCCCCCCCCGCCCCCCCCCCCCCTCTGCTTTGGAAATGTTCAGCCCACAAAATTTGAAAAAAAAATGCAGTTCTAAAATTCCGAAATTTAAATAGCTGAGCTGACCCTTCGCACTACGTGATTGTAATGTGTTTATGTCCAGTGTGTGAGAGAATGCGTGTGATTCACGTGAGCGTGCGTGTTGGGTTCAGTTCGCGGCGCTTTGAGCCGATTCATGAAATTGGGTATTAAAGCGCCAATTCAATTATTATTATTATTATTATGAAATACAAACCTTTTCCGAAAGCCAAGTTAGGAGAATATCATGGAATACCCTGTTTTTCTTGTGCGCATGCGCACGTTCACAGATCGATGTAGCACTCGCTTTGACTGCCACTTCGACGCGCTATGTAACACAACCACCCAGGATTGTTACTGTAAAGACGGGTACCGTGGGGACGGACTCGACTGTGAAGGTAAATTCCATCTTTTGCACTAGCCTGCACGTGTACATTGTATTACTCTTGGCCGTTATCTGCATCGTACTGGTATATTCTGTCTTTGGTACTAGACTAGATTTTTTTTTTTTTACATTCTGTGTTTGCTTTGTTATGTTGTTGCTATATTTAAACAACAACAAAAAATGTCATTGAAAGTCATGTGTTTTGTTTGTTTGTTTGTTTGTTTTTAGTTTAGGGGGGCTTTTGTTTTGTTTTTGTTTTTTGGTTGGTTAGTTGGTTGGTTGGTTGGTTGGTTTTGTTTTTGTTGTTTGTTGTTGTTGTTGTTTTTGGGTGGTGGTGGTGGTGGTGGTGTGTTTTTTGTTGTTGCTGTTGCTGTTGTTGTTGTTGTTGTTGTTGTTGTTTTTTTGTTGTTGTTTTTTTTTTTTTTTTGGGGGGGGGGGGGGGGTTGCTGTTGTTCTTATGTCAAATAAGTGGTCGTCGTCGTCGTTGTTGTTGTTGTTGTTGTTGTTGTTACTAAAAGGTTTATTTTGCCATTATTTGTTTTGTTGTAGTCGCTGCTGAGGTTGTTG
The DNA here is from genome assembly GCA_018292915.2 of Batillaria attramentaria. Lineage (NCBI taxonomy): Eukaryota > Metazoa > Mollusca > Gastropoda > Batillariidae > Batillaria > Batillaria attramentaria. The sequence goes on from JACVVK020000164.1 coordinate 284,443, forward strand.
TAATTGTTGTTTTTGGTTTGTGTTCTTCTTCTGTTGCTGTTGCAGCGTTTGTTGCAGTTGCTGTAGCGGTTAGGGTAGTTGTTCTCATCAGCTTTGTTTCATTGTTTCTTGTAGCACGTGAAATATTCCTTCATGTTGAGAGTGGTGGGGTGTATGGATTCTCGCTGCTACTGGTGGATTTAAAGAGATGTTCTTTTCTTCTCTCGCGAGAAACATCACGTGATAATCAAAATACTTCATACATATTACGTTGTATACGTCAGGCAATCACTGATTGGTTATCTTTGTGTGTACATTTTCAGATATCGACGAATGTGCTGAGATGTCCCCGTGTTTCGAGCATTCAGTATGTGTCAATGAACAGGGTTCTTACAGATGTCAGTGCGTGAACGGGTACTTCCGTCGTAACCCTGGGGACAATTGCACAGGTTAGCATCATACGGCGCTTCAGGGCCCGTATGTAAAACTCGAGGTTAATTTAACCCACGACTACGGGCCTAACCCAGACTAGGACAAAAGAAACCCCAAACAAAATTAAATAAAAAGGGAATCGAAGAAAGAAGGAGAAAAATCTTTCTATAACGGCATAGGCACCTTGCTGGAATGGACCCACTTCCCGATTTAAAACAAAACAAAAAACAAAACAAAAAACAAAACAAAATACAAAACAAAAAACAAAAAAACAAAATTTTACCCTAAAGCTAGTTTAGTTCGAGGTTAGACTCTAACCCGGGGCTAAACTCACTAACCCCGACTTTTACATGCGAGCCCATACCTTTTTGTGTATCTTGTCCACTAAAATATGACCTATTCAGATTACATGATGGCGGACAAGTTGGCTTTTGTCAATACTGCGATATTCAAATTCAAAATAAAAAATGCTTTGCTGTCCTTAAAATGAAAAATCGCCTTTGAACTCACAGCTCGAAACGAAATAAAACTGAAAAATTCAGAATTTTTTTTTTTTAAAAGAACACCGATGTGCCCAGATCACACCAGATATATATTTATCTAGCTACCTAAGCGTTACAGCGTAAAACATTACATAACTGCTTTTTTTAAAATTGCTTATCAGTGGCGCCAAGGGACTGTGAAGAAATACGAATTCAGGAAGACCCAAAAGACAACGGCTATTTCTACATTGATCCGGACTTTGATGGACCCGCAAATCTTTTCTTGGTATGTGTACTGAGTATTCCTTCATCCTTATGCCTGCTCTTAACTGGGCACAGCGCGCGAAACACACATGTGCATATCACAGTCGTTGCGCTCGGTGTGTCTACTAACTACAAAACTGAACACAGCTGTGGGTCGGTGACAAACCGATTGAAGATGCACTGTCCGCCATGTTTGGGCGCCGAGTGACGTAGTACAGCCAATCAGAATCTGTTGTGGAAACCACAGTCACAGTTGCGGCTATTTGAAATCCAGGTTGCTGTGATGACACCACAGCGGCGGAAACCTCACAACCGTGTCACAACTGTGGACAGCACTTTGGCTCTCCGCAGTACCCAGTTAAGAGCCGGCTTTATATACACTCGCGTACCCCAGTTGTAGCTTTGCTGTGTTGTTATGCTATGCATCTTGATCTTCCCAGGGCTTCGAAATTTCGGTTGCTACTCCCGGGTAAAGGGGTAAGGGGATCTAACGCTCTATTTATTGTCTGGAATGAATAAAAAAATTTTTAGTGTCTTTGATGTATTTTTGGATGCCTTTTTCCTGAGTGAATTATAAGAAACTTTTTATTTGTTGTTTGTATTTTTATAAGACGAGCCAAAACAAAGATTCTCGCTTTTATCAGACAAGAACATCATAGTCATTTGAATTTTATTGATTACCAGCTCGGCAATCCCTTTTTGTTGTTAATTTTATTTGGTTGGTTGGTTGGTTGGTTGGTTGGTTGGTTGGTTGGTTGGTTGGTTGGGGTTTTGTTTTACTGCTTTACTGTCCCTTTCGGGAAATTCGTGCTGCTGCCCCCGGGGAAAGCACGTCGCCGCTGTGCAGCGCCACCCAACCTACCTATCCTTGTTGTTGTAGATGATGTTGTTGTTGTTAAATTTTGCTCTCTCTGATTTTCTCTGGTTTCCGTCGGAGATACGGCTCGAGATCGCCTGTGTGAAATCTTGTCAAGGTTAATCAGTTATTGATCGAACGAGTTATTAATAGTTGGTGTCTTTTGCAGGTACGGTGTAGGTTCAAACAGAATTACGGTTTGACCAAACTCCAGATTATAAACTCGGGCAAGAAGAAGAAACGCTCTCTGGGCCAGAAGATAATCAACTACGGTACTGACGTCATTTCCATACGGGCACTCCTGGAACGATCCTACTACTGCTCGCAAGAAACAATGTTAGTTTCCATATAAACACTGTTATTTACTTTGGCCCAGTTGGCGGTTTTTTTTTTGTCGTTGGTGGTGTGTGTGTGTGTGTGTGTGTGTGTGTGTGTGTGTGTGTGTGTGTGTGTGTGTGTGTGTGTGTGTGTGTGTGTGTGTGTGTGTGTGTTTCTTTCTTTTTGGTTTCTTTTTTTTTTAATTTGTTTGTTTGTTTTTCTATAAAGTTTTGTTTGATTGGGTTTTTTGTTGGTTGGTTGGTGGGGTGGTTGGTTGGTTGGTTGACTGGTTTGGTTTGGTTTGGTTTTCGTTTTGGGTGTTTGGGGTGGTGTTGTTGGGTTAGTTAATTGGTTGGTTGGCTCGTTCGTTTTGTTCTTTTACGGGTGTATGTGTTGGGGTAGGGAATCTTTTTGGTCTTGATAATTTGTTTTGCGCTTTGGGTATGTTTTGTGGGGGTTTGAAAAGTTATGGATGGAGAAAAGTTATTGTTTTCTTGCCTTTGTTGGTGTCGTTGCTGGTTGTCAAACATCGTTCTTGTATTCTGTACGACAACAGGCTCACGTGCGATAGTGATTTCACTCACGACTTCCGCTGGGTTGATGCGTATAACGTGAGCCATTCCACATGGGCTGGAGCAACAGAGGAGGGACAGGTATTTTTGATTTAGTCATCACTTTCTGTAGGAAAGGTTGTTTCTAGTTGTGTACCTGTTCGCTTTATTCTGGATTTTTTTTCTGAATTTCTGTAAATTGCATTTGAATCGTGTGTTTGTTTGTTTTTAACAACAGATATGCATCGGTTTTTGTTTGTGTGTTGTTATAATGGACAGCCGTTTAAAGAATGTACAAACTTTTTTCCAGTATTTAAAATCTGAGTATCTGTTTATGTATGTGTGCTTTTATAAATGTGTTTTTCTTTTTCTTTTTGCTATGGATGTACGTTTGCATGTATTTTAGTGACAGCGCATGTTAAAACAGTACGTGTGGATAATTTCATAACCTCCATGGATGTACGTTTGCATGTATTTTAGTGACAGCGCATGTTAAAACAGTACGTGTGGATAATTTCATAACCACGAATCAATTCTTTTGAGTCCACATTTTGCAAGATCTTGTGTTAGTAATATTTTGTCAACCGACGTGGTATTTGACGTGGTAAACAGAAATACTGTCGCACGCACCAGAGTGAATAGCAGGGTGGAGGTTTGCACATAAACGGCAGCAGGCTTTCACTGCTTCGTCCTCCAGCCCTGCGGCGCCGTGAGCATTTCAGCAGAGATGGATACGTGCGCCGAGGAGAAGTCTACCATACCATACCATACCATATTTTACGTGTGTGTGTAAGCCAGGGGCAGCCCGTGTATGATGCTGCACATTATGTGTTTGTAGTTAAATGTACGTGTGGATGCATGTTGCGTGTGTCTCTGGGTGAGTGAGTGTGTGTTGATTGTAAGGCGCCCTGGGCTCCCGCGAGAAGGAGGGCGTCTCTTCAGTACCCATTTTATTATTGTTGTTATTATTATTTTACCATCTTGTCTGCTTTGAAAATTACTTTTTCTTGGTGTTGTTTTTGTTGTTGTTTTTGTCGTCAGTGGTGTTGTGTTGTGCTGTCCTGTGGTGTGTCCGCCCTGCTCCGCTCAGAATGCTGAATCAAATTTTGCCTCCAAGAGGGGAAGCCGGGGTGGCCGAATGGTAGAGCGTTGGATTTCTAATGCTCGGGTCGTGAGTTCGTATCCCGGCTGGGGCCAAATATTTGTGCAGGCTTTTCCGTCGTTGCCCCGTCCTTGATATCACCAGTATGTGGTGGAAAAGGACGTTAAACCCCCAAACACCCACCCTCCAACTTACCCTTGCCTCCAAGAGGTTCAGCTCGCTACTGATGGTGTGTCTAGTGCGCGTGCGGACAGCTGAAGAAGTGTGACCGTTGTTACTGTGACGAGAGAAGAAACGCGCGTGACAAGGGCACGTTCGTCGACAAGACGGCACTTCCGGTAATGGAGATCTATTATCCGGATGAAGACGTGGGTATGTTCACCGTGGGAGAGCTGGTGTGTGGGCCAAGAACTTTCGGTAAGGATCTCTCTCTCTCTCTCTCTCTCTCTCTCTCTCTCTCTGACTGTTCTGAGCACTTTCATCTTGTAACAAGAACATGATTGTTTAAAGCTTGCATTCTGCGAACATCGATCATTGTTGACTGAAGCTACTTCATTCATTGATTCGTTCATTTTATGCTATTCATTCTTAAATATTGCCGTGTTGTTGTTTTTGTTGTTGTTGTTCTTTTGTTGTTTGTTTTCTTTGGTTGAGTTTTTTGTTTGTTTTTTTGTTTTGTTTTGTTTCTGTTGTGTGTTGTTGTTTGTTGGTTTTTTGTTAGTTTGTTTTTGGTTTGTGTTTGTGTTGTTGTTGTTGTTGTTGTTGTTGGTGTGTGTGTGTGTGTGTGTGTGTGTGTGTGTGTGTGTGTGTGTGTGTGTGTGTGTTGTTGTTGTTGTTGTTCTTGTTCTTGTTTGTTTGTTTTTTGGTTGTTTTTTTGGTTTGTTTGTTTGGTTGTTTGTTGTTGTTTTTTGTTTTTTTTGGGGGGGGGATGTTGTTTGTTGATGACGATGTTGTTTGTCAGGGTTTGCCAGACACAAGCAATATTCCAGTTCAGGGATTAATAATATATTTTCAATTCAGTTCATTCATTCTTAGCGTCTGGTGGTTTTACATTAATTTCATATAATCATACAGAAAAACCTGCGGGGTTACGCACCATATGAAGCGAACTATGTGTTTTGGTTACAGATTTACCAAGAGACTGTGACCACGCGAAGCAGCAGGGCCTGAAAGACAACGCTCCGATGCACATCGACGTGGATGGTCCGTTCGACGGTCCCCCAGTCCTGGTCTGGTGTGATGTGGAAACTTACAGACACGTCGGTGTTACGGAGATGCCGCTAACTGAGTGAGTGAGGAATAGGGGTGTTTGGTATTCCTTCTCTCTCTCTCTCTCTCTCTCTCTCTCTCTTGCCATTGTAGTCTTCTTTTTTTGTAGCAACGGCTGATTGAAAATTATCCATTGATTGGTTAAATCACTACCGTTGGAAAATAAAGTTCGTTCGTTCGTTTGTTCTCTCTCTCTCTCTCTCTCACACATCTCTTTGTGTGTGTGTGTGTGTGTGTGTGTGTGTGTGTGAAGAAATAGTTGCAGTTTACCTAGTATTTGTTGTATAACAAGGACAAGATCTAAAACAGGTCTGCGCACCTAATCTTTTATCCTTGTAAAAGAGAGTTTCGTTCGTTCGCTCTCTCTCTCTCTCTCTCTGTTACGTGTTGAGTGTTTAAAGAGCCCGTCGTCTTATCGAGGGAATACGATGACACACAGGCGAACACTCCTCACGTAGCGAGTTCTTATAGACTGCTTGTTTGTCTCTTTCACTCACAGAAGACACGTGAGCGCGTAGGAAAGTTATAACCGTGTGGAGTTCATTGCAGCACTTCTCTGGTGTTACACTGCACTCTTAAGCTTCGCACATACAAGCTTCTCTCGTGCACACACCCACACACGCAAACATCTCATGGTCTTATATACAGTCACAGCATTCTAGTACATTCTGGACCACTCTTATAAAAGAACCAATCACCTTATTACTGTTTTAAAACTTAAGAAGAATCCAGAATAATCGAGTACCTGCCCGCCAAACCTAGGCGCGTTATATAACACCTTCTAATCGTAAACAACTCCTTACAAAGCGATTTGCACGAAATTTCTGAGCGACTCAGCCCTAGGTCCTAAGTGCCTGCCGCCGCCCAAGGCGATAATAGCTACAGTCAAAACAAGGTCACCACTTCTCGAATACTCGTGATAACAATAGAAACTTCTGGATCAAGGGAAACAGATTTACATTACTAAAACAGAATATGAACTAAACGTAGCAACTTTTCTGTCTCACTCGATCTTCAAGAAAACAATACAGCTGTTATCTTTCAGCATACAAACAAAACACAAACAAAAGGCACAGTCACGCTCGTAACACTCTCTCTTTTCTTCTTTTTTCTTCTTCTTCTTTCTCTTCTTTTTCTTCTTCTTCTTTGTGCAATGTTCGTCGTGCTTTTTGCCGGCCTGTGGTGCGAACTGGTTTATTGCGCCTAGGAGCTTATAAGTTGCAATATTTGCTGTATATGCGCTAAGTATTTATCTTTGTTTTACGGAGGGGTAATTGCTATTTGTTTTCTTTGCGTTTTTGTAACCGGGAGTTCGATAAATTAGCATGACGGTGCAGCGTCTCCTGCATGTCCTAGGTTTATATTGCCCCGTAGACCAGTTTGCATTCTTTGTCCAACGTTACATTTTTTTTTCAAGTAGTGCAGGCACACTCAGCCGCGAATTAGTCTTTGGTGCTTGTGTGGCTTGAAGCCCTAAAAAGTCACTCACTCACTCTCTCACTCACTCACTCACTCACTCTTCTTTGTGCAATGTTCGTCGTGATATTTCTCGTCGCCCCATCTTTGATGACATATGGTGGCTGGCGGTGTATGGAGGGATTTTACGTGGAATAGTTAATTTTCTTTGGGTGTTGCATTGTATGAAGTGGTTTTGTTTCATCGGTGGTGTTTTGTTAGGGTTGTGGTGTGAGAACTGATGTTCTGTGGGTTTTGTCGTATGTTACGTGGTGGCGTGTTGTGTTGTGTTGTGTGAAATTGTGTTGTTTCTGGAGGGGGGGGGGGGGGGGGGTGCTTTGGTAGGGTGGTGTGTTTGGAATTGGCGTTGTGTGAGTGAGGTGGTGGTTTTCAAGGAAAAGGAGTGTTGGGTTATGGGAAGGTTTTGTGTCAGTGACGAGGTGGTTTTCATGGAAAAGAAATGGTGGGTTGTGGGATGGTTTTGTGTGAGTGACATAGTGGTTTTCGAGGTAAAGAAATGATGGTTTCTGGGATGGTTTTGTTTCAGTGACAAGGTGGTTTTCATGGAAAAGAAATGGTGGGTTGTGGGATGGTTTTGTGTGAGTGACATAGTGGTTTTCGAGGTAAAGAAATGATGGTTTCTGGGATGGTTTTGTTTCAGTGACAAGGTGGTTTTCAAGGAAAAGAAATGATGGGTTGTGGGATGGTTTTGTGTGAGTGACATAGTGGTTTTCGAGGTAAAGAAATGATGGTTTCTGGGATGGTTTTGTTTCAGTGACAAGGTGGTTTTCAAGGAAAAGAAATGATGGGTTGTGGGATGGTTTTGTGTGAGTGACCTAGTGGTTTTCAAGGAAATGAAACGTTGGGTTGTGGGATGGTTTTGTGTGAGTGTCACAGTTTCTTTCAAGGAAAAGAAAGAAGAACTGCTTTTGAAACCATAGAATTAGCCGGGGGAAAGTTTTGTTTCTCCAGCAGGGTTTGTACTTTGCTCTCCTTTTGTTGCGTGTGGGATGGGTTCTTTTTCAGCTGTCGTATGTTGTTGACGGACGTTTTACAACAACAACGAGATGAGATGCGCAATTCATTTATCCGACAATATTTTTTCAGGGGCAATGACATCGTTCCCACCAACTCCTCCCAAGTGCCGCTGGATTATGTTCAAGATCTGCCAGATATCGACAGGATCATCACCGCCTTACCCTTCTGCGTACAACACGTGTCCTACAGCTGTTACGTGAGTCGCTGTTGCACGTACTTGCAGGGCTTGTTTTGATGAAACGGTTGTTCTCACGAAAATATGGGAAGGGAAAGGAGTGCCAGCGAGATAGGAGAAAGATGAAAATAACATTATTGTAAATTGTGCGTGTGCGTGCGTGTGTGTGTGTGTGTGTGTGTGTGTGTGTGTGTGTGTGTGTGTGAGAGAGAGAGAGAGAGTGAGTGAGTGAGTGTGAGAGTGAGTGTGGGTGTGTGTGTGGGGGGGGGGGGGGTGTGCGTGTGCGTGTGCGTGTGTGTGTGTGTGTGTGTGCGTGCGTGCGTGCGTGCGTGCGTGCGTTAGATTTTCTGGACAACCTTCCATCATTATCCGTTTTTTTGTGTGTATTGTTGACGGACAAAGTGAATGCGTGCAATCGCTCTTCCTTTTTAGCCAAACAGCTAAAACAGACTACTCTTGCTAACTGATTTGTCATTCTTTTACCATGCTAATCAGACAGTCGAAACAACAACAACAACAAAAAAGAAACCCTTTCCCTCCCTCCTTCCCCCCCCCCCCCCCCCCCCCCCCCCCCCTCCCCCTCCCCTCCCCCTCCCTCCTTCCCCTCCCCCTCCCCTCCCCCTCCCTCCTTCCCCTCCCCCTCCCCTCCCCCTCCCCCCCCCCCCCCCCCCCCCCCCCCCTCGCGAACGTCTGTGACAATCCTCACGACTCACGTAACTTTCTTCCCTGACAGAATTCCCGCATTACGTCGATGAAGACGTTCGTGACAGTGACGTCACAGAGGCGTGACTTGACCTACTTTCCGGGAGCCAATGGGGTCACTGACAGCTGTGCATGCGGAGCGACAAAATCCTGTGAAAATACAGATCTCAGGTATGTCAGGCACCTCCCACCTCCCCCACCCCCACCCCCCGTCCTTTTTACCTCCACCCACCCTTTCGGACAGAATCAGAATTGTTTGGCGATAGGCCGTAGGCCCATTCAAAGTTGAGAGTGACATCCAGACATTCTTATACACATCAATTCATGTACAATAAAATAACCAAAGTGCAAAATGAAGTATATCAACTCAGCTGAGCAACTGTTGTCTTTTTCTTAAAGCTTGAAAAATATATAATGCCAGGTTCTTAACTGTATAATAGTTATTTGAGGCCATTAGCAAAGTGAGTCGAAAGCTGCTTGGATGGTTCCAGTATTTTCTAGGGATAAACCGGGTGCGGCTGCGTATGTCAGAAAGGCTGGGACAGAATCGCAGACCCTCAGTTTTGCCAGAGTCCTCAGGTAGACGACCGTGGACAACTCACTGGTAGCTGATTAGCTGGTCGAGCGTTCACCGTTTTTTTTTTTTTTTTCTCCACCACGGTCATATCAAAAGACGAGGTGTGGGTGGGTGGGTGTTTGTGAGTTTAGCGTCCTTTTCCACCACCTGTGGGTGATATCAAAGACGGAAAAAAGACGGGACAACGAGAAAAAGGCCAGCACAAACATTTTTGGCCCAAGCCAGGATTCGAACCCGCGACCCGAGCATTGGAGGTTCAAAGCTCTACTAGTTCCACTGTCAGTGGTTGAGGAAGAAGGGCGCACACGACCTTTCGTTTCTTGGCGATATATCTGGTTACGCTATAAAACTCCACCTTACAGTTGCAACTGTGACGCTGCGGACGCCACCTGGCGGACAGACTTTGGAGCCATCCTTGACCGGAGTGATCTGCCCGTAGTTGGAGTTACTGCTGACGTAGATGGCGCGGCGAAACAAGGGCGCTTCAAAGTGTCAAATCTTCTCTGTGCCCCTCAACAATTTGGTATGCACGGAGAGATTACTGTATTCGTTAGTATAAACCTTTTTTTTTTTTTTTTTGCTTTATGATAATGTCAAAATTTTGACCAAAATTTCTTGTTGTTGTTGCTGCCGCTGCTGCTGAGCAGTACTTGCGCTTGGCATTAATTTTCAACGTGTGTGTTCAAGTTAACGTACAAATGAAAAGAAATTGTCGGCAATTTTGTTGTTCTTGTCGTTGTCGTTTCTGTTTCCCTTATTTCCTTATCAACATTTGTTGTATTAGTAGCAGTAGTAGGAGTAGTAGAAGCAGCAGTAGTAGTAGCGGCAGAAATAGTAGTAGTAGTAGTAGCAGCAGCAGAAATATTAGTAGCAGTAGCAGTGGTATTAGTAGTAGAAGCAGCAGCGGACATCGTAGTGGTAGCAGGAGCAGCAGTAGCAGCAGTAGTAGTAGCAGCAGCAGCAGTAGTAGTAAGAGTAGCAGTAGTAGCAGCAGAAATAGTAGTAGTAGTAGAAGTAGTAGCAGCAGAAATAGTAGTAGTAGTAGCAGTTGCAGCAGCAGAAATAGTAGTAGTAGTAGAAGTAGTAGTAGCAGCAGAAATAGTAGCAGTAGTAGTAGTAGCAACAGTAGCAGCAGAAATAGTAGTAGTAGCAGCAGTAGAAGTAGTAGCAGTAGCTGAAGCAGTAGTAGTGGTAGTAGTAGTAGCAATGGCAGCAGTAGTAGTAGTAGTACTTCCTCTTCGGAAGCATGAATCTGAAGACTTTCACTCAAATTCTTGTATTTTATGTAAAAAGTACTGGTAAAATTCGGTTTTGCATGCTATTTGTTTTGTGTACTGACACTTTGAACTGCCGTATTTTGGAAGACAGGATTGTCACTACTTAAACAGAAATGTCTTCTGAAGTGAAATGTAACCAATCGGTCAACATTTTCCTAACGATACAGAACAGATAATGCAATATGTCCACGTGGCAAAAATACACGTGTCATGCACTTATGATCAAGAAACTTGTAGCGATAATCGGCATTTACTGTTTTCAAGATAGGGGCCACATGTGACGTTCTGTGTGTTGTTTAGGACCATTAAGGAATTGCAGCGAACATAAAATTCAATACGAGTTTGCAGTTTGATCAGATACGGGGGTACACAATTGGTTTTCGTGTCGACGTAATTGTAGGCGGTAAGCTTTCTTTTGTTTGATATGGCCTGAAAATGTATATGTTAGCAACTACGAGTAGTAGCCATTACAACGCGCTGACGAGGGAAAATTCATTTTGTACTTTTTTTTAACATGATCAGTTCTGTCGCAATATCATATAATTGTTATGGACTATTTACATTCCGGATGCAGTTACTTGAAAAAAAAAATCAGAATGTTTGGAGTTTTTAAAACCTTTTTTCCTTCTGTATGTGTTGGGTGTGTATGCTTTTATTTTATTTTTATTTTAATATTGTTTCCTGTCTGCTTGCTTTTGTTTTGTTTCCGCTTTGTTTGTTTGGGGAGCCGGGGTGGCCGAATGGTAGAGCGTTGGTCTTCTAATGCTCGGGTCGTGAGTTTGTATCCCGGTTGGGGCCAAATATTTGTGTTGGCTTTATCATCGTTTCCCCGTCTTTCATATCACCCGTATGTGGTGGAAAAGGACTTTAAACCCCGAAACACCCACCCACCCTTTTCGCTTTGTTTGATTTTGTCCGGTTGCTGCTGTATTTCGTGTCTTTGATTCATGCATGTGTTTTGTATACATGTCTATTGTTTGTTTTTCGGGGGGTTTCAAGCCTGTTACCTGTAACTTGACTGCTTTCTGAATGTTTTGTGCATGGTGTAGGCCTGAACTATGTTAGTTGAAAAATTGCTGTTGAAAAGCGGCCAGTTTGAGAAAACTCCGGGCTGGTTAAAATGTGGCTATGGAATCATTGCATTATGTTGTGGTTGTAGTAAATGCTTCTCTTCACATGGAGATACATTTAGCCTGGAAACTTTCACAAAAGTTGCATTAGAAGTTTGTTTTGTTTGTTTGGTGGTGGTTGTTTCTTGGGGGGGGGGGGGGGGCAGGGGGCTGAGCAACTTTCTCCCTCCTTGACCCTTGGGGCGGTCGGTGGTCTAGTGGTTAAGAGACTTGTCACCAACGCGAGAGGTCAGGGGTTCGAGTCCCACTCGGGGCAAAAAACATTTCCTTGACCCTTGGGGCGGTCGGTGGTCTAGTGGTTAAGAGACTTGTCACCAACGCGAGAGGTCAGGGGTTCGAGTCCCACTCGGGGCAAAAAAAAAATTTCCTTCTCGTATATGGCATCGTTCATTTGGGCCGATGGTCGGGGGTTTTCACCGGGTACTCCGGATTCCTCCCGCTCTGCTTTGGAAATGTTCAGCCCACCAAATTAGAAAAATAAATGCAATTCTAAATTCCGAAATTTAAATAGCTGAGGTGACCCTTCGCACCACGTCATTGTAATGTGTGTATGTCCGGCCTGTGAGAGAATGCGTGTGATTCACTTGAGCGTGCGTGGTGGGCTCAGTTCGCGGCGCTTTGAGGCGATTCATGAAATTGGGTAAAGCGCCTATACAATACTCATTATTATTATTGCTGTTGTTATTATTATTATTATCATTATTATTAATGTAATTATTATTCTCAGCATTATTATTATTATTATTATTATTATTATTATAATTATTAAGAGCCCATCACATTCATTACATACGCACGATACTGGCACGTTTTCCACGTCACACGTTTACCAGCCACTCCGTGGAATATTGTGTAAGGGCAGAGTATACATAGCGTGTAACTGTGTCCTTTTCCTCAGGCATTGAGCCAAACTGCGAGAAGCTGAGGGGGCGGCCCGGGTTTGTGCCTGTTCAGTACACATACTGGATTGATCCGGACGGGCCAGCTGCTGAAGGGGACGATACACGTGTGTTTTATGTAATTGTGTGCGCGCGTATGTGTGTGTGTGTGGGGGGGGGGTAGGAGGGGGGGGTAGGGGTGATGAGTGTGGTGGTGTTGGGGCGCGCGCGCGCGCGTGTGTGTGTGTGTGTGTGTGTGTGTGTGTGTGTGTGTGTGTGTGTGTGTGTGTGTGTGAGCGTGCGTGTGTGAGCGTGCGTGTCTGTCTGTGTGTCTGTGTGTGTGATAGCTTTTCTGGACAACCTTCCATTAACCTTTCTTCGTGTATTGGTGACGGACACAGTGAATGCGTGCAATCGCTCTCCGTTTTAGCCGAAAGCGCGATAAAGCAGATCACTCTTGCGAACTGATTTGTCATTCATTTACCATGCTAATCAGACAGTCGTAACAACAACAACAAAAATCCTCTCCCCCCCCCCCTTCCTCTCCTCCCCCCCCTCCTCACCCACCCCCACACACACACCAGAGAAAATGAGTGAAGACTGGTTTTTGTTGGGGAGGTACTTATACGCAATGTTTGTGACCGATGCGCGTGACTCCTAAGCCATTTCTGTCTATTTTGGCAACAGCTAATTCACCGCCGTTCCTGGCCGAGTGTGTCTTCGTGGATGTTCCAGCCCAGGGTATCACGGTCATCCACCATCCCAACGAAACAGAGGTGAGCGATGTAGTGCACGTCTTGTGGGTGGGTAAGGTGGGTGTACTACCTACAGACCTAAAATAAAGATAGACCCCCTGCGGTGCTGGAAGTGTGACGCCGCCGCGCGCCATGTTGCTAGTACCTGGAAGGGTTCCATGACACTTCAGCGCCACCATTTCAGCGCCAACATTTCAGCGCCACCAATTCAGCGCGACGACTTTTCAGCGCCGTACATTTCAGCGCCGTACATTTCAGCGCCAAACGATTAGAGAGAGAGAGAGAGAGAGAGAACTAGCTAAACACATAAACTAGCTAATCACATTTTTTTTAACAAGTTAAACTTTAATGACAAATTATCTAAAACCCATGGTGTCCATTAAAATCACTAAAATCCAAATGGGTCGTTTGGTGTCTCTCCATTGTAAAACATGCCTAGTTGGCCTAAAACATGAACGCAAATGCAAGTCCCTCCATCGTGTCCATGAGAGAACGATCTCCTGCATTGTACTGCAGGATTATGGTTTTCGCACGCTTTTTTAAGTCTTTGTACTTTCGCCGCTTCGGGGCAGGAGCCTGACCTCCAATAAGACGCGTAACGTCAGCTTGAATCATCGCTTGCTCAATTGGAAGCAATAGAAACGACAAACAGGGTGACAACACCTTCACGTCTTCGTACACCTTGGAAGTTGATCGGTTTACAAAGCTGACTGCTTCCTACAGACCTCGTACTGATTGCAAAGCAATCAAAAGGACGCCGCTAACAGCCACCCCCTCGCCCCCACCAAGCCCCCGGCTATTCACTCGGAGGGGGAGGCGCTGTATGGCGCTGAAATGTACGGCGCTGAAATGTACGGCGCTGAAAAGTCGTCGCGCTGAATTGGTGGCGCTGAAATGTTGGCGCTCAAATGGTGGCGCTGAAATGACGTGTCACCACCTGGAAGTGCCAGCTGTTTACATAGCGCGCATAGCATTGGCCAGACGCTATCAGCTGTTTACATAGCGCGCATAGCATTGGCCAGACGCTATCAGCTGTTTACATAGCGCGCATAGCATTGGTCCGCTTTATCTTATTCCTCTTTTCTGATGACGTATTTCTAAAGAACTTTGTATTTCGAACGAGGCGTCCTGTACACAGAGCCTCTGAGGTCTGGTATTCGCAACATGGCCGCGATAGCGACACTCGCAAGCAGCGGTGGCAGCGTGCGGCGGTGGGTTTATCTTTTTTGGGTCTGTGGTACTACCCCTACCAATGTTCCAGAAGCGTGTTTTGGCTAAAGGATTTACGTCACGACATGACGCGAAAAGCGACTAAAAATAATTGACGTCACGACATGACGCGGTTAGAATGGGGAACGGAAATGGGGACGAAGCATTGTAAAGTAAAGCACCTCAGTCAGTGATTTTGCATTTTTCATTGCCGATGTCAGCTTTCAACTCAGAGAAACTACGGCCGGCTCGACAAAAAAGAACACGGGTGGGTGGGGTGGGTGTTTAACGTCCTTTTCCACCACGTAAGGGTGATGTCAAAGACGGGGCAGCGAGAAAAAAAAGGCCAGCAGAAATATTTGGCCTCAGCCGGGATTCGAGCTTATGACCCGCGCATTGAAAGTCCAACGCTCTGCCATTCGGCCACTCCGGCTCCCCCACAAGAAACAGAAATTTCAAAATGATCTTACGGCAGGTTTGGTATGACTTTTTTTTTAACTACTTCATTATCCCTTTCGGGAAATTCGGGCTGTTTCCCCCGAGGGAATCGCGTCACCGCGGTGCAGCGCCACCCAATACCTATCCTATTTTTCGACTTTTGCTAGGGGAGGAAAGCCGGATAACCCGGAGAGAAACCCCCGATGAGCAGCCCGGTAGCCAGGAAAAACCGGCATCGCATATATATCACAAGCTCGACCTGGGCTCGAACCCACGCTTCATTGCCGTGATAGCGGTGACGGCCGTTCAGTAGCGCAGCGGCTAAGTCCGACGTGCTGCCTATTAGACCACCGCTCACCTTTGTTTTCTTTTCACATTTATTCCCACTGAGTTTGAAACATTCGTACAATCAGTGTCTCGCTTTTTTGTTGAAACCATAGGCCTATACCTTTCAAGGAAGTCGTTCTCGCTCACTTTAGTTTTAACTTTCCGTATGTGGTGGAAAAGGACGTTAAACCCCCAAACACCCACCCACCCACCCGTTTTAACTTTCAAAATGAAACTGTAGTGTGGAAGTAAGCCATAAACTTTCATAAGTCGAAAATTATCAATGTTGATATATGTAATCTACAATCACTGCAATCTACTGGTTATGCAGTTTAATTCAATATAAGAATGAAAGCAGTACTAGTAAAATTGACAGAGATATCAGCAGTTGAAGTTGGCGACTAACAAGGCGGCCATACTGACCCCCCGGCACTCTTTTTGCCTGTAGCGGCGTTCGGCCTAGCGCGACTTGCGATCCCTTTCGCGAGAACGGGTCCATATATAATTATATGTTTTTTTTTGTTTTTTTTTTAGCCTCAAGTGTAATCCCAAAACTACATAACTGCCTGTGTGTTAATCTATCCTTGCACTTACGTGTATGGTTGGAGGGGGTGGGGGAGGGGGGCGAATTGAATTTTTAAAAGTTAGCTATCTTAGTTGTGATTTTAAGCTGTCTTTGTTTTCTTGCAGATTGATCTTCCAGACCTGTTCGAACCGTCTTACCTACAAGTGAACACCACACAAATCGTGGCGCTCAAAGTGCGCTCCACATACTGTACACAAGAAGTCACCATTGAATGTACGAAGTTTACACTGACTTCAGTCTCAGGTAAAGATTACGCACACGCAGTACTGTGGCAGACCCTATGGGATGCCCTCCCGGAGAACAAACTGAAGCATATTGTACCAAGCATTTGTGCTGATATCCGTTGCTGTCGGTCTAATCGACGGCAGGAGGTGGTCTTAAGCCGGCTCCATATCGGGCACACTTATGTTTCCCATTCGCATCTGTTGAAGGGGGAGGAACCCCCATGGTGTCTTCCCAGCCATGAACCTTTTACTTTGAACAATTTGTGGGTTTTTTTTTTGTACGGATCTCGCAGAGATCCGTGATAAGCATTACTGTGTTTCATCACTGAAAATGTTGTTCCGGGATATCCCCCCCAGACAACATCTTCAAGGTCTTGAAAGAGTCCAACTTGTTTTAACTTGTTTTAACTTCAACTTGTTTTATAAAATCTAGTCTCTCATGCAGTATGGACTTTCTTTGACCTACATAGCTTCGAGATTTTTTATGAACATGTTTATCTTATTTGGACCTGACAGTTTTTTTTTTAATATACTTTTAAATATCTTGTTTTACGGAATAGCTTTTTACCCTTTTACCTGGATGAGGCAAACTTTTACTTAGCCGCGAATTAGTCTTTGTTGCTTGCGTGGTGTTAAGCCCTAAATAACTAACTCACACGCTGTACGGACAATAATTCTCTCATCAATGTCTTTGGCCATGTTTCAAGTCATGCGTCATGTAAGCTCAGGCTCACCATCTGGCTACCTTGCTGACTTGTACAATTTCAATTCCTACTGCATATTATGTATTGTATAATTATCATGTGATATTCAACTAACAAATAACAAATGATATCTGGATCTGGGGTTTGCAGCTGTGCGGACAGTAGCTGGGGATATGGGATTGTTATTATTATTATTATTCCGATTATGGGGTATTTAACTAATGGTATCAGGATCTGGTATCCGAAGCAGTGTAGCCAGTAACAGTTGTCGCCTATTTAGCATAGTATTATGGGAGATTCAACTGACCAATAACAAATGATATACCAGGTTCTGGCATCTGGAACGGTGTAGACAGAAAGAGTTACCGCTTATTTAGCATAGTGTTAGGGGTGATTCAACTGACCAGTAACAAATTATATCAGGATCTGATACCTGGAACGGTGTAGAGGGTAACAGTTATCGCTTATTTAGCAAATGTATAATGGGAGATTCAACTGGCTGATAACAAATGATATCAGGATCTGGCATTTGGAGCGGTGTGGACGGCAACACTTACAGCTTTGACCAGACTCTCTCCACTTGCATTGCGTCGTCTGGCTGCCAGTGTGACGGATCCCCCGGAACAAGGTTGGTTTTAGCCATGATGCCCATTCTCCAGGGCCCGCATGTAAAAGTCGGGGTTAGGGAGTTTAGCCCCGGGTTAGAGTCTAACCTCGAACTAAACTAGCTCTTGGGTTAAATTTTCTGTTGTTTTTTTGTTTTAAGTCAGGAAGCGGGTCCTTTCCAGCAAGGTGCCTATGCCTTTATAGAGGGATTTTTGTCTTTCTTTCTTCGCATCTTTTTTCGTTTAATTTTGTTTTGGGGTTTCTTTTGTCCTAGTCTGGGTTAGGCCCGTAGCCGTGGGTTAAATTAACCTCGAGTTTTACATACGGGCCCTGTAATCTCGGGTGTCACTTTCCCGATCACGAGTTAGCCATGACTAGTTTGGTGTAGTCCTGCATTGCCTTGTCACTACTGCTGATGGTGCTGTTGGTAGTGTGCTTGGGTTAGAGTGATGGTGACGAACATGACGTTCACTCTCTCTATGCCGAAGTCCCAGTTTTGGGCCCTGACGTTCACAACGCTTTCATCTCCATATCCATCTCTTCTGAAATGCTCATGGCGCCGCAGGGCTGGAGGACGAAGTACTGAAAGCCTGCTACCGCTAAGCGCAACTTTATGTACAAACCTTCATCCTGCTATTTCTGTTTTACCACGACACCGGCCACAGCCTACTCGTATTTGAGAAATGGACGTGGGAGTTTTACCTTGCACACTTGATAACTTATTTGTGCGTGCGTGTGTACACGAGGGCGTGACAGGCACCGTAAACACGTTTGCACGTGATTTTGACTCGACCTGGAAACAATCCATCCAGATTTCTGCCTACCAGGGATTCGAACCGGGCGGCACAGGATTCAAAGTTGGATACCTTAACCACTAGATCAAATCCCCTTGTCACTCTATGTCCTGGAAAAATGACTTTAAACTAATAAACACCCACCCACCATATTAGTAGGGCGGTCGGTGGTCTAGTGGTTAAAGACTTGTCACCAATGCGAGAGAAGGGGGGGTTCGAGTCCCACTCGGGGCAAAGAAAGTTCCCTTCTCGTATGTGGCACCGTTCATTCGGGCCGATCGTCGGGGGGTTCTCTCCGGGTACTCCGGCTTCCCCCCTCTCTGCTTTGGAAATGCTCAGCCCACCAAATTTGAAAACTAAATGCAATTCTAACTTGCGAAATTTAAATAGCTGAGCTGACCCTTCGCACCACGTTTTCGTAATGTGTTTGTATGTCCAGTGTGTGAGAGAATGCGTGTGATTCACGTGAGAATGCGTGTTGGGTTCAGTTTCCGGCGCTTTGAGCCAAATCTTGGGTAAAGCGCCTATACAATACTCATTATTATTATTATTATTGATGCAACTATTCCCGCTGTTATTGGGAGTCTGTTTGTGTTCGCCAGTTCCGACTCGGGCACGCTCGATGAACTGTCGGCGCTGCCAATCGTCGGTGTCGATTTCACGCAACTCACGAGCCAGCTCTCTGACGTCAGCACCTCGGCAAGCATAACCATTGGTCCTTTGAAATGCTCAGGTACCAGTGATATCTTTAAAATACTGTGATGCATATCAACTGTTCAAAATGTTTCTGCCGTGTCTATAATTATGGGACGTGCAGCATAATAACTTGTAACGGTCAAGCGTGGGTTCCCGGCTCAAGATTGAACTGTGATATGATTATGATACCGATTTTGTTCAGGCAGTTCAGTTAGAGGGGGCTATCCGGGTCTTCTGCCTCCTCCCCCCCTCCTCCCCCCCTCCCGACACACACACACACACACACACACACACACACACACACACACACACACCCCGCCACCTCCCCGAGAAAACTTCAGAAATAGACACCTGGGTGGCGCTGCACTGCGGAGACGCGCTCCCTTCGGAGGAAGCAGCCCGAATTTACCAGACGGGATAGGGTGGGTGGGTGTTTGGGGGTTTAACGTCCTTTTCCACCAAATACGGGTGATATCAAAGATGGGGCAACGATGAAAAAGCCAGCACAACTGTTTGGCCCCAGCCGGGATACGAACTCACGACCCGAGCATGAAAAGTCCAACGCTCTACCATTCGGCCACCCCGGCTCTCTCTCCACACACACACACACACACACACACACACACACACACACACACACACACACCTCCCCGAGGGTGGGTGGGTGGGTGTATGGGGGTTTAACGTCCTTTTCCACCACATAGGGTGATATCAAAGACGGGGCAACGATGAAAAAGCCAGCACAAATATTTGGCCCCAGCCGGGATCGAACTCACGACCCGAGCATTAGAAGTTCAACGCTCTACCATTCGACCACCCCGGCTCCCCACACCTCCCCGAGAAAACGTCAGAAATAGACACCTTGGTGGCGCTGCACTGCGGAGGAAGCAGCCCGGATTTACCAGAAGGGATAATAAAGTGCAAAAAAAGTGTACTATAGAAAAATGAGATATTAGTAAAATAGGACGACAATAAATATAATATTATAATTATAGTCATATGGTGCACGGTCCTTCAAAAATGCGGCGCCGAAATTGTGGAACTCACTCCCTGAGACAGTGAAGGAGGCAGTCAGCATTACCGCATTCCGGAAGCGCCTGGAGACTCATCTCTTCAGTGCATCACGCCAGTAATCATCTGCAGCCTTTTTTTTTTCTCACTATCCTTCCTTTCAAAACCTCTCCCAAAGCGCCGTGAGCACTCAGGTTGGAGCCGTGCGCTTTAACAAGTCTCCATCATCATCATCATCATCATCATCATCATTGTCTCCTTTGTTTGCAGAGGTGTTCCCTTCCTGTTCAAGCCTGCAGAACTTCATACTCTCTGGCCAGGGTGCAGAAGGCGAAACGTTGCCTGCTGTCGGTTACTTCGCTATAGACCCTGATGGCGCGGGCCCCATCGAACCGTTCGAGGTGTCGTGTAACTTCCCCAACACAGACGTAGAAACAGGTGTGTAGATGTGTTAAAGGTCTGCAGTCTCGGCGAAAAGCTGCAAACATCGTGTTTTCCTTTAAAATTTGCGATTCGTGCGACTGTTCATTTGGGGAACAACCTTTGAACTTTGTAGGGCGGGGGTGGGTGGGTGGGTGTTTGGGAGTTTAACGTCCTTTTCCACCACGTAAGGGCGATGTGTAGATGTGTTAAAGGTCTGCAATCTCAACAAAAAGCCGTAAACATTGGGGGCTTTTTGTTTGTTTGTTTGTTTGTTTGTTTTTTGTTTGTTTTTTTAATCTGCGATTCCTGCGACTATTTCACTTGGCGAACAGCCTAAGAGCTTTCTAAGCGGCAGTTTTTCCCTATAGATTTCTTTTCGAACACAGGGACTGGGGGACTCCTAGATTGAATACTAAGACTGTTATGTGATATTTAATGAATAGAAATCTCTATTGTAATTGTAGTGTTGGTTGTGTATTAATTTTTGTGTATTTTTCATGTGATGTGTATTGTTGTTTTGTTTGTCCACCACACCCAAATTTCCCTCTGGGATAATAAAGATTGATTGATTGATTGATTGATTGATTGATTAGTGAGGACCTCTTGAAACTACGCTATGCGCATGCGTAAGAACATTAAAACATGTGGGTGGCCCTGCGCATGTTGTTGTTGTTGTTGTTGTTGTTGTTGTTGTTGCCGAATCGTCAAACTCGCTGTGACATCCCCGGCGTTCGTATGTTCGTTTCAGTTGTTCCTTTCCCAGAGGTTTCCATTTAGCACGCGTATTTCCTATGCTGAAAGTGCTTTTATAATCTGTTTTCAGATAATCCCTCTGGCACTGTGGATAATGACGGAACAGCGCCTGTCAGTAAATGCTTTGACATCACTTACTCTGATCGTAATGGAAATCCCATTTCTCCACAACAACTTCTGGTAGGTAGTGAAATCACTGAAGGGAAAAGCAAGTGAGCGCGCGCGCGCGCGCGCGCGCACGCACGCACGCACACACGCACGCACGCACGCACGCACGCACGCACGCACGCACGCACGCACACACACACACACACACACACACACACATTACTTCACTACTTTAATTTGGCGTGTAGGCCGTGTGAAATTTTTGTTTCTTATCACGTTCAGCCCTGCCACCGTATCGCCTACGGTCTCGCAGACCTTAACAATAATATGCGTGCATGTGACCGACTCTCATACGCTCTGCACAGTGGAAGATTCCCCAAAAGGATGGATCCAAAACTTCTTGAGAAATAGGGTTTTGTATGCAAGAGCCCAGCTTTAGATCTAGCACACTTGAACTGAAACTCGCAGGCAGAGGGGGGAGGCTATTGTGGAGTTAACTCGTACAGGTCTATTTTTAGAGGGTTAGGGTAAGGGTTCGGGTTAGGGTTATGGTTTGGTTAGGGTTTGAATGCGCTATCGGGCGTTTCCGAAATCCCGTGACCTCAGGTGACGTCCGTCTAAAAATAGACCTGCACGAGTTCCCTCCATAATAGCCACCACCCAGGCAGAGACCGTTATCGCTATTGAGATTCCTTCAGGGCTGAAAGGGAGTCATGTGCTGCATGCATTTAGACTCTTTTATTTTGTGAACGGCCTTTGTGTGCCTGCGGATGGTTGTGGATGTGTCTGTTATGCATGTTATTTAAAATGCACAATGGATTTCAACCTCTCTACAGTCGCTTAGGGACAGATCAGACAGTTGTTTTCAAGAGCTGATGGTCTCCTGTAACTGGGCGCGTGTCTACGGACAAGTCAACTTCACAACCTGTGACGGAGTGGAACAAGTCGGTGAGAGAGCCTCTGTTTTCCGTCTCATTTCATTTCATTTCTTCGTTTCTATGTGTTTCTTTCCCTTTTTGAGTTTCCCCCCGATAATCTGGCACATTGTGAGAGGAAGTTTGTTTTGCGGCTGTGTCATTAGTTTTTTTCGTCATCGAAGTTGTCATCATCATCATCGTCATCGTTATTGTCATTGTCATCAGTGGTTTGTGTATAGCTCTGCTCTCACAAAAGACACACACACACACACACACACACACACACACACACACACACACACACACACACACACACACACACACACACACACACGCACGCACGCACGCACGCATTTTTTTTTTAAACCTCCCACTGATACCGCAAAATCATCAACAATATTATCATCGTCGTCATCATCATTGTCGTCATCACTACTTTTATCATCATCGTCGTCTGTGTCATCATCATCATCATCATCATCATTTACAGGCTGGGCCGGAAGTGTCGGTCAAGACTCTTGCGCATGCGGAGTGGGCGGTTTCTGTGTCGGAGGTCGTAATCAGAAATGTAACTGTGACGTGGAGGACGCTCAGACACGCACGGATGGCGCCGTGATCATCAGGCGTGACCGGTTACCAGTGTGTAAGGTTAGTTTCCTGAGCATAGCCGAGCAGTCTTCAGTGTTTTCATGGTCGAACGTCTGCCATTTCTAGACTCACAAATTAAAGGTCTGCAAACAAACTGTTTTTACAGAACTCGTGATTACAGCGTGCGTGATTTTACCTTTCGTTCACATCATCCGCTTCTGTGTTCTGCAGATCTGCATCGCTCTGGACGGAATTCCAGCAGACAACCCAGAAAATATTCCCAAACGAAAGCTAAAGTATCAGCTGTCAGATCTCATCTGCCACCCTGGGGGTTCAAAAGGTTGGTGGACACTCAAACACGTTTCTAGTCTACGACGATAGAACAGTTTGTGTTTTTCTTTTTTTTTTTGTCGGGGAACCGAATGGTAGAGTGTTGGACTCTCAGTGCTCGGGTCGTGAGTTCGAATCCCGGCTGGGGCCAAATATTTGTGCTGGCCTTTTTCTCGTTGCCTCGTCTTTACCTGGTGGAAAAGGACGTTAAACACCCACCCCACCCACCCGTGTTCTTTTTTTTGTCGTGCCTGCCGTAGTTATAGAGTTCCACAAAACTATACATCATTATCAATTAGTGGGTGGATGCGTGTTTGGGAGTTTAACGTCCTTTTCCACCACGCATGGGTGACTGTATGATGTCAAAGACGGGCCAACGAGAAATGGGCCAGCATGAATATTTGGCCCCAGCCGGGATTCGAACTCACGACCCTAGCACTGAAAGTACAACACTACCAACAGTCTATTAATGAGTTCTTGCATTTTTAGGAGTTACACTCTTTCATTACGATTGATGTGCACGTATCACATAGATCTCATGTTTCTCTTTTCTCCGAGGGAACATAGAATTGTTCTTGTTGTTGTTCCTGTTGTTGTTCTTGTTGTGTTGTTGTTGTTATTTGGGGTTGGTTTTTTTGTTGTTGTTTTTTTTTTTTGGGGGGGGGGGGGGAGGTGTTTGCTTGTTTGTTTTTTGTTTGGTTTTTTTTTTTTTTGGTTTTTTTTTTGTGTGTTTGTTTTGTTTTGTTTTTGTTTTTTGTTTTGTTTTTGTTTTGTTTTTGTTTTTTGTTTTTTTTGGGGGGGGGGGGCGGGGGGGGGGGGTGTCAATGGCCTTGTTGCCGATTCTCGTTATAGCGCGTGAACATGCGTGAACGTGCGCGATTTTGGACCGAGACAAGGCTTGATAGACTCGGCATGTGGGCTACTCGAGTCACACACGATGCCGCACTACCACTGCGTTGCGATCGGCTGCCAAAATGGCTCGAGAAAATCAGATAAGCTGGAGAAATTCCCAGAGACGGTCTTACCTAATGGTGAGATCGTTCAGTTTGAGCCCTTTTCTTCAAAAGTTTCAAGAAATTTGTGGATAAAAGCGATTCGAAGGCAGAACGCCGACCCGTCTCGGTGGCCTAGCGTGTGTAGCCGCCATTTCGTCGGGAACCGTGACTGACAAGCGGACAAATTCTGTCCCGGTACCTACATTGTTTGAACACAATCGTTATGGAACCAAAAATCAAGAAAGAAAGACTTTCATTTCCAAGCAAAAGTTCAGTTCGCACTGATAAACAGCCAAAGTGCTTGAATAAAAATTAGTGGCAAGCCACAAGTCACAGGTCGACTTGACCTTTACACCGCCCGCCTACCTCTCGGTTGAAGCGACTGCCGATTTTCTTCAAGGGCTAGAGTGATAAGCTGCGCTTTTGTGTAGCCACTTAAACGCACGCCCCTGTCTTTCAGATATTTTTTTCAGTTCAGGAACTTTCATTGATTTAATTTTATCGCGAACATCTTCGCCGGTCGAAACGCTCACGTTGCTCGCCATCGCATGCGTAGCCCACCTCAGGTGGACCGTTCGCGTCTCCGGCGCTGGAGAGCACCCGACTCTTCGTAACCGGCAACAGCGGTATTACGTCAAATACACCACACGTGTTTCTTGATTTGTTGAAACTTTATTTTTCGGTGGAAATCAATAAACGAGTGTGGTGTATTTTACGTAATCGGGGGCACCGATTTAGGAATATTATTTAAACCACGTCCTTACCTGGATTTATTTGATTTTGAAAGGTGACATCGGCAATGCTAAATCTCTTACTGAGGTGCTTTACTTTACAATCCTTCGTCCCCATTTTCGTTCCCCATTCTAACCGCGTCATGTCGTGACGTCATTTTTTTGCGTCATGTCGTGACGTAAATCCTTTAGCAAAAACACGCTGCTGGAATATTGCTGGGGGTAGTACATGTAGGTACAGCCATAATTTACGTGTGATTGTTATGGGTACGATGTTAAACCATTCGTGGTGAAATATGGATTTTTTAAACCATGACTTGTAATAGTGGATGGGTGGTATAAAATGGAATAATTTGCATTTCAATTTGAATAAGGTGTGGAGAACAGCTGTCAAGAAATACGACGCAGGGCTGGCAACATACCAGACGAGAGAGTGGAAGTTGTATACATGAACCAACAGGACCCTACTCCCGTTGGTTGTCGTCTTCTTCCCGATCCTCCCATTGGACAACTGGTATGTGATATTACGTTGTTGTCGTACCAGTGGGCAGGTATATCAGTCTGATATCTTGAAACGATTACGCTCACCTTCCAGGCCTGCAAAAATCACCAAGACATTGGGTTTCATTCCGGTTCACCACCTCAACAGTCTGGAACTCGCTGCCTGCTAGCGTGAAACAGCAACCTACTCTGTCGTATTTCAGATCAGGGCTTAAAACTTATCTGTTTCAACTTGTCTTCTGCTGATTCATGTAACCGTGGTGCCTGCTGTTTTAAGACGTGTTCTATGTGCGTGTGAGTGTTGGGTGAATGGGCAGTGAGTTGATGTATTTTCAAGAATTGCGCTGTATAAAGAAGAAGAAGAAGAAGACGAAGACGACGACGAAGACGACGATTATTATTATTAAAAAGAAAAGATCACCAGAAATACAAATTACACATTAGGGAAGGCCAATCTAGAGTGCTGATTAATGAAAAACATGAATCTGTTCATTAAACGTATTGACCAGATTTTACAATCATTGCAATCTTTATATTTTGTGACCTGGCAGGGGCCAAATATTTGTGCTGGCCTCTGGGGGAGGGGGGGGGGGTGCAGTGGTACAATTCTGGGTCGATGCCACAGCAGCTAACCAGGTCTACATCTCAACGATCTTGTTGATACATGCATTTTTTTTCTACTTTATTATCCTTTTCGGGAAATTCGGGCTGCTTCCCCCGGGGGAAGGGCGTCGCCGCGGTGCAGCGCCACCCAATACCTATCCTCTCTCTATATATATATGTATTTTTTTTTTAACAAATTTTTTACATGTATTTCAGGAAATTTTCCCGCAAGACCCCGTCCATGAAATTCCGGACGGAAACACAACAGAAATCACCATCCTCTATTTCGTCATCAACATCAACATCATCAACACTCTGATGACGTCACACGTCTACTGCTACCAGCGCGTGTTCATTTTCTGCGCCGACAACCAAACAGTCACGCTTGGCGGGAACTACGGGTGGTTTTCCGTGACGGGTAGTTTGGAAGACAGCTGGGTGGAAATGACTGACGACCGTAAGTTGTCGTAGTAGTTGGTGGTGGCGGTGGTGGTTGCCGTCGTTTGTGGCGTAGGTCAAACAGTCAAGGCACACAAGGGACAGTCACTCTGTTTCAATTTTTAAATGGCCTCCCTTGGATGAGTAACGCTAAGCTATGGCCTTGTTGCCGATTCTCGTTATAGCGCGTGAACATGCGTGAACGTGCGCGATCAGTTTTGGACCGAGACAAGGCTTGATAGACTCGGCATGTGGGCTACTCGAGTCACACACGATGCCGCACTACCACTGCGTTGCGATCGGCTGCCAAAATGGCTCGAGCAAATCAGATAAGCAGGAGAAATTCCCAGAGACGGTCTTACCTAATGGTGAGATCGTTCAGTTTGAGCCCTTTTCTTCAAAAGTTTCAAGAAATTTGTGGATAAAAGCGATTCGAAGGCAGAACGCCGACTCGTCTCGGTGGCCTAGCGTGTGCAGCCGCCATTTCGTCGGGAACAACTGAGCGGACAAATTCTGTCCCGGTACCTACATTGTTTGAACACAATCGTTATGGAACCAAAAATCAAGAAAGAAAGACTTTCATTTCCAAGCAAAAGTTCAGTTCGCACTGATAAACAGCCAAAGTGCTTGAATAAAAATTAGTGGCAAGCCACAAGTCACAGGTCGACTTGACCTTTACACCGCCTACCTCTCGGTTGAAGCGACTGCCGATCTGCTTCAAGGGCTAGAGTGATAAGCTGCGCTTTTGTGTAGCCACCAAAACGCACGCCCCTGTCTTTCAGATATTTTTTCAGTTCAGGAACTTTCATTGATTTAATTTTATCGCGAACATCTTCGCCGGTCGAAACGCTCACGTTGCTCGCCGTCGCATGCGTAGCCCACCTCAGGTGGACCGTTCGCGTCTCCGGCGCTGGAGAGCACCCGACTCTTCGTAACCGGCAACAGCGGTATTCTGAAACGTTTCTGGCCCTTTGGCTGACGCTGATGGGCCGGGTCAACCACGTTCCCTCAGCTCACTAATGCATGCATGACGTCACAACGTTCATGCAGCTTGGTTTAATGTCAAAAATAGCACAGGGGTATTCCCACTTGGAAAGCGACGACAACGTTTGAATTCCGCCAGTTGCTGTGCGATGCCTGCGTGAACTTTTGGTCGCGGGAAGATAACCAGACGAAACCCAAACTATCGAAGTGTGTTTCTGTCACTCTAGAGAGTTCCCTCAAGACAATCTCGGGTCGCTTTTATCTCTGTTTCTACTCTTCTACAGAGTGTCACGTGACAGGAATGTGTTGCCTCAGAACGAGTGTGTGTGTGTGTGGTGTGTGGTGTGTGTGTCTGCGTGCGTGGGTGCGTGCGTCTTTCTTGTTTCTTTGTTTCCACAGAAATATCCGACAGCGGCGTATGTTCAGACTACCCAGATCTGTGCCTACAGTGTGGAATTCCCAAAGGGTTTGTAGTCCACGACAAAGTCAAACTACCTATCACTGGCTTGAGGCTGCCCATAATTGGCCCTGTTTGGATCGTCGTAGATAATGCCAGGTGTCCCGGTACGTACAGTTGTACCTTACAAGACAATGCTGCTTTACAAGTTGTTATATTTCAGCTGGCGCAGTCAACTCTCAGATATAACCACTGACAAACAGTTCGATTTACGAATAACGGCCTTCAGGAAAAGCTTTTTTTTTGTAACCTATTTATTTGCTTCTTTGTTCCATTTTTTCTTAAAGTTTGTTCTTTCTTTATTTCTTTATTTACGGTTTATTTCATTTTATCATTTATTTATTTATTTATTTAATTTTTATTTATTTATTTTTTTTTTTTGGGGGGGGGGGAACCCCACAGCTATTTAAGTTTTGGGATTTAGAATTGCATCTATTTCATAAATTTTGCATACATTTTGTATGCTGAACATTTCCAAAGCAGAGCGGGAGGGAGCCGGAGTACCCGAAAACAACCCCCGACGATCGGCCGGAATGAATGGTGCCACTTACGAGAAAGAACAATTTTTTGCCCCAAGCAGAACTCAAACCTGACCTCTCGCATTGGTGGCAAAGTCTCTTAACCACAAGACCACTGACCGCCCCATATATCCTTCTAATATATACAATCTAAATACGTACATTTTAATCTGGTCGGATGTCTTCTATCGCGTCTCGTGCCCCTCTGTGTCCCCGTATTCCCTTTTGAACGGACGAACGACCCTCCACCACCACCCCACCCCCCCCCCCACCCCCGCCACATACGCACACCCTTATCTGTGAGTTTCTGTCAAAGACCGATCGCTCTAAGCTGTAACTGGCTCGAGAGGAATGAATTAGGTGTACTATACGAATAAGAAATGGTTTGAACGTTCTTAAGTTCAACGTGATCACACACAAGAGCCATTGACCCGTGTGAAAGATAAAAGACGGCAAAAGATAGGCACCCGCTGACTGCATGTCAGCTGGCAACTGTTTGAGCAGTATTTAAACAAATTAAGTAACACAAGTAAAAAAAAAACCCGACAACAACATCAACAAAAACATACACACACTCGGAAACTGGAAGACTAGGGGGAAGGGGGCCCGTTGTTCTGCCCCCTTTCTGAAGTGCTGCAGTGAATAATACACTGAGTGTTATTGAGATTGTGAATGTGACAAGGACGAGCAGATATGACCGAGTTGTCTGCCTGGTGTTGGGAAGTGTCTGGTTCCTCCGCGTGTTCAGCGACCGTGAATAGAAAGACCTATCTCCACCTCCTCTCCCCTCCCCTGCCCCGTCTTTAGAACACAGACATAGTAAATCTGTAAAACTGGAAGGTAAAGAGCCATCATTGCCAGAGGCAAGACTGTGTCTTCAAGGGCTGTACAAAATAAAATAGGGATAGTTTTGCGAGATATAGTGTGCTTAATTAACAGCTCAGTTTCTGTTCCTGCTTACTGCTAGAGAATTAATTACACGCAACACGCTCTTAAAAACTGACATGTCACTGAATCTCCGTATTTTGTGTGTGTGTGTGGGGGGGGGGGGGTTGCTGTGGTTTAGTGGTTAAGACTTTGTCACCAATGCGAGAGGTCACTTTCGAGTTCCACTTCGGGTAAAGAAAGTTTACCATTCTGTCCGTAGATGTCTTCTCCGACTGCTATGAGATCATGCTTGACGGCCGCCAGCGGTCACTCAGGCAAGGAAACATTTACGTCATCGACCCTGACGGTGCTGGGGGAGTGGACCCATTTACTGTCAACTGCGACTTCAACAAAAACAAGGACTGCGCCATTACACGGGTAACCAGATTTTTTTTTTTTTTTTTTTTTTGCTGCTCCAACTCTTTTTGCCAGCTCCAGTGGTGTTCCTCCCAGGTAATGGGTAGAATCCACGGAGGGCTCGAAAGCTGAGGGAATTTTTATTATGCATGAGGATGGAGATCGCACCCGTGAAGTGGGTGAATCTCGGCTGTGTGGCAACAGCCTCCCCACTGGGCCCATGGGCTGACCAGATCTAGTGGATTAGCCGTTCTGCGATTTCTCATGTAAGTTGTATCAGTTGTTCAAATCCTCTTTGTTCCTAACGCCGCTGTGATAGAAAACTGTCGCTTTCGATGCTGTAAGACTGTTTGCCAGATAGAAGGATGTTTCATTTGACCATTGCGACCGTTTTCGTGACTTTGTGGCTTCTATTATTAGAGAAATACGGCTTTCCTTGAGCCTACTGTCCATTTTTGAGCAGACTGGGATGCGAAAAAGCTGATAAACATAGCAACCAGTCAGCGCCGTCTAGATGGTCCTCAGTCCACGACCACATAACTTCGTCTGCTCAGTACGCGGTACGCTGCTAGAACAACTTATACGCTGGCAAGAGTCACCACAATGGTCTCAGCTGCTGTACTGTGACCCAGGTGACTGAGTCTGATGCGCAGGGTGGGTGGTTGTTTAGGGGTTTAACGTCCTTTTCCACTACATAGGGTGATATCAAAGACGGGGCAACGATGAAAAAGCCAGCACAACATTTGGCCCCAGCCGGGATCGAACTCACGACCCGAGCATTAGAAGTCCAACGCTCTACCATTCGACCACCCCGGCTCCCCCGCAGATTCAGCGCATTTGATGAAAAGTTTTCCACACTCTTTATATGCCTGTCGTACGTAATGATAATTTAAGAACCTGAAAATGAAAAAAAAATATACATTACAGTCGTTAAATTTGACGTACCACTGTTGGTGTTTTTGTTGTTGTTGTTGTTGTTGTTGTTGTTGTTGTTGTTTGTTTATTTGTTTCCTCAAAAGTCCCATTTTGTTGGAACCCATACAAATTACAAACAAGTATTGTCCAACGAGTTGTCACTACAGATTTACGCCGACTCCCGCTACGAGGACGGGGTGACAGTGAGCGGGGAGGCACACTCAGGGGGGTTCAAGGAGGACATTCAGTACATCGACACCACCATCCACCAGATGGAGACACTGACGCAAGTGTCCGCCGTCTGCTGGCAGGCAAGTGTCTTGCTGTCATCGCCTGTCGTCACTACACGGGCCTTCGGAATGCCAAATTTACACGCTTCCACGCGCGCGAGACGTCAGGACTACGGCCCTTTTTGTCTCTATTAGACGTTCAGCTGTTTAGCGAGACTTGGGGCACTTGTAACACATTTGTTGGTAATTTCGAAAGCCCGTATTGTTTTGCTTGGTCGGGAAGATTCTCATGTCAGTGTGTGTTAGTGTGTTTTATTCGTGATTTTAAGTAATCTTACTGGTCAAGACTGTCTGTTTTACTTATTTTTGTAGTCTCTTTTATCAAAATGTTTATCATTTGTGTCTTATTAGTATGCGGGCCAAAACTGCAATTTCCCAAATATGGGATTAATAAAGTATTCTGTATTCTGTATTGTATTCAGCACACCAGTTTGTAATATATATTTACATCATGTTTTAAGCTAGCCCTTTTATGCTTTAAAGGACCTGGCAGGATGTTAGCCGCGAAATAGTCTTTGTTGCTTGCGCGGCGTTAAGCCCTAACTAACTAACTAACTAACTAACTGTATTGTTTTGCATTTGCACCTCGTATCAATGCACTACGGCTGTCTGAACAACAGAGCGATTGCACCATTACCACAAGGTATTCTCACCCCGAACCCTGAATCTAACCCTAACGAAGCAGGCGAACTCTACTAAATGAGCCTGACTGCGCTGGTATAGTTAACCCGATATGGCTTAATGGTACGAACAATACATACTGAGCTATTATACTATCTGCTCTTAAGGCCTTGTCAAACGTAGAGTGCCTGCGAGGCACCCGCTTGTGCATTGCGCGGGGGTTGCGGTCATACGTTGCAACACACTTTGGCTACCAGCTGCACCGCCGGCCCGGCGCTCCAATACACAAAGCATGGTCAGCGGCGATTTCCTGGCGTGGCGAGGGACAAAATAGGACCGTGCTCTGTTCGCAGGCGTCGCGGCGGCGTCTGCGGGGGGTGTCCGCTTCAAGCGGATTTCATTGGCCCTGAGGGCATTTTGCCGCTGGTACGCCTTCAGAATTGCAACGTGTGGCAGCCCTATTAGCCATTACTTGGTAACATCACAAACGTTTCTGTTGTCTTCACAGCCTGTGGATTTTGAGTGTGTGGACACGAAGCTTATAAACGACGGTAACCCGGACAGCTTCTACACGCTCCAGAACAACCAATCACTAGCCTTCGGTGTCGGGGATGTTGATGGCGTCATAGGATGCGCGTGCAGCCTGACCGGCACGTGCGAACAAGGTGGATCGTGCAACTGTGACGCACAGACTGGCACGGTAAGAGAGACTGGAGACGTATACAGTTCAGGGTTTAGCCCGATAAATCTGTTTTTAACTTGAGGTGGCCTGCTTGCTGTCGGAAACCAGTGGTGTGCGCGTACTTTTTCGGGGCTGAGTCCTAAACTCTCTGCAGGATACATTAAAAAAAAAAAAATGAGCGTGTTGTTACGTCAAGTATTACTATCGCGTAATTGAACCGAATGTGAAGCTTAGCGCTCACATATGTTGGTGTTGGTGGTGGTGGTGGTGTGCGTGCGTGCGTGCGTGCGTGCGTGCGTGTGTGTGTGTGTGTGTGTGTGTGTGTGTGTGTGTGTGTGTGTGTGTGTGTGTGAGAGAGAGAGAGAGAGAGAGAGAGAGAGTGTGTGTGTGTGTGTCTGTGTCTGTGTGTCTGTGTCTGTGTCTGTGTCTTTTTTTTACCCTGAAAGCGATGCGCATTGGTTTCAGACCTAACAAAATACAAGATTACACAAGTTGAATTAGGCTACTGGCAATCCGCTGCTAAATATTCTCTCTGGAACTCTCAAGCGAATTGACGCGTAAGCTTTATATTGAAAAATCTCATTGTGAAAAAAAAAATGTGCACAGTGAAACGTGCCCTCTTTGGCTGTTCCATTAACCCTCAAACACCCATTCAACCGGCCGGTAACCTTGGCTGTTCCAGTTGTCAGGAGACTGGGGGGTGGAGAGCCGGAAAGAGAAACTCCCTTTGACCAGTATCGCCATTGGAGGCCAGACTCTGCCGAACGCGCAAGGAACCATGAGTGTGGGACCTCTTATGTGTGCCAACAAACACTGCAAGCGTGAGTTACAGTGATCTCAACTCTGCACCGTCGGGCTTCACTACGCTTAGCCTCTGCACTGACGCGAAATCGGCTAGCCGAGACTTGCGCCGAGACAAGTGATACCTAAGAAGGAAAAAACAAAAATACGCGGTGACAAGGAAAGTGGACAGTTCTGAACACCTTTGTGGTCAATGTGGTATTTCACAGTGTGCACAGAAGCGGTGAATTCTGTCGCGTTCCTCTGTTGCTTGCGCGGCGTAAAGCCCTAAATAACTGACCAACTGTGTCGCGTTCACCAGCACAGTACATTTTCAGCCTGTTTCAGAGATTATTGCCTGCATGAGTTGTCCCCCGTGCCGCAACAAGCATGCACTTTTCGTGGCAGAGCACAAAGTTGCCCCGAAAAATGCATGCATGCTGCGGTTCTGTGTATGCACGGGGGACAACTCATGCAGGCAATAATCTCTGAAACAGGCTGAAAATGTACTGTGCTGGTGAACGCGACAGAACTCGCCGCTTCTGTGCACACGGTGAAATACCAAGTTCACCACAAAGTTGTTCAGAACTGTCCACTTTCCTTGTCATTGAGTAGTTTTGGTTTTTTTTCCTTCTTAGGTATCACTTGACTCGGCGCAGGTCTCGGCTAGGCGATTTCGCGGGGTCAGTGCAGAGGGTAAGCGTAGTGAAGTCCGATGATAGAGAGTTGCAGTGATCTTGTCGCGGTCGGAGACTGGTTCATGCTTCTGCATACGTGTCTGCATGCACTACAACCCCGGGTTCAACCCCACCTTACCTCGACTAGGGTAGGACTGTGACGTCGCTAACTGCAGACTGTCGCTAACTGCAGACAGATTGCAGAAGCTGATGATAGCTGGGATACATCGCTAATAACTGTGACGTCGCTAACTGCAGACTGTCGCTAACTGCAGACAGATCGCAGAAACTGATAACTGGGATACATCACTAATTAAATCACAAAGATAATGTTAACACGCCTCCACCTAAGGATTTGTTGATCAATAAAAGCAGCAAACATAACGTAGTGTAATAATTTGCGTTCCTTGATAATTTAATGAGAGCTCCCGAACTAATGCTATGCTGGCCTTGACCTCGAGTGCGCGCGAGGTACAGGCGCGTGATTTGCAAGAATGGCGTGCACGTTTGCGTATCATGTGCTCTTGCTGTGTTCAGCCTTGTTCAGTATAATAAAAGGGTATGTAAGATCGCTGGGGCAAAGGGGGGAAAGGCATTGCAGCAGACGACAGCGGTCCCGCCGGAATGTGTATAACGAGATGAGGAGTGCGGGGAGTGATCCTTATTTCCCACATGCGCCTACAACTTTCTGCAGTTAGCGACAGTCTGCAGTTAGCGACGTAACATAGGACTCGGCTCATTTTCTGCAAGTGTAACCCTGACAATGACGTAGGAGAACTTACGTCATGCCCGCCGTCATGCCTTGTATTGACGAAAGCATCATGACGCCAGCTGCATGTTTACAATCCTAAATTCGTGTTTGCCTTAGAGCGGGGTACAACCCTGCTGTGTGAATGCCTCGTCAGTGAGTATGCTTCCGCTGGCTCAGTGCCAGCATTACAGACACTTTCACTATATGCAGGTGTATGAGTAGTTTGATGATAGATACAGAACGATCTGTGAGCATAAACATGAGCATACTAGAGTAGCTTCGGCCCCTTTAAATGCACCAACCAATTATATATACATTCTCCCAGCGTGAATATTTCCGCTTCTCAAATGCCCCTTAGACCAGTTTGCACCATTTGTCCAACGTAACTTTTTTTTTTTTTTTTTTTGCTTTTTTCACGTAGTGAAGACACACCTAGCTGCGATTTAGTCTTTGTTGCTAGCGCATCGGTAAGCCTGCTCTTAACTGGGTACAGCACGCGAAACACACATGTGCACATCACAGTCGTTGCGCTCGGTGTGTCTACTAACTACAAAACTGAACACAGCTGTGCTCGGTGACTGACAAACCGATTGACACTGTCCGCCATGTTTGCGCGCCGAGTGACGTAGTACAACCAATCAGAATCTGTTTTGGAAACCACAGTCACAGTTGTGGCTGTTTGAAATCCAGGTTGCTGAGATGACGCCACAGCGGCGGAAACCCCCCAAATCACAACTGTGACACAACTGTGGCCAGCACTGTGGCGCTCCGCAGTGCCCAGTTAAGAGCCGGCTTTAAGCCCTTAAAAACTCACTCACTCACTCACTCTCCTCTGCTTACTTGTAAACACAGAGTTCCCAAAGGATTGTCAACAAGCCCTACAGTGGGGCCGGGCTTACGGAATGGACTACACCCGGAGCGGCGTCCACATGATCCACCCCAACCCCGACGTCTGTGATCCCTTCTTCGTCTACTGTGAAATGGACGTCATCAACGACATTGGTTAGTCACTGTGATGTTAATTGTCACCACTCGCCATGTCTACATATATATAAAGAAATCACCCTTCCCCTCCTCGCATGTGACAGAAATGTGTTGGTTCAGAACACACGATACTCCCGTGGTATGACGGAGAAATAGACGTACATTTTTGCTTGATAGCAATAACGGCCCAAAGAAGTCTATAATGGTATCGTGCCTTTGACGTCGTAATAGGCGACTCCTCTCGGCCGAAGCCCCGCCACCTTTACTCTGCCGTGTAGTGTTAAAACATAGTACGTCCATGACGTTATCTGATTGGAAAAGGATTGATTTCAAGATGAAAGAGATTGACGTAATGGTCTTTTCCTTAAATGACGTCAATGGACTTGCTTTTTTCCCACGTTAGTCATATCAAACTACATATGTGGTTCCCTCGTAGTGTCTGGCAAGAAAGTTGGTGAGGCCATGCTATGTGTTGGTTCGTGCCACGGCACACGATATGCTGAATTCTGGGGGCTCGCCCCTTTTGATTGACCGAAATGGGGTCGTCTATTAGTCCAGATTTGTCTTTCAGGGCCCGTATGTAAAAGTCGAGGTTAATTTAACCCACGGCTACGGGCCTAACCCAGACTAGGACAAAAGAAACCCAAAAGCAAAACTAAATAAAAAAAAAAAGGGAGCGAAGAAAGGGGAAAAAAATCCTTCTATAACGGTTCAGGCATCTTCCTGGAATGGGCCCGCTTCCTGATTTAAAACAAAAAACAACAGAAATTTTAACCCAAGAGCTAGTTTAGTTCGAGGTTAGACTCTAACCCGGTGTCGTAGAATATTACGCAGCCAGGATAAATCGGAACCGGTTCCCAAAAATCCTAGGATATTTCGGAACCATTCCCATTTATCCCGCACCTGGCGGCAGGATATTTGGGAACCACCAGGATATTTCGGAACATATGCAAAGAGAATATTAGTGAATCCATTTGGGCCTTCTGTGCCTTCAGGTAGGTGAGAAGAGATTTATTGCACAACCTCATCAAAGCCGACACAGTGTGAGAAACTCATCAAAATCTGTTTAGAAAACGTCATAAAGTCAAAAATTCATGTGGACTAATGACCTTCTAGACGGTTCCGAAATATCCTGGTGGTTCCCAAATATCCTGTCACTAGAGTCAGGATAAATCGGAATGGTTCCGAAAAATCCTGCCACCAGGGCCATGATAAATCGGAATGGTTCCCATTCGTCCGGTTCCGAAATATCCTGTGACACCTGGGCTACAAGCCCTAAGCTCGACTAGTACATATGGGCCCGGCTTGTCAAGGGTAACGAGTGTCCCTTTTATATTCACTCGTTCGACAACCTCTTCCCTCTGTGACCACACCACACGTTTGATTGAGATTGTAATATTTGTTCATGTTTTGACAGGTGTGACAAAAATTAAGCCGAAAATGATGGTAAGCGAGGCAACTCCGGGTCAGAGCAGCAACCACGAGTACTTCGCCCCTACCTTGGAGCAGATCCAGTGTCTGATAGACGTGTCTGACTATTGCTTCCAGCCCGTCAAGTATGAATGCTACAAGGCTGGGGTAAGTGCACAGGGCCCGTATGTAGAACTCGAGGTTAATTTAACCCACGGCTACGGGCCTAACCCAGACTAGGACAAAAGAAACCGCCAAACAAAATTAAATTTAAAAAAAGGGAGCGAAGAAAG
The DNA here is from genome assembly GCA_018292915.2 of Batillaria attramentaria. NCBI lineage: Eukaryota > Metazoa > Mollusca > Gastropoda > Batillariidae > Batillaria > Batillaria attramentaria. The sequence continues at coordinate 321,311 of JACVVK020000164.1, forward strand.
AAAGACAAGAATCCTTCTATAACGGCTTAGGCACCTTGATGGAATGGGCCCGCTTCCTGATCTAAAGAAAAAAAAAAACAGAAAATTTAACTCCAGCGCTAGTTTAGTTCGAGGTTAGACTCTAACCCGTGGCTAAACTCCCTAACCCTGACTTTTACATGCGGGCCCTGATATTTTTTTTATGTATAGGGTGTGGGTTTGCAAATAAAATAGTAGCAGGCTTTCACTGCTTCGTCCGCCAGCCCTGAGGAGCCATGAGATTTTCAAACTAGATGGGCATCTGCGCCGAGGCGAAGTCTACCATACCATACCATGAGTGAGTGCGTGCGTTCAGGCGTGCGTGCGCGTTAATCTTAGCCTAAGTTGTACTGTGATTTTTACAATGTGATGCATGAAGGATGTGATATGAGATACAAGGTGATGCGTATGATGATGTAATACGTGATGTTGTGATATGATGTGATATGATGATGATGTGCTGTGATATGAGATGATATCTTTGATAATACAGTGAGGATTTTTTTTCTTATTTTGACGCTCGTCCAGTGACCTGTCTTAATTGCCCTCAGGGGATAAATAAAATATTGAATTGAATTGAATACCATGTTGCTTTTATTCACATTATAAGTGTTTGGGCTTTCTCTCGTCACTGTTCGTATGAATGATTGTGCATATATTAAAAATCTGTTTTCTGTCTTTTGTAGTTTCTGGATCAAGGTGTTGTCTGGAGCGGCCCCGCTGGCGCACCGGTCACATTATGGGGAGGGGGAAGCGTGTCTCGCGAAACATGCGCGTGTGGAGCGGGCCGTATGTGTGGCGGACTCGACTCCCGTGATGCTCAGCGACACAGGTACACAAGCGTTACTACGCCCATGGACATGTGATAGTAGCGTGCAGCTGACACTATGCAGCAGGCTTGTGTGTGCTCTCCGTGTGTGTGTAATCATAATTGTAGAGCGCTCTGAGGCAGCGTCTGCTGGGATACTGCGCCATATAAAAGCAATTTTATTATTATTATTATTATCGTAAGACGTGTCATACCAAGGGAGGGGGAGCCGGGATGGCCGAATGGTAGAGCGTTGGGCTTTCAATGCTCGGGTCGTGAGTTCGAATCCCGGCTGGGGCCAAATATTGTGCTGACCTATTCCTCGTTGCCGCGTCTTTGATATCACCCTTACGTGGTGGAAATGGACGTTAAACTCCGAAACACCCACCCCACCCGTCATACCAAGGGAAGCCCCCCCCCCACCCCCCTCAAAGTCGCACCCATGAACTGGGTGAATCTCGGCAACCCATTGAAAGTGATGTCAAAGTAAAACGCAACACTAAACGGAACGTCCCCTACATACAAAATCATGCGGCCACCGGCCCCCGTAGTGCAGTGGTTAGCACCTCGGGCCATGGACCGGGAGACCCGGGTTCGAGTCCCAGCCGAGGTAAGCGGGGTTTATCCTGCCTAGGTCGGCACCTACCCAGAGCGGGTGTGCTATGGGCCCAATGGGGAGGCTGTTGCCACGCAGCCGAGATTCACCCACTTCACGGGTGCGACTTTGGGGGTGCTTCCCTTGGGTGGATGGGTGGCTTTTGGGGGTTTAACGCCCTTTTCCACCACATACGGGTGATACCAAAGACGGGGCAACGATGAAAAAGCCAGCACAAATATGCTTCCCTTGGTATGACACGTCTTATGATGTGGATGATTACACGGCCGGCACGGCAGGAGCCGTAGTTCCCGGGCCTGGTTAATGCCGGGATATTTATGACAGGAAGCGTGGAATGCGGCCCTGTCCCGCAGTCCCAAACCACACGGACCTCCGTAGCATCATCTTACCATCACCCTCATCTCCATCCTCAGGCAGAATAAAAAAAAATTGCTCCAGCTTCCGCGCCCTCCGTGGATTCAACCCATGACCTGGGAGGAACATCACTGGAGCTGGCAAAGAGTTGGGGCAGCAAAAAAAAAATCCTGTGGCCCACACGGTGCAATGTCCACAGGGGCACCAGGCGGCTGGTACCAGACGCATGATGGTAGCGTCAGGGTAGAAAGGGTTAAACTACAAATCTATAAACATTGATTGATGAATGTACCCATCACAAAAAAAGTGTCACTACCCTGGGATGCATACGTCAAACAAACACGTAATAGTAGTGTGGTTCGGAATTCCAGAAAATCAAACCATCGGTTTCTTTGGCGCTGAGATTACAGCTCATTGCAGCTGAGATTACTAAAGACCTTGTTAAACGTAGACTCGTAGAGTGCCTGCGAGGCATTCGCTTGTGTATTGCGCGGGGGTTGCGGTCATACGTTGCAACACACTTTGGCTACCAGCTGCACCGTCGGCTGGCCGCTTCCAATACACAAAGCATGGTCAGCGGCGACTTGCTGGCGTGGCGAGGAAAAAAAGAGGACCGTGCTCTACTCACTGCGTCACGGCGGCGTCTCCGGGGAGTGGCCGCTACAAGCGGATTTAATTAGCTCTGAGGGCATTTCGCCGCTGGTGGGCCTGCAGAAGCGCAACGTGTGAGGACCTTTTTAGATCATCGAGTGGCCTTGTACTTCTTTTTCTTCTTTGTTCGCCTCCCGTTAGATGAGCAGCCCGGTGTCATCGATGAAGGCTGGCGTCCGTCTCACCTCCTCCAGGGTGCCGTATAGCTTGGTTTCCACTGCTGTCGGTGTCGGCCAGTACTTCCTCCTGGATGCTGCATGCGTCGTACAAACTTGAAGGATGTGGTCGGCTGTCATTGGTCCCTCGCCACAAGGGCACTCTCCAGTCTGTCCAATGCCAAATGTTGTGTGCATGTGGTGGTACAGGCGATTGTGTCCAGTCCTCAGGCGGAAGAGCTTGACCTGTTCCCGTCGTCCCAGCAAGTGGTATCCGTCTTCTGGGTTGTATTTGGGGTGCTGGAGTCGCCACTTCATTCCTTGGGCCTTGTACGAGTTTTTGTATACTCTGACACATCATTCCGGGCATGCGAATGTTTCAATTTTCAAAATTGTCTTTTTAGCGCTGTAAAAGATGACTGAGGAAATTGCAGCTTTGTTTTTTTCTCTCCCACAGGAAATGCAACTGCGACGTGGGAGACGAACACTTGCGGGTAGACGCTGGAGTCCTGAAGGTCATTTCGTCACTTCCGGTTATCGACGTCGACCTGACCCAACTGCCCGCGAGCAGTGACTCCTTTGTCAACATCACACTCGGAGACCTCTACTGCGCTCAGATCGTCATAGGTCAGTCTGGCTAGAGGTCAAGGCCGTCACCCCTGTTTTCTTTTAATAACACGAGAAGAAGAAGAAGAAGCAGCATCGCATTAATATAGGCGCTTCATACCAAACATTTGGCTGAGCGCCGCGAGGTAAACCCAACACGCACGCTCACGTGAATCACACGCATTACCTTCTTACTCATTGAACATGAACGCATCGCAGTCACGTGGTGCGAAGGGCCAGCTCAGCAATTTAAGTTTCGGGATTTTAGAATTGCATTTATTTTCGATTTTTGTTGGCTGAACATTTCCAAAGCAGAGGGGGAGGAAGCCGGAGTACCCGGAGAGAACCCAAATCGGTCGGCCCGACTGAACGGTGCCACACACTTGAAAGAAACACTCTTTGCCCCGAGTGGGACTCGAACCTGACCTCTCGCGGTAGCGGCGAAGTCTTAACCACTAGACCACCGACCGCCCCGGTGTTTTAATGGTAAAGAGCGGTACAGCGAAAGAAGAAACCAGCAATGAAACAACCATTAGTGACAAAGGCTACTAGAGGACCGAACGCCCCGTAATAAGAGCATGAGATAATAATAATAATAATAATAATAATAATATATTACATTTGTAGAGCGCGGAGGTCTGCTTCGAAAAGCACTCAATGCGCTTTTGCTCACGCACACACACAACATTCACACGCACACATTAATACACATCAATACAGGCGGTGGAGTTTAAACTTAAAGATTAAAAGCTGGTTTGAAAAGATGTGTTTTGAGTTCTGCTTTAAACTGTAGGAGATCTGCCATAGAGACTTACAGTGCCAAATGCAGCAAACGTTTTTGTCCTGCGCATATTTCTTGCGAGTTCTTATCATGGAAAACTGCTGCGCTATATGTATAGGTAGACATGTTTTTGGAAAGATGGTACAGGGCAAAGAAACCACTTGTTGGAGGTGGGGGTGGTTGTTGTTGTTGTTGTTATTGTTGTTGTTGTGTTGCTGTTTGTTTGCTACCCTTGAACAAGTGTGTTGTACGCTGGTTTTTCAGATTTCGACGAGTGTACGACCGGTTTCCATGACTGCAATGAACACGCCAAATGTGTGGACACAACAGAAGGTTACGCATGTCAATGTCAGGTCGGGTGGCAGGGGAAGTTTGCCGGGCGAACCGTAACAGACCCTGTTGCCAACGGACGCGAGTGCATGGGTGTGTCAGTGTGTCTGTCCGTCTGTCTGTCTGTCTGTCTGTCTGTCTGTCTGTCTGTCTGTGCATGGACGTAGGATGTATGTGTGTAATGTATTTAATGTATGTAATGTATGTATGCACGCATACATATGTATCTCTTTTTTTCTTTTTTTCTTTTTGTCTTTCTCTTGGCCTGCCTCTCTGTCTGTCTCTGTATGTCTCTCTCTCTCTCTCTCTCTCTCTCTCTCTCTCTCTCTCTCTCTCTCTCTCTCTCTCTCTCTCTCTCTCTCTCTCTCTCCCCCCCCTACAGCGTGTTATGGTCATCTTATTTCAATACGGCTTTGGGTATGTGTGGGAACATCAGGGTGTTGGAAATATTTCTTTGGTTTTGAAAGAATTTAAGACGAGGCTTATCGATTGTTCTCAGCAGGAGTGGCACTTCAGAATTAACAGTAGCCCAAGATTTAGTACATATTCTTCATTCAAATCTGTACTTGTCCAGAGTGCCTTTCTGTCACAGCTTAAACATATTGGTTTTCGAGATGCTCTTACTAAATTTAGGCTGGGTGTTACTGATCTTAAGTATTCCAAACTTAACACGCCAGCTTGCTTGTTTTATCTGTAAAGCTATGGAGCTGCGACAGAAAGCTATGGATGTATAGTGTATGTCTGGTATGTCAGCATGGGTACATGCTGAACACTACATATAGCAGATTCGAATTTCTTGGAGTAACATTATTGTACAACATACAGCTATATACAGAATTATGTATGCACTAGTGTGTACCTATCTGTATACGTAGGTGTGATATATATATATGTGTATATGTATGTACAGTACTCCTCGCTTAACGTCACTACCGTTTAAGGTCACACCTCTGATAAGATCAATCAGGTTGTTGGTCCCGACCAAAAGCCTTCTTTGTACCATTTAGAATTCCTCGCTTAGCGTCACCTCGGATAAGGGAAAACCTCGGATTACGTCACCCCCGTTTTGGTTCCCAACTGGAGAAGACTACCGCTTAAGATGAAATCCATGTGATGAGAGTGGCTTCCCTTGGAAACAACACCCGGATTTGCACTGCGATGTGAAGACGAAACAGACGAATATTTTATTTTTATTCCATGAGATGATACCCAAAGACTGAAAATGGAAACTTGAAAGGGGGGGGGGGGTGATGAACTGACGATAAAGATAGTTTACCGCAGATGAGTATACTTAAAAAAGATTTCTTATTTCGTTCAGGGTCCTTTTAGATCTAGAAATTGGAACAATCTTTGTGAAAGAGATAAGAGCTGCAATGCAGGGAGCAATGTGGCGATATGATGGTGGTGGTGATACTTACAGTACTCCTCGCTTAACGTCACTACCGTTTAAGGTCACACCTCTGATAAGATCAATCAGGTTGTTGGTCCCGACCAAAAGCCTTCTTTGTACCATTTAGAATTCCTCGCTTAGCGTCACCTCGGATAAGGGAAAACCTCGGATTACGTCACCCCCGTTTTGGTTCCCAACTGGAGAAGACTACCGCTTAAGATGAAATCCATGTGATGAGAGTGGCTTCCCTTGGAAACAACACCCGGATTTGCACTGCGATGTGAAGACGAAACAGACGAATATTTTATTTTTATTCCATGAGATGATACCCAAAGACTGAAAATGGAAACTGGAAAGGGGGGGGGGGGGTGATGAACTGACGATAAAGATAGTTTACCGCAGATGAGTATACTTAAAAAAGATTTCTTATTTCGTTCAGGGTCCTTTTAGATCTAGAAATTGGAACAATCTTTGTGAAAGAGATAAGAGCTGCAATGCAGGGAGCAATGTGGCGATATGATGGTGGTGGTGATACTTACAGTACTCCTCGCTTAAGGTGACCCCCCACGGGACCAAAATTTTTTTTGATCTTATCCGAGGGGCACGCTAAACAGTCCTCTGATAAGATCAACTACCAGTAAAAAACTTGATCTTATCCGAGGAGCTCAATATTTGGCGATTATATCATTTTTTTCACATTTTAGACCGAAAGACCTTCCGCCAAAATATGTAATTCTACACACACACACACACACACACACACACACACACACACACACACACACACACACACACACACGCGCGCGCGCGCGCGCGCGCGCAAGCACAAACGAACGCAAATGCATATACCCCCCCCCTCCCCTTTATATTTTTTTCCCGAACCCTGTGGATGCCCCCCCCCCCCCCCCCCAGCCGCTGATGTCAAGCCCCCTCCAAACATCTTGCCCCTGTTACATGGTTGAGGGATGGTTACACTGATTTTTCGTGAACTGCAAAAGTACTTCAACTGACTTGCCTTCCGACTAAGCCTAGAAATTAACCAGGTCTCTCGCTTCCCCCCCCCCCTCCCTCTCTAACAACATAAGTATCACCACCACCACCATCATATCGCCACATTGCTCCCTGCATTGCAGCTCTTATCTCTTTCACAAAGATTGTACCAATTTCTAGATCTAAAAGGACCCTGAACGAAATAAGAAATCTTTTGTAAGTATACTCATCTGCGGTAAACTATCTTTATCGTCAGTTCATCAAAAACAAGCCCCCCCCCCCCCCCCCCACTTCCAGTTTCCATTTTCAGTCTTTGGGTATCATCTCATGGAATAAAAATGAAATAAAAATTCGTCTGTTGCGTCTTCACCTCGCAGTGCAAATCCGGGTGTTGTTTCCAAGGGAAGCCACTCTCATCACATGGATTTCATCTTAAGCGGTAGTCTTTTCCATTTGGGAACCAAAACGGGGGTGACGTTATCCGAGGTTTTCCCTTATCCGAGGTGACGCTAAGCGAGGAATTCTAAATGGTACAAAGAAGGCTTTTGGCCGGGACCAACAACCTGATTGATCTTATCAGAGGTGTGACCTTAAACGGTAGTGACGTTAAGCGAGGAGTACTGTATGTTGTTAGAGAGGGGGGGGGGGAAGAGAGCGAAAGACCTGGTTAATTTCTAGGCTTAGTCGGAAGGCAAGTTGAAGTACTTTTGTAGGTCACGAAACATCCGTTCAACCATCCCTCAACCACGTAACAGGGGCAAGATGTTTGGAGGGGGCTTGACATCAGCGGCTGGGGGGGGGGGGGGGGGAGCGATCCACAGGGTTCGGAAAAAAATTAAAAAGGGGAGGGGGGGTATATGCATTGGCGTTCGTTTATGCTTGCGTGCGCGCGTGTGTGTGTGTGTGTGTGTGTGTGTGTGTGTGTGTGTGTGTGTGTGTGTGTGTGTGTGTGTAGAATTACATATTTTGGCGGAAAGTCTTTCGGTCTAAAATGTGAAAAATGACATAATCGCCAAATATTGAGCTCCTCGGATAAGATCAAGTTTTTACCTGGTAGTTGATCTTATCAGAGGACTGTTTAGCGTGCCCCTCGGATAAGATCAAAAAAATTTTTGGCCCCTTGGGGGGTCACCTTAAGCGAGGAGTACTGTATGTGTATGTATACATGTATATGTTTGTATGTGTATATGTGTATGTATGTGTAGGTGTGTATATATGGGTGTATGTTTATATGTATGTATGCGTATGTGTGTGTATATCTATATGTGTAGCTATATATCTGTTTATTGTAAACCGAATTTAAACAATCTAGTAGGAAAATGTACCAGCTAAAGTTTGTACAATCGCTGTGTGCGTGTTCACCCATCCCCCCCCCCCTACTTCAGTCATGGGCCGAGAGCCTACACTGAATAAAAGTATTTGTCATTTGTTGTCTCTCTCCCCCCCTCCACTCTGTGCGCGCGTGTGTGCGTGTGTGTGTGTGCGTGTGCATGTGCATGTGCATGTGTGTGTGTGTGCGCGCGCGCGCGCGCGTTCGGTTGCGGGTGCGTGTGCGTGTGCTAGGAGCTTGCCCCAAACGTTTCAATTCTGTACACGCATGTTGGTATTTATAATACAGTTGTACAAAAGTCGTCTGTGTTTCAAAACAACCACGACGGTAAAGTTCTTTTGCTCTAGACGACAACGAGTGCAGCTTCAACCCTTGTCCCTACTCCGCCAACTGCACCAACACACCGGGAAGTTACTTCTGTACCTGTAAGGACGGCTACGTACAGACTGGACCAAAGACCTGTGTCGGTTAGTACCGTAAACGCGTATATTTCAAGCTGGCATTTCTGTCGTTGCCCCGTCTTTGATATCACCTGTACGTGGTGGAATAGGACGTGGAATTCCCAAACACCCACCCACATTCCCAAGCGTTTAGAGGGTTTTGGGCGGTTTTAGTAAATCAGTATTTGAAGCTTTACCATTACAGAAATTGCAAAAATCTTCAAACTGAAAATTCTACAGTACTTGTCCAACTTTAGAATAAGTTCTTATCGCTGGGTCTTTCTCTCATTTGTGTGTTGTTTTACCTAGGTTGTGTGTGTTCATTCTTCGTTTTTGATTCATTCGTGTTTTAATTGTCTTTGCCTGTCTTTTTTCATTTTACTAGTGTTATCTCTTCTTAATCTGTGCTCTTTTTTAACTTTATTAGTTGTTCTCGCGTAGTGTACGTTTAGTGAATGTGGTGTTTATGTTTTTCATTTCATGTTTTGATTGTAAGGCTCCTACAGCTTGCTCCCCAGTGATAGGCGCCCTATTATTATTATTATTATCTCTTGCATCAGGACTTACGATAGTGAAAAACTAAATCAAGTGTACGTACTTGCTTTCCATTTTTCGATAACCTGTATAAAAACGCTTTTGGTTCTTTTGGGGGGTCAGCTGGAGGTCTTGACTGTTGTTTTATTTGCAATTCAAAGAGTGTCCGTTAAGTGTCCAGCAGTTTAACATAGACAAGGATGTCAGCAGCTTCAGTAATAATAATAATGAGTATTGTATAGGCGCTTTACCCAATTTCATGAATCGGCTAAAAGCGCCGCGAAGTGAACCCAACACGCACGCTTACGTGAATCACACGCATTCTCTCACACACTGGACATAAACATATTACAATCACGTGGTGCGAAGGGCCAGCTTAGCCATTTAAATTTCGGAATTTACAATTGCATTTATTTTTCAAATTTGGTGGGCTGAACATTTCCAAAGCAGAGGGGGAGGAAACCGGAGTACCCGGAGAGAACCCCCGACGATCGGCCCGAATGAACGGTGCCACATACGAGAAGGAAAACATTCTTTGCCCCTAGTGGGACTCGAATCCCCCCCACCTCTCGCATTGGTGACAAATCTCTTAACCACGTACTATACCACCGACCGCCCCTGGTTCCTATCTCTGTGTATGTCTGTGGTACAAATGAGCGTTTCTGTTCCAGATATTAACGAGTGTAAGGACGGGAGTCACCAGTGTGACAGGAATGCTATATGTATCAACGAGGACGGAGAGTATAAGTGTGTCTGCAAGAGGGACTACAGAGGTTCCGGCTTCGTCGGCGATTGCCTGCGTAAGACATTTTGTTTGTTTGTTTGTTTGTTTGTTGAGCCGCGAATTAGCCTTTGTTGCTTGCGCGGCGTTAAGCCCTAACTAACTAACTAACTAACTAACTAACTTGTTTGTTTGTTTTTTTGTGGTTGTTTGGTTGGTTGGTTGGTTGTTGTTGTTGTTATTGTTGTTGTTATGTTTGGTCGTTGTCGTTGCTGTTTCAGGTTTTGTTGGTTGGTTGGTTGGTTGGTTGGTTTTCAAAGTTTCGTTTCGTTTCGTTTCGTTGGCTTGTTGGTTGAGTTGCTTGTTTTTATGTTGTTTCCAGAGTAATAGAAACATCATCATATGACCGGGTGATTTATCCGCGTTCAAAGGCCAAAACATTTTTGCGGTACAAACATACGTCACTGTCATTCCCCGCAGAGACAGTGATGCAAGTCTAACTCTTGCAATGACGTAGGCAAACTTACGTCAAAATTATGACGCGTAATGTACGCCAGAACGCACTCTCGGCCAGATATGAGTGTCGTTCGTGCACACACGCACGTCACTCTGTGTGTGTGTGTGTGTGTGTGTGTGTGTGTGTGTGTGTGTGTGTGTGTGTGTGTGTGTGTGTGTGTGTGTGTGTGCGTGCGTGTGTGCGTTAGATCGAGTGAATGCTTTCTTGAGCACGTCGTCAGTTGTGCAATGTCTCTATTTCTTCAGCTGTTGGGCTGTGCACGATTTTCGGAGATCCACACGAATTCTCTTTCGACAAGATGTGGCTGCACTACCAAGGTAGTTCCAAATGTGTGTACGTGGCGTCTCAAGATGGCTGCGATGGAGTGTCAGAACAGACCTTCCGGGTGCTATACAAGCCATGGCAACAAAATCCACCCAAGCGTGGCGTGGGGAGATTCACATGGGTTCATTGGGTGGAGGTTCACATCAAGGGCAAGGTGAGAGAGAACAGAGAAGGAAAAGATAGTACTTGTACTTATCCCATAGAGGGAAGTCGAAATTATTAAATATCTGCTTATGGTATGTAAACATAATTTAAAGTAAATAAGTAAATAAAGTCATAAATGCATGACAAGCATAGCATTTACCCATCCATCCATCCGTATTTTACACACGCCTAAAATTAGTGGTATCATGCTCTTGTCACCATTACAGCCAAGGTCGTTCTGTGAGTTTAAAAGTTTAAAAGGATGTATCTTTAACGAACTATAACCATTGTTTCAGCAGTATCCGGACTTGGAATGTAATGCTTTACTTTTTGTGACGAGTTTAATATCTGTTTCTGCGGTCAGGTGATCAAGCTGTCACAAAACCGCAAAATGCAGGTGAATGGGGTGCGAACGTTCGGATTCAGTGCACCTGGACTTAGTTTGCTGGACAACGGGCGTCAGGCGGTAATTTTTTTTTCTGCCCCACATCTTTGCCAGTTCCAGTGGTGTTCCTCCCCGGTAATGGGTGGAATCCACGGAGGACTCAGAAGCTGGGCATTTTTTATTATGCATGATGATGGAGATGAGGATGGTGGTAAGATGATGCTGTGGAGGTCCGTGTGGTTTGGGACTGTGGGACAGGGCCGCGTTCCACGCTTCCTGTCATAAATATCCAGGCGTTAACCAGGCCTGGAAACTACGGCACCTGCGGTGCCGGTCGTGTAATCATCCACATCATAAGACGTGTCATACCAAGGGAAGCACCCCCAAAGTCGCACCCGTGAAGTGGGTGAATCTCGGCTGTGTGGCAACAGCCTCCACATTGGGCCCATGGCACACCCGCTCTGGGTAGGAGCCGACCTAAGTAGGAAAAATCCCGCTCAGGCGGTAATGTTATTCACTCGAAAGCTGCTCTGTTTACCCTGTTCTCGTTTTATGCGCTCAGAATCTGTGGACGTAGAAGGCTGTGGCCGAAACATTGACATTACAGATCAAAATGGGAATCTTTTTTGGTCGGTGTTCCCGGTTTTGTCATGTTGATTTAGGATCTTCTTTTTTTATTTTTTTTTATTTGTTTGTTTGTTTTTCTTGGTGGTAGTTGGTGGTAGTTGGACACAAACAACATTTTGCCAGACACTACAACGAGGGTAGCACGTGTAGTTTGATATGACTGAAACATGGAAAGATAGCAGTGAGTCCATTGACGTCATATGAGGAAACAAAGACCATTACGTCAGTCTCTTTCATCTTGAAATCACCCCTTTTCCCGTACAATCACGTCTTGGGCGTACTACTGTGTTTTGCCAAAATACGTCATAGTCAAGGGGCATGGCTTTTTTGGCCTCGGGGCTTGTAGAGTGGCGTCATTTTTACACCAGACTGCAGTATAATGGGACTTACACATACGTGTCTGATTATTTTGCACCAGATTCTGCTGACTGATCTGGGAATCGAAGTGTACTGGGACGGACAAGAAGAACTTCAGATTGTCCTGCCGCCCTCCTACCACACTAAAGTTTGCGGACACTGTGGGGACTTCAACGGCAGATCCAGAGATGATATGATTTTGGGTCCTGGCTGCAGCGACACTCCTGGGGTCCTCGTAAGTACTGTATATATGGGAGCCACCTAGCAACCGTTGCTAAGGTCCACAAGCTGTGTGGCTTCTTTCCATTGCATGCGGTAGTGTGACACCGACCGACCCCTGTTAGGTTTGTTTGAGAAAAATAGTGTGCGTGTCTGTGCGTGCGTTCATGGTGTGTGTGTGTGTGTGTGTGTGTGTGTGTGTGTGTGTGTGTGTGTGTGTGTGTGTGTGTGCGTGTGTGTGTGTGTGTGTGTGTGTGTGTGTGTGTGTGTGTGTGTGTGTGTGTGTGTGTGTGTGTGTGTGTGTGCGTGTGCGTGCGTGCGTGCGTACGTGTTTATTCCCATGTACTGATTGTACCTCGAAGAAGAGGATGTGGATAGAGAAAACTTCTTGTTGCTGTTGTTTTGATTGTTTGTTGTTGTTTGTTAGTTTTTTGTTTGTTTCTTTGTTGTTGTTGCTGTTGTAGTTTTGGTTTGTTTTTTGTTTGTTTTCGTTGTTGTTGTCTTGCTTGGAGTTTGTTTTGCTTGCTTTATTGTTTTTGTTGTTGTTCTGTTTGGGTTGTTTGTTTGTTTGTTTGTTTGTTTGTTTGTTTGTTTGTTTGTTTTGTTTTTTTTGTTTTGGTGGGTTTTCTTTTTTTGCTTTTTTTTTTTTTGGGGGGGGGGGGTGGCGAGGGGAAGGATGGGGAGGGGGGTTGGTGGGGTGGGGGGGGGGGATGCGATGGCGGTAGGGGGGGTTGGGGGTGTCGCTTGTTTGTTTTCCTCCTGTCACCAGTCGCACCATACCACAGTACATCCGAGAAAATGTTGTTCTTTCATTCTCAGACCACCAACCCAGAAGCGTTTGGAAGTTCCTGGGTTGACCCATCCTACCACGGTAACCACCCTGAATGTACGCCCGACTGTACCACAGAGCCCCCGGAGCCTGACTGTGTGATGCCGGTGTCTGTAGCTGAAGACTACTGCAATACCATTCTAGAAATCGGAACATCCCCTTTCTCGGTATGTGTAGGCAGTGATGGGCGATGGTTGGACGTTTATGTGTACGTATATATGCACACTTTTATTTCAAACTAAAATAAAAACCCCTAAGAAACTGGCTTTTAATGCAGGTGGAAGTTTGCGAAAATATTCATAATCATTCGCTAAAAAAAAAAAAAGGATTGTCTGACGAACTGACATTTTTAATTTGCTGACCAGTTGTAAGGTCCGACAGAAACCAGGTTTTCTGAACACCCAGTCATCTTGTGTCTTTTATAGGATTGTGAAGTAGTGGACCAATCATAGCATCCGGCACAAAACGAAGTTTCATTTAAATGATCTTAATATGTCGCTTTTAGCATTGTAAATTAACAGACCAGTCGCAGCGTTCGAAATAAGCGTTGTTTCTTCCTCTTCACTTGTCATTTTCTTTTATCATTGGGTGTCTAGAATTATTATTTATCAATAGGCCAAAGCGCTACATAAGTATTGTCCTTATTGTTATCAATATTTGTACGCATAATACTGCAGCGAGAGAAGTCACTGGCCAGCCGTTGTTTCTGAGTTTTTGTGCCCTCTGGCGGGGGAGACAACTACCGTTAACCGCTAAATAGATCGTCTGCCACACATGACCGCCAGTTTGTTGGTTGAGGAGATGAGAATCCTTCCACAAAAATAATTATTTACAATAATTTTCATTTCTTGACATCTTATGCGAGATACAGGCTGATTGGAGGTGGAAAATTCTGCAAACAAAGAATGTTTGCCACTCTGGGTCAAAGGCTACCTCTAGCCAAGGGGGACTACTCCCGCTACTCGTGTCGTCTGCTAGGGCACTAGGGAAAGAGTTCTCGCGCAAAATTAATTTTTTTTTTTAAATAATTTTTATTTCTTGGCATCCTATGGTGACATGGTCTTGTGTCTCGTTTTTTCAGGATTGTCTAAAACTGTTTGATGATGAGATGCTAGACGGCGTTTATCATAATTTGGCATCAGATGGTGACGTAATCTTGTGTCTCTCTCTTTTGTTTTAAAGGATTGTCTCAAACTGTTTGATGATGGACGGCGTGTATCTTGGCATCCGATGGTGACGCAGTCTTTTGTCTCTTTTTTTTTTAAAGGATTGTCTGAAACTGTTTGATGCTGGACGGCTTGTATCATTTCTTGGTATCCGATGGTGACGTAGTCTTGTGTCTCTTTTTTTTCAGGATTGTCTCAAACTGTTTGATGATGAGGCGCTGGACGGCCTGTATACGTCGTGCGTGTTTGACATCTGCCACGTGTACGGGGACATCATGGCCACCCTCTGCTTCATAGCGCAGACCATTGTGGAAGAATGCCAGATCAACTTCGCTGTCGTTGTCCCGGAGTGGAGAACACCGGAATTCTGTGGTGAGGAAGGGTCCCGGGATGCGTGGGAGGGTGGGAAGGTTGTTTGGGTAGATGCGTGGTGGTATATGAGCGGTGTGTGTGTGTGTGTGTGTGTGTGTGTGTGTGTGTGTGTGTGTGTGTGTGTGTAGCTGTGCGTGTGTGCGTCCTTGCGAGCGAGCGACAGAGAGAGAGAGGGGGGGGGGTGGGGGGGGGGGGGAGAGGGGGAGGGCGGGAGAGAGAGAGAGGTGCTTTCGTAATGCCAAGGAGAAAGGATATCGGCACAAAGCCCTTTCTTCCATCTTTTCTTCCCTAAGTCACACGCACGCACGCACACACACACACACACACACACACACACACACACACACACACACACACACACACACACTCACACTCACTCACTCACTCACTCACTCACTCACTGAGAGAGAGAGAGAGATAGAGAGAGAGAGTCAGTCGAATCACTGACTGGCAAAAAGATGGGGTTTCCCCCTCACCAAATCGAGTTAAAATTCATGCCCAGATTCGTTTTGTAACCAGCGTTGTATTCGTGCTCACACACATGCATAAAGACCGCGTCTGCCAATAACGCGAAACTCGTGAACCGAGCCGATGATACCACTTGACTTGGTTAAAGGTACGACCTCGACCTCGACCTTTAGCCACGTGATTGGGGTTAAGAAATGCGAAACAATTAAACTTCACCAATAAACCCCCGCTCATTTCACTTTTTACATCGCTTCCATCCGCAGGACTGGACTGTACTGGCAACATGACCTACATGATCTGCGGACCCGACCCGAACAACCCAACTCGTCCCGAGACAACTTGTGTACAGCTTCGCTCCCCGAGTGATCTTGGGGCTCCAGATCTGCTGCCCGGTTGCATGGAAGGGTGCTTCTGTCTGCCTGGCTACGTGAAAGAAGGGGATCGGTGCATACTGCCCGAGGACTGTGGCTGTGTCTACAACGAGACGTACTTTGCGGTGAGTTTGGCATCTCCCTGTGGGTGTTTGTTTGTTTGTTTGTTTGTTTGTTTTTTGTTTTTTTGTTTTGTTTGTTTTTTGTTGTTTTTTTTTTTTTTTTTTTTTGGGGGGGGGAGTACACAAGACTTTCATTTGTGTGTGTGTGTGTGTGTGTGTGTGTGTGTGTGTGTGTGTGAGTGAAGTTTACGTTTTTCATAGGTGTGTTAGTACACAAGACTTGTGTGTGTGTGTGTGTGTGTGTGTGTGTGTGTGTGTGTGTGTGTGTGTGTGTGTGTGTGTGTGTGTGAGAGAGAGAGAGAGTGTGTTTTATTTATGAGTGTGCGAGTGTTTGTGAGTGGTTTTCTATTTTAAGAGCGTGAGTGCTTTGGACTTATACGGATGTGTGTGTCTGTTTTTGGGTATGTGTGCACTTGTGTGCAAGATTTTTTTTGTGTGCGTGACTGAGGCTTCTGCTAGTGTAATATTCATTTGTTGTTATTATGTCTTAGTTTTATTTTAATGGCGGCCTATAATTTCCCTTCTGGGATTAATGAAGTAATTTGAATTGAATTGAATTGAGTCAATAACAGGCACATTTAGGAAGGAAAACTTTGAGCGGGACTGTAAGTTGCACCAATGACGAATTACAAATGCCTGTAGTATTAGGCATGTTTAGTTGGACTTCGTAAGGAGGACTTTGAGCGGGACTGTAAGTTGCACCAATGACGAATTACAAATGCCTGTAGTATTAGGCATGTTTAGTTGGACTTCGTAAGGAGGACTTTGAGCGGGACTGTAAGTTGCACCGATGACTATTTACAAATGCCTGTTGTATTAGGTATGTTTAGTGAGACTTCGTAAAGAGGACTTCAGTAAGCAGCGTAACCCATTTACATGTAAACTAGGCACCTTAGGGGCACCATTAGGTAATAGAGGCGCGTTAGCCGGTCGTGGCCTCTGCCATGTGAGCCTGATTTACATGTAAATGGATTACGCTAGACATGCCCTATCAGAGGTTTAACTATCAAAGGCCTGGCGGAAGAGAAAGGTCTTCAGATGGGATTTAAACAGGGGCAGTGAGGTCTGAAGGCGGAGTTCGACTGGCAAGGAGTTCCATACAGTCGGGGGCTGAGAAGCTGAACGAGCGCTCTCCGGCAGTTTTCATGTTACGCTTCGGCATTTTGAGAAGTTTCTCGCTAGCGGAACGCAGGATGCGCGACGGTTGATACTTAATAATAATAATAATAATAATAATACATCATACTTATAAGGCGCCCGTCTCTGAAGTACAGACTCAGAGCGCACACACCCACACACACACCACACACACACGCACGCACGCACCCTTACAGAGGAAGGCCGATAGGTAGGGAGGAAGAGAACCCTCGAAGAAACGGAGAGTAAATGTTTTACGCGAGTCTCTGCAAGATCCACTGTCGTTTCAGGTGGATGACTTATCAACAGATTTGACGTGTTGGGAGACGGTGGTGTGCAGGAGGGGAGGGCAGGTGGAAATCACGCAGCTGGAGTGTGGGGGGAACGCTACGTGTCGTCTGGAGGACGGTGTCGTCAGCTGTCACTGTGACGAGGGATTCCTTGGCGACGGATTCGTCTGTGACCGTACGTGCAATATTGCTTCTTCTTGGTGGTTTGAATCAATTTCAGAAATTGGGTAAAGTGCCTACACAATACACTCTTCTTCTTCTTCTTCTTCTCCTCCTCCTCCCCCTCCCTCCTCCCTCCTCCTCCTGGTACTCTTACTCACGTCTGCACTACCAGTGGTTAGGAATAAGTGATGTTGGGCATATGCTGCGAACTGGTTTATTGCGCCTAGGAGATGATAAGTTGCAATATTTGCTGTATATGCGCTTAGTATTTATCTTTGTTTTACCTAGTTGTAATTGTTATTTGTTTTCTACGCTTTTTTTTTGTAACCGGGAGTTCGAGAAATTAGCATGAAGGTGCAGCGTCTCCTGCATGTCCTAGGTTTATATTGCCCCGTAGACCAGTTTGCATCCTTTGTCCAACGTTACATTTGTGTGTGTGTGTGTGTGTGTGTGTGTGTGTGTGTGTGTGTGTGTGTGTGTGTGTGTGTGTGTGTGTGTGTGTGTGTGTGTGTGTTTGTTTGTTTTTTTTCATGTAGTGCAGGCACACTCAGCCGCGAATTAGTCTTTGTGGCTTGCGCGGCTTTAAGCCCTAAAAACTCACTCACTCACTCCTCCTGATGGTACACATAGGCAGGCTCGTCCTCCTTCTTCTCCTTCTCCTCCTCCTCCTCCTCCTCCTCCTCCTTGTTCTTCTGCTTCTTCTGCTTTTTCTTCTCCTCCTTCTTCTTCTTCTTCTCCTCCTCCTCCTTCTTCTTGCTGTTGGTATTGTTATCAATATTATTATCATTATTATCATAATCCAATTCATCCAACTGTGGATTTTACAAGTTTGGTGATGAAATTTTCTTCCGCAGCGGACCCCTGTTACAATGTTACATGCAACTCCACGCGCCAGGAATGTGTTTTGGGCCAGTGTGAATGCAAGCAGGGCTACATCGGCGATTGTGAAAAATGCGAAGGTAATTTAAAATCATGTGTGTGCGTGCGTGCGTGCGCGCATGTGTGTGTGTGTGTGTGTGTGTGTGTGTGTGTGTGTGTGTGTGTGTGTGTGTGTGTGTGTGTGTGTGCGTGCGTGTGTGTGTGTGTGTGTGTGTGTGTGTGTGTGTGTGTGTGTGTGTGTGTGTGTGTGTGTGTGTGTGTGTGTGTGTGTGTGTGTGTGTGTGTGTGTGTGTGTGTGTGTGTGTGTGTGTGCGTGTGTGTGTGTCGTGTTGGAAAAACGGTGGTGTGCTGCAGTCTCTCTCTCTCTCTCTCTCTCCCCTCCCCGACCCCGCACTAACAACTGACCAGAAACTCCAAAAGCCAGAAATGCTCTCTCTTTCGAAACATCTGATCTTAAACAAAGGTATGTTCATGTTCAAAATCCGCAAAGGCGTTCTGTCACAGTACATCAGCAGCCTCTTTACCTCGTCTGATCCACGCTATCCCTCATCAACGCAACACTTTATACCGCCACGTCCGAGGATAGATATTTTTAAATCAAGTCTTTCCTTCTCCGGTGCCTCTCTCTGGAACAAACTCCCTCTAAGCATTACTAGCAATGGATCGCAATCATCATTCAGGAAAAGTCTCTTCAGCCACCTGGCATCGGAAACTGCATAAATGATTCGCAAACCATCCGTCTTGCCCATTCACCAAAGTTCACTTCTTACCAGAAAAACCTGTCACGCAATTTACATAAATAATGATACACCTGTGCTAGTCCCATGAGTATGTACATCATAACTGATATCATGATTTTGTGTATAATTATGCTTGCCGCGCGAGCGCGCGCATATTATGTATGTGTGTGCGTGTGTTTATGTGTGTGTGTTTGCGTGCGATTTCCAGTTCTTATGTATTTTTTTATCCTTCTCTTCATATTCTTCTTTTGAATTTTTTTTACGGTAGTGTAGCAACGGCAAGTTTGAAAATGGTCTTTGTATGCGTATAACTTCTTCCGTTGTAAAATAAAGGATCGTTATCGTTATCGTTATCGTTATCGTTATCGTTCTCTCTCTCTCTCTCTCTCTCTCTCTCTCTCTCTCTCTCTCTCTCTCTCTCTCTCTTAATTATTTTTGTTGTTTGATGGTTGTGGTGGTGGTTGTGATTTGTCTGTTGTATTTTGCTGCTGCTGTTTATTCTCCTTTATTTGTTTATATGTTTAACCTTCAAAAGAAAATCGTACTCATGGTTCTTACAGATATCGACGAATGCAAGAGTCAAGTTGACGACTGTGACGGGGAGGGAGAGGTCTGTGTAAACGAGGAGGGTGGTTATCGCTGCGACTGTGAGAATGGCTACGTCAGAAACGGAGACAAATGCGAAGGTAAGAGACTGGGTGGTTTACAGATACTTTGCCACCACTTGAGGGGGGGAAAATGCGAAGGTAAGAGACTGGGTGGTTTAAACATACTTTGCCTCACTTGATGGGGAAAATGCGAAGGTAAGAGACTGGGTGGTTTAAACATACTTTGCCACCACTTGAGGGGGGAAAATGCGAAGGTAAGAGACTGGGTGGTTTAAACATACTTTGCCTCACTTGATGGGGAAAATGCGAAGGTAAGAGACTGGGTGGTTTAAACATACTTTGCCACCACTTGAGGGGAAAAATGCAAAGGTGAGAGACTGGGTGGTTTAAACATACTTTGCCACCACTTGAGGGGAAAAATGCGAAGGTGAGAGACTGGGTGGTTTAAACATACTTTGCCACCACTTGAGGGGGAAAAATGCGAAGGTAAGAGACTGGGTGGTTTAAACATACTTTGCCACCACTT
Organism: Batillaria attramentaria; assembly: GCA_018292915.2. NCBI lineage: Eukaryota > Metazoa > Mollusca > Gastropoda > Batillariidae > Batillaria > Batillaria attramentaria. Next base: position 341,278 of record JACVVK020000164.1, read on the forward strand.
GAGGGGGGAAAATGCGAAGGTAAGAGACTGGGTGGTTTAAACATACTTTGCCTCACTTGAGGGGGAAAATGCGAAGGTGAGAGACTTGGTGGTTTAAACATACTTTGCCACCACTTGAGGGGAAAATGCGAAGGTAAGAGACTGGGTGGTTTAAACATACTTTGCCACCACTTGAGGGGGAAATGCGAAGATAAGAGACTGGGTGGTTTAAACATACTCACTTGAGGGGAAAAATGCAAAGGTAAGAGACTGGGTGGTTTAAACATACTTTGCCTCACTTGAGGGGAAAAATGCGAAGGTGAGAGACTGGGTGGTTTAAACATACTTTGCCACCACTTGAGGGGGAAAATGCGAAGGTAAGAGACGTTTTTTGTTTAAACATACTTTGCCACCACTTGAGGGGAAAAATGCCAGTATAAACTACTGGCCCCCAGCTGGGTATCGAACTCCGTTCCCGATCATAGTGACAGTCCAATCTTCTATGCATAACTTTTTTTTTCCTGCCCAACTCTTTTGCCAGTTCCAGTGGTGTTCCTCCCAGGTAATGGGTGGAATCCACGGAGGGCTCGGAGGCTGGGGCAATTTTTATCATGCATGATGATGGAGATAAGGATGATGGTAAGATGATGATGATGGTAAGATGATGCCATGGAGGTCCGTGTGGTTTGGGACTGCGCGACAGGGCCGCATTCCACGCTTCCTGTCATAAATATCCCGGCATTAACCAGGCCCGGGAACTACGGCACGTGCGGTGCCGGCCGTGTAATCATCCACATCATAAGACGTGTCATACCAAGGGAAGCACCCCCAAAGTCGCACCCGTGAAGTGGGTGAATCACGGCTGTGTGACAAGAGCCTCCCCCTGGGCCCATTGCACACCCGTTCCGGGTGGGAGCCGACCTAGGTAGAAAAAATCTCGCTTGCCTCGGCTGGGACTCGAACCCGGGTCTCCCGGTCCATGGTCCGAAGTGTTAACCACTACACTACGGGGGCCGGTCTATGGATAACTCTTAACAGCCCGAACGCGAGCTGGACCTGCCCCTGCCCGCTGTATGATAAGACTTGTTAAAACCCGGCCCCCGTAGTGTCGTGGTTAGCACTTCGGACCAAAGCAACTGAACGACAAGTGTTGGGAAGGGGTGGAGAGCACACAGTTAGGGTGCAACCGTACGCTGTACCAAGTCTCAGTCATCATCATCATCATCATCATCATCAGTAGTTAGCGGTGTGATTTACAGAGGAAATCAAGCAGGCACCGTCTGAATGCCCCAAAGCAACTGAACGACTAGTGTTGGGAATGGGTGGAGATTCTGTGTCTGGTGTGGTGTATATATATAGTATGTGTCTTCTTGTCACCAGATATCGACGAATGCAAGCAGGGAGAGGGCGTTGAGTGTCCAGCCAACTCTGAGTGCTTCAACAAACCTGGCATGTACGCCTGCTTCTGCTGTGTCGGTTACACCATCAGCACAGATGGCCTGTGTGTTTGTAAGTTGATCTTGTTATTAAATTTGTGTTTATTGTACTCCTTATTGTATTCTCATCCTTTGTGAGCAGTTCGTTTGGTCCCCAAGACAAATGTATCTTCTTTAGATACAGATGTAGATATTTTTTCCTCGTTTTGTATCGTCTTCAGTCTCGTCTTGTCTTGTTTTGTTGTTAATATTGTTGTAGGTATTGTACTCTTTATTGTATTCCTTCTTTATAAGCAGTTCGTTTGGTCCCCAAGACAAATTATTCTATAGATAATTTTGTATCGTCTTGTCTCGTCTCGTCTCGTCTTGACAGAATTTATCTTCTACACTTAATAAAGTACTTTTTGTCTCGTTTTGTGTTGTTATTTATTTTTGTATTTATTGTACTCATTGTATTCCTTTATAAGCAGTTCGTCTGGTCCTCAAAACAAATTCATCTTTTAGAGACAATATCGTGTTTTTTGTCTCGCCTCGTCTTGTTGCAACTTTGTATTTACTGCATTGCTTTTCTATGTTCCTTTTATATAAGCAGTTCGTTTGGTCTCCTGGACAAATTTATCCTCTTGGGATAATAATGTGTCTTGTGTCGTTTCGTCTCGTCTCGTCTTATTTTGATATTAATTTTTACTATGTTCCTTTTATATAAGCAGTTCGTTTGGTCTCCTGGACAAATGTATCCTCTAGAGATAATAATGTGTCTTGTGTCGTTTCGTATCGTCTTGTCTTGTGTCGATATTAATTTTGTATTTATTGTACTCCTTTTTGCATTCCTTCTTAATAAGCGGTTCGTTTGGTCCCCAGAACAAATGTATTTTTTCTAGACGTAATTATTTCTCGTTTCGTCTATTCTCGTCTATTCTCGTCTCGTCTCGTCTCGTCTCGTCTTGCATTGTCGACGATGAGGCAACTTGCTAAGTCACCTGACTGAGTCGCCTACGGTTCAAACGGTGAAACTGAGTACATGATTAATATTCATGAGATGTTGTGTCGTTCAGTGGACCCGCTGCACGCCACACAGTACCGAGACCCAACCTCCGGCACCGGCTGCTGCTCCTGCGATGCCCCCGAGTGTGATGAGAGTGGCAAAGTGAGTGTAGTGAACAAAGTTATTGCGAAGACGGGTGCACACACACACACACACACACACACACACACACACACACACACACACGACCACACACACACACGACCACACACACACACACACACACACACGCGTGCGCGCGCGCGAAAGCATTTCATACGTCAAGATGATGTGTGATACTGACCATTGTTAATCTACCATACTTATTATTACTAATAATAGTGTGTGTGTGTGTGTGTGTGTGTGTGTGTGTGTGTGTGTGTGTGTGTGTGTGTGTGTGTGTGTGTGTGTGTGTGTGTGTGTGCGTGCTATAAGCACAGCGAGTCCTTGGTACTGAGAGAGCACCACTCTATAAAAAAAAAATTCTTCTTCTTTTTCGTCTTCGTCTTATTGGGCGAATGGAAGGAGCGTAGATTTCTCAAAGTTTCTCAAAGCTAGTTGATGGGATATCTGTCAATTCATTTCTTTTGCCTGAACTACCCCACAGGTATGTGGGAGTGACGGAAAGACATACTCAAACATGAGGGCGCTTATCGTACGGTCCTGTCTTGAGGAGAGGCGAGTGCAGCCCATGTACAAAGGCAGATGTAAAGGTGGGTGCAAGACTGAGAAAATGGTATCCCCGTTCGTAGTAATTTCCTGGCAGCAGGAGCTATCGGTGAATTGGGTGGTAAGCGTGTGTTGGGATATTTGGAAGGGAGGAGAGAAGGACGTTTATCCTTTCAAACAACTACCCACCCTCAAAAGGAGGTGAGTACAAAGTGGTACTGAAGACTAGTATTGACTCGACGTTGCCAGGGTTGCTGTGTGATGCTGTGTTGTGTGTTCATAGCTGAGGCTAGATATGTGCAGCAAAAAAAAAAATTAAGTCGTGCATGTTTACGAAGTGCGTGCGTCCGTGCGTGCGTTACAGAGAGATAGATCAGTCTGAAGTATTGTTTATCCAATCCTTCGTTGTCGAAGAATTAATTGTTTATTCACTCCTTCGCGATGTTTTGTTGTTGTTTTGTTTTGTTTCTTCTCTCTCTCTCTTTCTCTCTCTCTCTCTCTCTCTCTCTCTCTCTCTCTCTCTCTCTCTCTCTCTCTCTCTCTCTCTCTCCCTCTCCCCTCCTCTTCTTTTTCTTTCTGTATATTTTTTTTTTCTTTTTGCGGGGGGTAGGGGGTTGGGAGTTTACTTTTCAGCATCAAACAACCAGTAAGACGCACGAACAGAGAGAAAAGTAGTGAGGCAGACGGACAGACAGTGAGAGAGGCCTTCTACAGCTTCTATGTCTTTATGACTTTCTGTCTAGGTTCCTGCGACAACGTTGTGTGTGACCGACCGTTTGCCACGTGTCGGGAGATTGACGGAATGGCAGTTTGCCAGTGTCCTGGATGTCCGCCAATCGTTGATGCCACAGTCGTCCGTAAGACAGTAATTTTATGAACAAGTCAAAGAGGCCTATTGCTTCTTTAAGATGAACAGTCAACACTCAAAGTGTTAAAAAATGTGTTTCCAATAGATCGTTGTTTAACCATTGTGTACGTGAGCTCTTACACCTCTCTTATCTTTGGTTTGCTTCACGAGTGAAATGGGTTACGTGGCAACGCTCTGAACCTCTGTGGTAGTACTCAGTGTGTGAATGTGTGTGTGTGTGTGTGTGTGTGTGTGTGTGTGTGTGTGTGTGTGTGTGTGTGTGTGTGTGTGTGTGTGTGTGTGTGTGTGTGTGTGTGAGAGAGAGAGAGAGAGAGAGAGAGAGAGAGAGAGAATAAACCAGCGTTGCAATCTATCAACATGACACAATCCTGGTTCATAGTTTTCTGAATATGCTCTCACGCAATGTGAACTACACACTTGATGCTTTGTGTGAGTGAAAACAAAGCACTGAACATCGAACGCATTCTCAAGATCGCTAGTTCGTCCATTTAATCACACCGCAGTCAGCACGTGCGCACATGAGAACAAGAGACAGAGATAAATGGTCTTGGATACAGAGGTACTTTACCACAGCGGTGCGTTGACACCGCGGTGTTTTGTTTTGTTTTTTGTTTGTTTTTGCTGCCACAACTCTTTGCCGGCTCCAGTGTTGTTCCTCTCTGGTATGGGTGGAATCCACGGAGGGTTCGGAAGTTGGGGCAATTTTTATTATGCATGATGATGGAAATGAGGATGAGGGTAAGATGATGCTATGGAGGTCCGTGTGGTTTTGGACTGCGGGACAGGGCCGCATTCCACGCTTCCTGTCATAAATGTCCCGGCATCAACCAGACCCGGGAACTACGGCACCTGCGGTGCCGGCCGTGTAATCATCCACATCATATGACGTGTCATACCAAGGGAAGCACCCCCATAGCGGTGTGTTGACACCGCGGGCTGTTTCCCATGGTATGACTGATCAAGTAATGTACACTCTTTTCTTGCAGCGTCGGTATGTGCTTCAAACATGATTGTTTACCGCTCCGAGTGCGAGTTCCAGGCCGCCATGTGCAACGCGGACATCAAAGATGTCGTCATTCTGCCGGACATCTCGGAGTGCACAGGCCCAGGTGAGTTGGACGGGAAGAGTTAATTAAATGTCTGGTAACTTTTGAAAACGAGCGGTGGTGGTTTGTTAGCGGTGTGTGTGGGGAGGAATGGGAAGGGGGGTGAGAAAAGGGGATTGTTACAATGAAAATGAGCGTATAGGGGTGATTATTTGTTGTATTTTTTTCCTGCTATGTCGCTCTCTCGGTGCACTCGCAGAGAAGACACGGGATACAACAGGATAGAACTCCAATACTTTATTAACAGAAGATGCGTGGAGAACAAACTCATGAAAGAAGAAGAACCCAGAACGCTGTGCAGGGCTGCTTATATACTAAACAGGTCAGTTCTAGAACATTCCGCAACTTACTGGCAAGTTCGGAATCTTTCCAAGGTGACGTAGTCTAGTGACGTTACTGCACTCGCATGTTCTGGGATTGTCTAGAAATTTCCATCGAAATGCAGTGACTTTTCGCGATCTCTACAAGATTATTATCACTATTATTGAAAGTAAACATGTTCACCAGGTGGCGGTGTTCCCGTCAACAGTACAGGCTGGTCTAACTGTAGCGTAGCCTGTGGAGAAGGCATTGCCTACAGAACCTTGTCTCATCGCTACCTGGTCAATACGACGGAATACGTGCCTTGTGAGAACGTTACTGACGTCAACGTTACGGACGTCAACGCTACAGACGTCAACTGCACACAGGCCGTCACTGTCACGGATTATGAGACGGCGGAGTTCAACGCTACTGCTGTCTGTTACGGGACCTGCGGCACGGGTATGAAGGTTGTGGGAAAAACATCCCCTGTCTGTCTGTCTGTCTGTCTGTCGCTCGGGGTCAAGGTTATGAAGTCGTTTTGAAAGTTTCAAAAATTAGTTTCGTTTTTTCTTAGCACCAACCATGAAGTCCAGATCTGGCACAGTTATAATGGGTAACCGGGTATAAAAAGAGGTTTTGTGCATACCTTTCGGGTGACTTGTTCCACAGATCAAAGTCACAGAAGGCCCCCCCCCCCCTCCCCCTCATCCCCAGAAACCATCTTCACTTAAAACACCAAACTTCGCAAAGTAGTGGTTGGTAACAATGCCTGTTTAAGTGTCCTGTAATTCAGGTCAAGGCCACACGGGGAGTTATAAAGACCCTTGTCGGTTTTAACATTCAGGGCCCGTATGTAAAACGCGAGGTTAATTTAACCCACGGCTACGGGCCTAACCCAGACTAGGACAAAAGAAACCCCCAAACAAAATCAAATTCAAAAAGGAAGCGAAGGAAGAAAGACAAGAACCCTTCTATAACGGCATAGGCACCTTGCTGGAATAAACCCGCTTCCTGATTTAAAACAAAAAACAACAGAAAATTTAACCCTAGAGCTAGTTTAGTTCGAGATTAGACTCTAACCCGGGGCTAAACTCCCTAACCCCGACTTCTACATGCGGGCCCTGTTTTGTCGCACGCTAGTATTTTCATGTATTCCTGCACAGAGTTCGACCCCTGTATGTTCCACACTTGTACGGGCCCGGCTCAAGTTTGCGTGGACGCTCCGGACGGCCCACTGTGTGTGTGCCCCAAGTGCGACACCGTGGAAACGGACCCTGTGTGCGGCGCTCTCGTGGATTCGGTCACAACTTTCGACAGCGAATGCGACTTGAGAAGAAAGGCTTGCGACCTCGGGCAGGATTTTCACATCGTGGACAACGTGTCTTGCGAAGGTAATGACTGATTGTGGCACATTTTGCTTGTATGTCAAGTGCACACACACACACACACACACACACACACACACACACACACACACACACACACACACACACACACACACACACACAAATCCCATGTCGGTCTTTTGAAGAAGAGTAGGCTGTGGCCGGTGACGTGGAAAACAGAAATACTGTCGCACGCACCAGAGTGAATAGCAAGGGTGAAGGCTTGCACATAAAGTAGCGCTTAGACTTTCGCCGCTTCGTCCTCCAGCCCTGCGGCGCCACGGGCATTTCATAAGAAATGGATACGTGCGCCGAGGAGAAGTCTACCATACCACACCATGTACTCGTATGCTGAAGCAGCAAACTTTGTACTGTCTTAGATTTTTTTTTTCACCCTGTCCTGTGCCTCGCTGGAAAAGCACAATACACAATTTTTACAATGTGTGTGTGTGTGTGTGTGTGTGTGTGTGTGTGTGTGTGTGTGTGTGTGTGTGTGTGTGTGTGTGAAGTCGGGAGGGTGGGAGAGACTTTTTTTTCTTGTTAAACAGTTTTAGAGTTTGACAGTATATTTGTTTTAAATTGTTTGTGCAGTTTGTTTGAGCTTAACGTTTAATCCTACTTTACTTTTATATTTTATATCGAGATCTTTAATGACCGTACTTGATCTTATCTGTGACAAAGCATCATGTGAGACCAAAGAAGATGTTCTGTTTTAGCTTCTCTCTTAAACAGACAATATGGTAATTTGATTTGAACTGTATTGAATAGAACTTTTTCCCCGCATGGAGTGCATCTGCGCTTTGTAAATAATGGGGATTGGATTGGAACTTGCGCTTTCAAGGCTTTTTTTCTGCTTCCAACGTCTTTCACAGCTGCGCCCATTGAGTGCGGAGTCGCCCAGAATTTCTACCGTCGCGAGGACCCTGATGGATGTTTCAACCCCGAGCCGTTCGACTACGGCATTTGCAGCGGTGGTTGTGGTCGTCTGCCCGATGAATGTTGCTACAAGAGTGAGGTCACCATCAGGAATGCTCCTTTCCAGTGTCCAGACAGCCTCGAGATGAGAGAGGTCAGTATTTCAAGGTCGTTTATCGTGTTGGCATGGTTACTGTACAGGTCAGTGTGGCAGTGTCATTGATCGTGTTGGTATGGTTACAGTACAGGTCAGTGTGTCGGGGTTATTTTGTCGTGTTTAGGTATAAGTTGGCGCGATGTATCTGAAAGTATAAAGTAAAATTACAAAGTTATTCATTCACTATTGTTTGTTTATTTGTTTGTACGTTTTTATTTATGTTTTGTTTGTTGTCAGTGTTTGGTTTGGTTTGGTTTGGTTGAGTTTGGTTGTGGTGGTTGTTGTTTTGGGGGTTTTGTTTTGTTTTTGGTTTTTTCGTGGTTTTGTTTTGTCTTTCGTTTTTTTTGTGTTTTTTGTGTTTGTTTTTTTTTTTTGGGGGGGGGGGGTTGTTTGTTGTTTTTTTTTTTGTTTGTTTGTTTTTGGTTTGTTTGTTGTTGTTGTTTTTTGTTTTTTGTTGTTGTGTTTTTTTTTTTGGGGGGGGGGGGTGTTTTGGGGGTATTTTTGTGGTTTTGTTGGGGGGGGGGGTGTTGTTTTGTTTTTGTTGTTGGTTTGTTGTTGTTGTTTTGTTTTGTTTTGTTGTTGTTCTTATTTTGTTGTTCTTCTTATTTTGTTTTGTTTTTTGTTTGTTTTGTTGTTGTTTTTTTGGGGGGAGGGGTTGTTGTTGTTTTGTTTTTGTTTGTTTGTTTGTTTGTTTTGTTTTTTTGGGGGGTGGGGAGGTGGGGGGGCGTAATGCTTGTCATTTGCGCACCACATCATTGTACGCAATAAGATCTGAATGTGACGATGATTTGTTTTTCCCCCATTCAGGTTGAGGTAGTAACGGGTTGCGCATGTATCCCTCCAGAAGAGGTTGCTAGGCTGCGGAACGAAGAAATGACACGTTAACAACCACTGACACAAGATGGCGTCATATGACCACTCCGTTGTTCTCTGCGTCACTTGACGCTTGTACATCAAAGACTTCCAGCTACTAGGACCAACAGATACTTAAACTGGCTCATTATATTATGTTGTATGTAAGAATGATCTCAGTGAAATGCTTTTGTGATAGGGGTGGCTTATTGTATGTTCAATACGAACATTGTTTATGTGCACGGGTGGGGGTGCTATGGGGTAGAACGTGCTCGGGAAGAAGACAAGACAGTAAAGGAATACAATGTATACGGTTTCCCCCTTGTTCGTGATTTATTATGGGGTCTATCTAGTTTATTTCATTCTTTTTTTCCGAACGAGCGGCCCTGCAGCGCACATCGGTTTCAAACGAGCAGCCACATATACGGATCGTGATTTTTTTTAATTTTTTTTTTTTACAACATGATTAACAACAAAGATATTTAAGTTTGAAAGTTGAAAGTAGAAATTTAGCGCTAGCTGCATAAATGTTAGTCAAGTACCCTGAAAATTTCAAGTCTGTATCTTGTTTTGTTATTTTTTATGATTTTTTTTTTTAACCTCACAAGTCGGCCGGTCTACGGGGGATGGCTGAGGAAAAATCGGCCCGCCTTGAATGAGTTAAAAGTATTTTTGTCAGCGTTTGATAGATCCGACATTGCGGAGGAAACCCACAAAGTTTTCACAACGGAATTCACAGGTTTTCTTGAAAAGTAATTCCCATGCATGTATGATAAAGATCATTTGCGAAACTGATACACAGATGATCTTTAGTACTCATCATTATTAGTATTGTCATTCGTCAGATGTTTAGCGTTTACTTTTGAGGAGCAAACCAAAGTTAACTCTTCCAGTCCTTACTGGAAGCTAATGGATTATCTTTACTGTATTTTTATTATGATTTGTCTTTCAAATGCTTAAGGTGTTGGTGTTGTTGTTGCTGTTGTTGTTGGTTGTTTTTTTTTTGTTGTTGTTGTTTCACACGTTCTAAACGCGCGTACAGGGGTACAGGTGGTGGCTGTGAACTATATCGTTCTCGTGGAATTCAGTTCTGGAAGTAAAATTCATGCAGTTTTTTCATTGTTACGTATCTGTGTGTGCGTGCGTGTTGTGTGTGTGTGTGTGTGTGTGTGTGTGTGTGTGTGTGTGTGTGTGTGTGTGTGTGTGTGTGTGTGTGTGTGACGGGGGGGGGGGGTTACGTCCTTTTTCACCGCATAAGGGTGATATCAAATACAGGGCAGCGAGGGAGAAGCCGTCACAAATATTTGGCTTCCATGCGAACGCTCTACCATTCGGTTTTCTCGTGTGTGTGTGTGTGTGTGTGTGTGTGTATGTGTGTGTGTGTGTGTGTGTGTGAAAGAGAGAGAGGGTGGACTGTCGAAATTGTGAGCTACCGTCTATAATACAAACCACACAATCTTCCTAACCTTATCCTTACAGCTCATGTTCTTGATTGCAAGGTTCCCCTGTTGTGTGTGTGTGTGTGTGTGTGTGTGTGTGTGTGTGTACGTGTGTGTGTGTGTGTGTGTGTGTGTGTGTGTACGTGTGCGTGTGCGTGCGTGCGTGCGGTGTGTGTGTGTGTGTGTGTGTGTGAGAGAGAGAGAGGGGGGATCGCCGTAATTGTGAGCTGCCTTCCATAACACAAACCACACAATCTTACTAACCTTATCCTTATAGCTCATGTTCTTGTTGCACCACGATGAAACTATTTCGTCTACACGAACGTTATCAGACGAGGTCGGCCAAGGCAAGTGATGCCAAAAATAACCACTCAATCGCGAGTACGTTTGAACAAGGCGGACACAACCTGTTGAGGTCACTGAATGCGAAACAAAATGGCCGAGGAAGAGATGATACGAAGGACACTGGAGAACGCTACTCGGAGTTCGACGCATACTGGTAAGTCTGTTGACATGTGTGAGTTAAACATGCTACGCACTTAACTTGCATTCTAGGAATTTTGCAGTTGAAACGGAAAGGGGTTCAGAGGTGAGGGGTGGGGGTTGTCTCTGTCTCAGGTTTGAAAACGAGACTTGTGTTAAATGCTACCTGGCGAGGTTTGCTTAATGTGATGGGCGAATCAAACCAGTTAACTCTGGAGAGTCCGTGCCCCGCCACCCAGTGACCACTACATGTTAAGACTGGTTAAAAAGAACAAGCCACTGCACGCCAGTAGGAGCCACTTCAAACCACTATTACGCAAGGCGTGGGCCTTCCCCGCTAGGCCTGAGACCACTGCAAATTGCATAATAGTGGTTTGAAGTGGCTTCTAGTGGTCTAAAGATTTCAAGTAAAATTGCGATTTTTGCATGGGCTTTTAAAAGTTGTGGGCGAGAAATCGTTACAGGGCTAAATATTGGCCAGATCGACCCACGGGATGGTTAGCTCTGTGAGGGTTTGAACTCTCGGCCTTCTAATATCCAACCAACCCACCCCACCCCCTCCCCGCCAAGCTTGAATTTTTCCTTAACTCTATTTTTGATGTTTTATACAAATACGAAATACACAGTTACAATGAGACATATAGTCATACGGGTATACAGACAAAACCTATATGTGAAATCACACACACACACACACACACACACACACACTCACTCACTCACTCACTCACTCACTCACTCACTCACTCACTCACTCACTCACTCACACTCACTCTCTCTCTCTCTCTCTCTCTCTCTCTGCATGCTATCATACATTTATTTCTAAGTACATACGTGAACATATGACTGAAGTTAGTATGACCCGTCATTTTAAACGATCCGCTTTGGAGGGAGGGTGGGGGGGGGGGGGAGGGGAGGTGGAGCTTGAAATATTCACTTGTGTCCATTGAAATCTTCGATGCTGCAGGTCCACCAAAATGGCGATCCTCTCGATTTTTCCTGTCCTATCTGATTTTTGCCGGGACGGCCGTGATGTTTCTTCAAAGGTCGTGTTTCTCTCTTGCCATCGTCTGCATGGTCAACCACACTGCATTGGATCTTCTGCGTCAACCTGAAGGTTAGTTCGTATACTTCAGACTCTATAGACTAGAGGTTTTTAATAATAATAATAATAATGAGTACTGTATAGGCGCTTTACCCAGTTTCATGAATCGGCTTGAAGCGCCGCGAACTGAACCCAACACGCACGCTCACGTGAATCACACGCATTCTCTCACACACTGGACATAAACTCATTACAATCACGTGGTGCGAAGGGTCAGCTCAGCTATTTAAATTTCGAAATTTAGAATTGCATTTATTTTTCAAAGTTTGTGGGCTGAACATTTCCAAAGCAGAGGGGGAGGAAGCCAGAGTACCCGGAAAGAACCCCCGACGATCGGCCCGAACGAACGAGAGGCCGAGGGAAAAATTCTTCGCCCCGAGTTGGACTCGAACCCCTGACCTCTCGCATTGGTGACAAGTCTCTTAACCACTAGACCACCGACCGCCCCCATACGGGGCACACTATTGGGAAAACACGGTTGGAAATCTTCTTCCCGTGGCGCATCCAAGTTCGTGTAGCAGGGAGCAACAAAGCAAGACTGAAACGAAGAAGAACCTGAAAAGGAATACATCTTACTGTTGAAAAGTTGTTCACGCGCGGGTAGATGAGCGCTTCTATCGTTGATTTACGATCTTGCGGTGAAAATTTGTACCAGCCGCCATCAGTGAACAGTACAGTCCCCTTTCGTTGTCTCGGATTTCCCACACCTATAATTTCACGATTTGCGGGCCCGTCGGGCGACACAGAAAACGTACAGCGACCTCGTTCGGGATTTCTAACGTTTGCAGTGTCACGGTAGGATCTTCTAGTTGTCACAACGTTGATTCCAACGCATGTTGCCACCATAACGATCCCTGTTGAGTATGAGTGAGTTTGAATTTTTGACGACTCGCGCGGCCTGCTGAAGGCGTTGTATCGCATGAAGAGCTCTACTAATTACTAAGAGTTTGTCTAATTTGAGCATACTTGTACATTCAGAGGCGCCACTGTTCCCACGTGAAGCCTAGTGCTCCTGGAAAAGGCGCGTCTAATAGTAAATGCTGTGGAAAGTTTCAGCCAACATAATTTGTAAATAAATACAGTTCTAAATTCCGAAACTTAAATAGCTGAGCTGACCCTTCGAACCACGTGAATGCGATGGTTTTTTTGTTTGTTTGTTTGTTTGTTGTTGTTGTTGTTGTTGTTGGTGGTGTTGTTTTTGTGTTTTGTTTTTCGGGTGTTTTGTTTTGTTTCGTTTCGTTTCGTTTCTGCTCCTATTTCTCTTGCAGTCTCCAAGTACGGGGATAGCATCAGCTTCTATGAGGAGGTGCTTTTAAACGGAACTTCAACATTCAACAGCACAGCGCTGCCTTTCTCTATGAAGACGGATGAAAACAGTAAAAACCTTACAACATTTCAAAACAACGGCGCACGATGTGGTCGACTCAACAAAAGGTCATCAGCCAGTACGGAGGTACGTGTTTGATTTTACATCAATCACTATATGTATTCATGAGCAGCCCATAGAAGATCATTTTCGTGTCCGATCCGTCGGAGATCGCCGGACGTCAAAACATTCGGAGATTTCCGGAGGGAGTAAAAACAGTTGACGGAACAGCTGATAAGCAGCGACCACGGCAGCGACGTCGGGTTTTGTTTTTGCAAACAACCTGTTCTAGGATGAAGAACTGGCTCATATTTACTCCATAGATCTATTTACACCTCGTGTAAATACACCACGGTCGTTTAGTCGGCATTGCTACTAGTACACCACTGGTGTATTGCGCGTAGGAGATGATAAGTTGCAATACTTTGCTGTATATGCGGTTAGTATCAATGCTTGATTTACCTAGTTCTAATAGCTATTTGTTTTCTACGCTTTGTTGTTGTTGTTGTTGCTGCTGCTGTCGGGGGTTCAATAAATTAGCTTGAGGTTGCAGCGTCTCCTGCATGTCCTAGGTTTATATTGCCCCGTAGACCAGTTTCCACCATTTGTCCAACGTTACATTTTTGTTTTTCTCACATAGGCCTAGTCCAGGCACACTTGGCCGAGAATTGGCGTGTGCTGCTTGCGCGACGTTAAACCCTAAAAGATATGCAGACACAAAACCATCCTTCAAGCAAAATCTGAAAACCCATCTCTTCACTGCCCCTAACCAATAGCTGTCGCCACATCATCATCTTGCTGGTCGTGTGTGTGTGTGTGTGTGTGTGTGTGTGTGTGTGTGTGTGTGTGTGTGTGTGTGTGTGTGTGTGTGTGTGTGTGTGTGTGTGTGTGTGTGTGCCGGGGGCAGCGGAGACCGTGTATGATGCTGCACATTATGTGTTTGTAGTTAACTGTATGTGTGAAGGAATGTTGCATGTGTTTCCGTTTCTGTGTGAGTGAGTGCGTGTTGACTGTAAGGCGCCCTGAGCTCCTGCGGGAGGGAGGGCGTCCCTGAAATACCCATTATTATTATTATTATTATTAAAACCTCACTCACTCACACTTTCCTAGGACGGCCCATTTGTATGGGACAAAGAAACACAAGGCCTTCTCCTGGGAGCCATGTTCTGGGGTTACATGGTTACGCAGATTCTGGCGGGTTACGTCTTCTATTACGCCGGTCCTCGATTGATCGTCGGCGTCAGCATGACGTCATTGTCTGTGTTTACCGTGCTGTGTCACCCGGCGGCGTTTTGGTCCCCGTGGGCTGTTTTTGTGCTCAGGGTTGGTGTGGGCGCTGCTGCGGTAAGTGTTGCGATGACTGTTCTGCTTCAGAACCAGTTACGGGTGTAGATCGTCCTCTTGTGCCATTAGCATCTGTTGTAAATGCACTGAGACCCTCTACGAGATTCGTGCGAAACAGTACTGCGCGAATTCACTGAAGGTGTCCCCTGACAGCATCATCAGTTTCCTGAAAGATGTCAACTTGTTTTATAAATTATAAACCCCTTAAATATTCAGCCTTTCACTGACCTCCTATGTTAAATTTTTTTAGTCTTGAAAGAAATTTCTCATTTAACCCGAGAGATTTTTAATATTTATTTACATCTTGTTTTAACGCGGGAATTTTTAAGTTTTGAAAGGATCTGGCAGGAAGGGACTTTTGTCAGCCGCGAATTAGTCTTTGTTGCTTGCGCGGGGAGCCAGGGTGGCCGAATGGTAGAGCGTTGGACTTCTAATGCTCGGGCCGTGAGTTCGTATCCCGGCTGGGGCCAAATGTTTGTTCTGGCTTTTTCATCGTTTCCCCGTCTTTGATATCACCCGTATGTGATGGAAAAGGACGTTAAACTCCCAAACACCCACCCACTTACCCACCCATCCACCCTTTGTTGCTTGCGCGGCTTAAACCCTAAATAACTAACTAACCGTCTAAATGATACAGCGACTGCGCCATTATCACAAGGTAACCCCAACCCTAAACCTAACCGTAACTCTACACATCTAACCCTAAACAGATCAAAGCAGGCGAACTCTAGAAATTGAGCGTGGTGTAGTTCGTCCTATACAGCCCAAGGGGGGGGGGGGGGCTGAATGGGGGGGTTGGGGTTTAACGTCCTTTTCCACCACATACGGATGATATCAAAGACGGGGCAACGATGAAAAAGCCAGCCCAAATATTTGGCCCCAGCCGGGATACGAACTCACGACCCGACCGAGCATTAGAAGCCCAACGCTCTACCACCCCGACTCCCAGATACAACCCAAGGGTGAGAACTATATAACTCAGCGTTGCTAGTAAACTTTAGAAGCACAAACGAAGCGCGTTTCGTTCAAGATTTTGCTCTTTTAAAGATGGAACCAGCCGGTTTAATAATACTACCCCCACGATTACTATTCCGTTTCGGTCATTCCATTCTCATTGTCATTCTCTCGCAGAGTTTCTCGATAGCATCCATTTTCGCTATTTGGGGGAAGTGGGCTCCTACCTCGGAGCGGGCCACATTGGTCAATATCGCCTTCAGCGGGCAGATGGTCGCCAACGCTGTGGTGTTCCCTTTCTCTGCTCTGCTGTGCAAGTACGGCTTTGCTGGGGGATGGGGATCTGTATTCTATGTCCAAGGTAAGTGGTGGTGTTTTTCTCCTTATTCCTAATGCTTCCCGAGAAAACAACAAGTATATAGTAATTTACATACTATGTCTGCTCGTTGGTTTGTTAGCGTTTGTTCACATGAAGGGAAGCAGTCATCTCTTTGGTCAGAATGTGAAGGGAAGAGGCTGAAAGGAGGTCACGTCCCTTGAACTCATACTGCAAAACTGTTTGGGTTTATATATCTGTTGTGCTCTTTTGTTGGGGATGGGGGCATTTACCTATGATAGTATACTCACCAAAGTGTCTGTTATTCATTCTCGCGTATAACTTTGTCTTCCAGAGACTTGTAGAAGCAAATAACAAAAATATATTGTTTACAGTAACGGGTATCCCCCATCCTCTTTTTCTCTGACTGAAAGGGGTGGGGGGGGGGGGGGAGGGGCAAGCCGAGACAGCCGAATGGGAGGGCGTTGGACTTTCAATACTCGGGTCGTGAGTTCGAAATCCTGCTGGGGCCAAATATTTGTGCTGGCCTTTCTCTCGTTGTCCCCGTCTTTGATATCACGTAACTGCTGGAAAATGACGCTTATCTCCTAAACACCCACCCACCCGCCACTTACCCTCTGACTGAAAGGATTTGTTTTCATTTTTTACCACAGGTTTGCTCGGCTTAGCGTGGTGTGTAGCGTGGTTTGTGCTGGTGTCCGACTCACCAGAAACTCACCGACGTATTGACCCTGACGAACTGGACTTCATCATCAACAACAGGGCTGCTGCTCACACTCGTGGAGAAAAGGTCACTTTGATTAGCCTTAAAGGTCTTCTGGTGGTAATGATTTGAATTCTCGGGTTTTTTGGGGTTTTTTTTTTCTCTCAAAACGCACTCACCTGTTTCCGCACCATTTTTGGCTCATCTGTGTAACAAAGTGTGTAATAATTCTCTGTCGTCTGTGTGTGTGTGTGTGTGTGTGTGTGTGTGTGTGTGTGTGTGTGTGTGTGTGTGTGTGTGTGTGTGTGTGTGTGCGCGCGCGCGCGTGCGCGCGTGCGTGTATGTTTGTCCATAGTAAACTTGTAAACTTTAACATTATCATTTTCAACGATTCTACAAACACCAGAGACTACAAACCTAGCATGATGATAGGCAGTGATGAGAGCTTTCCAGACATACCCTCTTGAATGACCTTTACCTTTCACAAGTGAGCCAAGGAGGGGCCTGCATATCTTAGTGATGGCCATGAGTTGTAATGATGAAAGCTACACCTACCTGCAGCCACTCGCCTTAGATGCTGGTCAGACGCGCCGATTTTGCACGATTAAGCGTAAGGGCTCCGTCAGACATGGCGATTTTGCACGATTAATCCTAAGGGCTCCGTCAGACTTGGCGATTTTGCACGATTAATCCTAAGGGTTCCGTCAGACGTGGCGATTTTGCACGATTAAGCCAATGGGCTCCGTCAGACGTGGCGATTTTGCACGATTAAGCCTAAAGGCTCCGTCAGACCTGGCAATTTTGCACGATTAAGCCTAAGGGCTCCGTCAGACGTGGCGATTTTGCACGATTAATCCTAAGGGCTCCGTCAGACCTGGCGATTTTGCACGATTAATCCTAAGGGTTCCGTCAGACATGGCGATTTTGCATGATTAATCCTAAGGGCTCCGTCAGACTTGGCGATTTTGCACGATTAATCCTAAGGGCTCCGTCAGACTTGGCGATTTTGCACGATTAATCCTAAGGGCTCCGTCAGACCTGGCGATTTTGCACGATTAATCCTAAGGGCTCCGTCAGACTTGGCGATTTTGCACGATTAATCCTAAGGGCTCCGTCAGACTTGGCGATTTTGCACGATTAAGCCTAAGGGCTCCGCCAGACTTGGTGATTTTGCACGATTAATAGAATATGGTCCTGATTTTCCTCGCCACGCCAGTCAGTCGCCGCTCTTTGCCGCTTGGTATTGCGCGGGGGTAGCCGGCGGTCGCACGTGACGACACACTTTGGCTACCAGCTGCTCCGCCGGACCGGCGCTGGACAATACAGAAAAAAGCGAACGCGCACGGTCAGTGGTGATTGACTGGCGCACACCACAAGTCTAGACACTAATCTTGCAGTCACTCCACCAATTGCGTTGCTTCAACTTTCGTTTTCTTTCTGTCACTTTTGAGGTGGTTGTGCCGTGGTTGAAGATTTTCACCGCTCCGTGTTTCTGGGCGGTCACCACGGCCCAGTTTACCTTCACTTGGGGGCTGTTCCTGTTTTTATCCAACCTCCCGCTGTTCTTCAACGAAGTTCTGAATTTTGACATCAAGTCGGTGGGTAGAACGTCTTCATTTCTTTTAGCTCTTACCGGATTCATTCGCTTATCTGTAGCGAATACTGAGATCTATAGCGGCCACTCTGTAAAACAAAATTCTTCTTTATATCGCTTTTTGTCACCTCTGTGTCAACTTGTTTCTGTGACTTGTCTACAACAGTCAAGGGTAAATCAAATGTGGCCGACGTGGCAGCCTGTCTGATTGCAATAGTACGGACTTAAACATAAGTCAAGGACCACCTTGACAGACAGGTCTAATTTTTAAGAATTCACCAAAAATAGAGATCAAGGAATCTTTCAATTTTTTTTTTTCTGTGAAAGTGTTAAAGGGTCAACAATGCATCCTGCAAAGCTTGCTGAAGCTGAAAAACCACCATGTGCTGCACGGACATTTTCCAGGAATTTTAGCCAAATTTGCAAGTGGTCCTTGACTTATGTTGTATTTGGCTGGACTGTTCAGATAAGGGCATGCGGAGGGGGAGGGGGGGAGGGGTGTGACTTTTTTCACGTTTGTTTGTTATTTTTTTCCTTTCAGAATGGCGTGTTCTCGATGTTACCCTACCTGTTTTTGACAGTTGTTACATTTCTTTCTGGATTCATCTCAGACACGATTGTGCGCCGAAAATATCTGAGTGTGTTTCTCACTCGGCGATTTTTTGCCATCCTTGGTAGGTATAATTATACTCTTTAGGAACAAAATAGCAAACTTGAATGTGTGTGTGTGTGTGTGTGTGTGTGTGGTGATTATGGTGGTGTTATCAGTGGTTGTTTTTTTCTCTTTTATTTTTTAACGGCTAGAGCGGAAGGGATGAATGCTTAACTCTCTCTCTCTCTCTCTCTCTCTCTCTCACACACACACACACACACACACACACACACACACACACACACACACACACACACACACACACACACACACACACAGCATAGTTGGCTAGTCAGTTGGTCGGTTGCTATATGTTTCTTTGTTGATTCCGCCGCTGTATGTTTGTTTGTTTTGTTTAGTTCCAAGTCAAGTCTTTTATTCTTTACCCTCAAGGGTCATTTTTGTTTCTCTGTGTGTGTGTGTGTGTGTGTGTGTGTGTGTGTGTGTGTGTGTGTTTTGTGTCAAGTCTTTTATTCTTGCTTGTTTGTTTATTTGGTTTGGTCGGCTGGCTGTTTGGGAGTGGTGGTGGTGGTGGTGGGGGGGGGATGCAGGGATGGGGTGGGTATGGTATGATCGGGGGGAGGAGGAGTGGGGGAGAGGGAGGAGGGTGGGTGGGTGTTTGGGGTGTTTAACGTCCGTTTTTCCACCACATACGGGTGATATCAAAGACGGGGCAACGATGAAAAAGCCAGCACAAATATTTGGCCCCGGCCGGGATTCGAACTCACGACCCGAGCGATAGAAGTCCAACGCTCTACCATTCGGCCACCCCGGCTCCCCGGGAGGAGGGAGGAGGGTTCAAGGTTTAGGATAAGCACACTAACAGATACAGCTTCGTAGAGGTAATGTTTTCATTTGCAGCATACATCATCCCAGCCGCTTGTCTACTGGGCATGAGTTACTTAGACTGTACACAAGTGGCGGGCGTGATGGTATTGCTAATTCTGGCGGTTGGTTTCACGGGGTTCGCTTTCTCCGCTTTCCTGGTGAACTTTTTCGACATTGGTGGTCGTTTTGCTGTCTCCATACAAAGCGTGTCCACTACTGTAGGTTGTATACCGGGCATCGTCACTCCCTACCTCGTGGCTGAGGTCACAAAAGACGTAAGTTAAGGGAAAAGTTAAAGGTCTGCAATGCCGGAAAAAATGTTATTGTTGAATTTTGTGTGTGTGTGTGTTTTGTTGTTGTTTTGTAGTTTTTGTTTTTTGTTTTGTTTTGTTTTTGTTTTTGCTTGTGTGTGTGTGTGTGTGTGTGTGTGTGTGTGTGTGTGTGTGTGTGTGTGTGTGTTGTTGTTGTTGTTTTTTTCAAATTCAATTCAAAAAAATACTGTATTTTCTGTTCTAAAAATACATTTTAAAACAGAAAATTGTCTTCAGACACATGCATTCGCTCCGCTAATATCATTAGACGTATCATATAATTTTGTTGTTTTTGTTGTTGTTGTCGTTGTTGCTTTGTGGGGATTTTGGGGTTGTTGTTGTTTTGTTTTGTTTTGGTTTGTTTGTTTGTTTGTTTGTTTTTGTTGTTGTTGTTTTTTTGGTTTTTTTGGGGGGGGGTTGGTTGTTTGGGGTTTTGTGCTTTTTGTTTGTTAGTTTGTTTGTTTTTTGGGGGGACTACTGCGATTTTCCATAGTGCAAAATCATTCCATTGTGTCACAGTTGATAAGTATTAAGTTCTGGCAAGAAATAATTGCATTTGTACAGGCTAATTCCATTTTAAGCCGAATTATGTGGGAGCCATCACATTTTGTTTGAAAAAAAAATACGCTCATAGTTTTCTTTGCCTTTCTTTCAGAAAACACGCGAGCAGTGGCAGATTGTCTTTTTCATCACCTGTGGGATATTCGTGTTCGGTACTTTAGTCTTCTGCATTTTCGCCAAAACGAACGTCCAGAAGTGGGCTGTTCCAGATAGCGATTCACACGCGCAACGACGGGAGAAACTGATGACCGTGGATGACGTCAGCAGCACCACTTGTGATGACGTAGACAACAACAGTTGATATTAAGTATTATCGAACAACGTAGGGAGAAACCACATTACGTCTGTGGGAGAAACTGATGACACTAAAATGACGTCAGCAACACTTCTGATGACGTTCACAGCAACTGCTGATGTTGAATGATATCCGTGGTTTTGAATTTGTGTGTGTGTGTGTGTGTGTGTGTGTGTGTGTGTGTGTGTGTGTGTGTGTGTGTTCAGTTTGGCCATGAACTGCTGCTTGCATTGACAGCGCGGTCATCACAAACGTTTGTGTTATTAAAACATTTCCATCATGACAATGACAACATCAGACTTTATTAAATGAAAGGTTTGTAAACAATGTGTGTTAAAACTGAATAATCATGGAGCTGCATGAGTAGGTAATGCGTTGACCCCTCTCCCCCCCCCCCCCCCTCTCTCTCTCTCTCTCTCTCTCCCATGCGTGGTGGAAAAGGACGTTAAACTCCTAAACACCCACCCCACCCCCACCCACCCTCTCTCTCTCCGTTTGTGTGTGGGGGTTTATGCGACGCATGTATAATAAATATATATATATATATATAGAGAGAGAGAGAGAGAGAGAGAGAGAGAGAGTAGGAACAAAGGCGTCGCTAAAGCCGAAAACATGCGCTCAATCGTGTCAGTTTGAAAGCAGGGGAAGCAAGTAAAGCCGAGAGCGCTCCCTAGATCTATATGTGTATATATACTTTATCACAGTTGTTCCAACCTACACACACTAACAAAAGCAGCACCGCATGAATCTGGCCAGCTGTTCTCATTGTAGCCTTATAACAAGTCTCTTTGCCCACGATCGAGTGTAAAACCCCTGTGTCATCCACACAGCAGTCCATTCCTGAGGCTCAGTTGGTAAAGTTCGCCTGTGAGGGGGTGCAAATGTATACCAGTCATTTGCAGGGTGTGTGTGCGTGTGTGTTGGGGTTTAACGTCCTTTTCCACTACATACGGGTGATATCAAAGACGGGGCAACGATGAAAACACCAGCACAAATATTTGACTCCAGCCGGGATACGAACTCACGACCCGAGCATTAGAAGTCCAACGCTCTACCATTCGGCCACCCCGGCTCCCCCAGTCATTTGCAGGAGGAGCAAATAATTATATACTAGCTGCTCGGGACGGGGTGCAAATGTATCTTGGATTTGGGTCTCGCGAGGTGAAGTCACGTGACAGCTAAATTCGCTTTATGAATGAAACTTAAACGAAAACATTAAACGAATACAGCTATCACATGGTGGAAAATATGTGTGCGTGTATTCTGTCTGTTGTCATTAGTAACTGTTTCGCTTTCCGGAAACGAGCCTTTCGGTGAAAACGGCGCGGAAATACCGCGAGAGCTGACCGGGCTGAAAGGCAGGATACAGTCAACCCCGCTGAGCAGGAAACTGGTGTACATTTGCTCCCCCTGCTTATAACTGCTTATACATTTGTCCCCCCCCCCCCCCCCCCAGCGGGCGAACTATACCAACTGAGCGTTACCGAGTGGCCTCCAGCTAATGTAGAGTGTTCACTTACCCTGCCTTCTGACTGATAAGATACAATGAGGACACGTGTTGCGCACCCGGTCTCGTAGTTTTAACCCCACATCGTGAGACGAAGGGAGCGTGTAGTGTACAGAAATAATGCTCTGACTTGGAAAACGTCGGTAAAATTGTTTGAAGGCCCATTTTTAAAAAAAGAAAAAAAAAAAAAAAGAAGTTTAAACGGGTTAATTCCATCTTTGACGGTTGAGCCAACTTATGGTTTGGAGAAGTTTCGCTCGTGAGTGCGCCTGTACACTCGAAATACTCTGTCTTGGCGATTAGTACAGCTCTTAATGCGATACAGTGTTGTTTACACTTTGCGCGTATGGTCTAACAATCAAATTCTACCACTGTTGTTACACTACTGAGGCGGTCAGTGTGGTCACCGCGTCATTAAGTACACTCTTTTTGGCTCAGTGCCAGCATTACAGACGCTGTTCCTGTCCAGATGTCTATGTGGTGAATACCAGCATAAATACCAGCATAAATATCAGCAATCAGCATACCAGATAAATACCAGCATAAACACCAGCATGAAATTAATATCAGCATAAAAACCAGATAAATACAAGCATAAATACCAGATAAATACCAGCAAAACAGCTCAGAACTCTCCTAATCTGAGCTGTGATACACACACTCCTGATTTGTCCTCGTCCACAGGTCTAGGTTTGGTTTGCCTCTGTGAAGCCTTGTAAACATAGAAATAGCGCGTTTACACGCTCCTATTCAAATTTATTAGGGTTCACGGAAGGCATCTTAATGGCACGTACAGCTCTGAAGTCATACATTGACGTCTGCTGGGCGCGCGAACGTGAAATAACACGGCCCGAATATCTACCAGTACAAGAGTTCCGAAACTTCTTTATTTTCTGACGTCCAGAAATGCTGTACGGTGGGACGTTAACCCGTTGGTAGAACGATAAGAAGTTCTGAATGAGATTGACGAGAGCGGAATGAATATCAGCTGTCCGTTATTGATACTCTCAGAAATGATCTTTTTCTTTTTAGGTCTGTATGGAAAAAGCCGGAGTACAATTGCAGATTACCTGATGAAATATCACAGTTTTGATGTTTCTTTAAAACCTCGCGTGGCGTATTATTTCATCTTTCGTTACGCACCTGAACTGCCACGGTCAGAGGCTCTACCAATATCAGTTTTGCTGTTTCTGTAATACACCGCGTGATGTTTTATTAATATGTCGTTTGCGAACGTGAAATACCACGGCCAGAAGCTCTGCCAGTGACAGAGTTCCAGTTATTTCTGAAGCCTAGAAATGCTAGGCGGTGGAACTTTAAACCGTTGGTTGGCAGTGTCCTCCACTGACGCACATCTGGTATAGATAAAGACTTCTTTGACCAGCTGTAGTGCGCACAATGGCGGACGCACATGTGGAGAACGAGAATAACCTGGATGAGGACAGAGTCACTGAGAAAGGTTAGTAGGTGTCCCTAAAAATCTTCTGTGTTTATCTGTATAAAGGCTTGCGAGAAGAACGATAAGAAATTCTGAATGAGATTGACGAGAGCGGAATGAATATCGGCGGTCTAGTAATGGTACCCTGAAAATGGCACGCTGAAAACCCCACGTTCATCTTTCGAAGAAGAGCAGGCTGTGGCCGGTGGCGTGTGGTAAACAGAAATACTGTCGCACGCACCAGAGTGAATAGCAGGGTGGAGATTTGCACATAAAGTAGCGCTTTGCGGCAGCAGGTTTTCACTGCTTCGTCCTCCAGCCCTGCGGCGCCATGAGCATCTCAGTAGAGATGGATACGTGCGCCGAGGAGAAGTCCACCACACCACACCACACCACACCACACCACACCATACCCTCAAACTTGACCGTTTTCTTTAGGTCTGTATGGAAAAGTCCAGAGTACAATTTCAGATTACCCGAGGAAACATCACAGTCTTGCTGCTTCTCCAATACCTCGCGAAAGTCTTGGGTGTACGAAGAGATGAAACGTGTTTATCTCATTTAAACTGCGTAGATTTTTTAATACATATTTACATCTTGTTCTTTAGGAATACCCTTTCATTTTTAATGATTTGGCGGAGAAGGTCGTTGCTTAACCGCGAAATAGTATTTTGTTGTTAGCGGGCTTAAGGCTCTAACTAACTAACTAACTAACTAACTTTAATACATCGCGTGACGTTTTATTTTTGTTTCGTTTCTTGTCGTGGGTTCTAATCCCGGCTGGGGCCAAATATTTGTGCTGGTCTTTTTTCTCGTTGCCCTATACCTTTGTCATCACCCAAACGTGGTGGAAAAGGACGTTAAACTCCCAAACACCCACCCACTATTTAGTTTCTTGCACTGCTGTTTACTACAACCGTTACATGCCGAACGTTTTTTCATGCTTGTACCTATTCCTTTGTATATATCTGCAGTATTCTGACTTACAAAACTTAATATATTTGGGTCGAGCAAACAGGCTTTCGGGCCAGAAAATATATGCTATCAGAATAATGCTCAGGAAAGATGAAACGCCTAACTCATGTTTAAACCCACTCAGTCCAGCGGTCATCCAAATGTTCTAAATGTTAACATCCATTCTGCGTGGGTGGCCGAATGGTAGAGCGTTGGACTTCTAATGTTCGGGTCGTGAGTTCGTATCCCGGCTGGGGCCAAATATTTGTGCTGGCTTTTTCATCGTTGCCCCGTCTTTGATATCGCCCGTATGTGGTGGAAAAGGACGCTAAACTCCCAAACACCCACACCCCACCCTGCATTTACATGAAACAGAAAATCAAACTTTGTTTTTTCAACAGCCATATCATAACTTGATTATCTGTGGTGTTTTGGTTTTTGTTTTCGTTCTGGTTTTGTTGTTGTTGTTGTTGTTTTTGTTGTTGTTGTTTGTTTGTTTGTTTTTTGTTTCTGGTTTTTTTTTTTTTTGTTTAGGTGTTTCTGTTTTTGTTTTGTTTTTGTTTTAGTTGTTGTTGTTGTTGTTGTTGTTGGTTTTTGTTTGTTTGTTTGATTGTTTGGGTTTTTTCTTTTTGGGAGGGGGGGGGGTGTTTTTGTTTGTTGTTGTTGTTGTGTTGGTTTTGGGGGTGGGTGGGAAGGTGTTGTTTTTTTATGTTTAATCATTGCTGTTCTTTTCTCGAAGGTCCACCGAAATGGCGGTCCACACGGTTCTTCCTGGCCTACTTTCTCGGTCTGGGACTAGTCGTCATTTTCTACCAGCGTGTGTCATTCTCCATGGCCATCGTCTGCATGATGAACCACACGGCGCTCGATCTACACAGACAGCGGAGCGGCGCTGTTCAGGGTGAATGTAAAAGATTCTGTTTCTTGTTGATATGGGGGGAGCCGGGGTGGCCGAATGGTAGAGCGTTGGACTTCTAATGCTCGGGTCGCGACTTCGTATCCCGGCTGGGGCCAAATATTTGTGCTGGCTTTTTCATCGTTGCCCCGTCTTTGATATTACCCGTATGTGGTGGAAAAGGACGTTAAACCCCCCAAACACCCACCCACCCTCGTTGATATGGCTGTGGGCCCTTGATAGCTTACACTGATGTCAAACTAACACGTTTTTACCCTCAAGTTGTTGATATGATTGCAGGAGAGTTCACATTTTATGCCTTGTAAAATACAATACCGGTAATCTACAAATAACGGAAGACATGTATGACAGTTTGTGGATAGATAAACTGTGCTGTATTTTGCTGGACAACTTTACCCCTCAAACAAAATTCAATGACAAACTGACGGATTTAATACCTGCCCTGGTATTTTAGCTTGCTATTTTACCGGCTAACCAAATTCACACGATGAATTTTGTAATCATTTTTTTTTTCAATAAACAAAACTTTCACCGCCGAGGTTTTTGTGTTCTTCAGATATGACAAACTTCTCAGCTGATGGCACAAGAACAGGGAAATTAGAGCTGATTTCCAGTGGCAACCAGACCAGAAAACGACAGTCGGACGAGACGTGCAACCGGTTACCTACAGAAAGCTCGTCTTCCAAAAATGAGGTGGTTAAGTTTCGCATTCGTAAAACAGTAGATTTCGCTCAAATAGTTTTTTACACATAGTGATGGGCCATCTGCAATTGAATATAGTCATTCGTTGGATGGTCTGAATGTTGAGAACACCACCGTCCCTTTTGCATCCTTGTGGTGGTACTGTATAGAGTGTGCGTGTGTCTATTGTGCTTTGTACTCACGACACTAAAAGGAAGGCTGACTTCTACCGATCTGTTTCTACAGCCTTCACAAAAAGTTAAGGACCACTTGCAAATATCATTCAACTTTTGTCGTGGTAGCATGCTGGTGTAGTGCTGAACATCGCTGAAACGGCGGCTTATGTAGGCAAACAAATGAGCACAGTTCATAACCAGGGATGCATTCTTTGACCTGCATCTCATTTTTGCGGTGCAGAAAGCCCAAGGTATCGCTCACTGAACAATGAAACTCGGTCTAGTTTTGCCGAAATTGCAGATTTTCAAACGCGCCAAGCATGCTGTGTGACGCGCACGTGCCATCCACACAGTGGTCGCCATGTCCACTAATGACCCCTTAACCTTGCTACCGAATTTTACGGGAAAAATCTTATTCGTTTATTTTTTTCTGATTTATTGAAACTGTCACCCATTATGTTGACTGGTCCTTAACTTTTTGTGAAGACTGTAGTTCTAATTCTGGGCGGTCGGTGGTCTAGTGGGGCGGTCGGTGGTCTAGTGGTTAAGAGACCTGTCACCAATGCGAGAGGTCAGGGGTTCGAGTCCCACTCGGGGCAAAGAATTTTTCCTTCTCGTTCATTCGGGCCGATCGTCGGGGGTTCTCTCCGGGTACTCCGGCTTCCTCCCCCTCTGCTTTGGAAATGTTCAGCCCACACAATTTGAAAAATAAATGCAATTCTAAATTCCGAAATTTAAATAGCTGAGCTGACCCTTCGCACCACGTGATTGTAATGTGTTTATGTCCAGTGTGTGAGAGAATGCGTGTGATTCACGTGAGCGTGCGTGTTGGGTTCAGTTCGCGGCGCTTTGAGCCGATTCGTGAAATTGGGTAAAGCGCCTGTACAATACTCATTATTATTATTATTATTAACTTGAAAACAGGACGGCCCATTCGTGTGGGACAAAGAGCTGCAGGGACTGCTCCTGGGCGCCCTCTACTGGGGCTACACTGTGGCGCAAATTCCCGGAAGTTACGTCATCCACCGTCGAGGCGCACGCGCAGTCGTCGGATTCAGCGTGGTGGCCATGTCACTTTTCTTCACCCTGTGCCATCCGGCATCGCTTCTCTCCCCATGGGCGGTGTTCGCTCTTAGGGTTGCGGTGGGTCTATGTACGGTGAGGTTTAAACCATATTATTACCCCCCCCCCCACCCCCCCCCCGCACTCCTATCCACACATCCCTTCAGGCCACACAGATGTCATGTCCATTTTCAAAAATCGGGATTCTGCACATCCCAGAAAATTACAGTTCCAAATACTGACTTACTGAGATCTTCTGCTACACGAAAACCACCCAATAAAGCTTTCAAGCAGCTTACATGAAGGAGTAACATCAGTCATTTGGACAGCAAAGCGTTGATAAGGAGTTTAAAAGTCAGAAGTACGTGGCCTCGCATATTTCCGAAAGTGTCTTTGTTTCCTATCTCTCTAGGTGAGGCTGTTTACACAACAACCCTAGTTCAACCCGAATTTACGTGGACTCGGGTAAGACTCGGGTCAATAGCGTTTACACTATATATTCCCTACAAGTCTAACCCTGACAATGACGTAGGAAAACTTACGTCATGCCCGCCATCATGCCGCCCTGACGAGAGTATCATACGTATCATGACGCCAGCTGCATGTTTACTACGGATCTGAAATGCGAGGTGGCCCTGGACTTGGGTTCATCCCTGGTCCGAGCGTGGTTGAACCCGGTGTAGGATCCGGTCCGGTCCCCCCTCTGAAGCAGTCCCCCGGGGGACCAATTCGTGGCAAAAACTGCTCTATAATGGTCCCCCCTTAGACATCCAGCCTCGTTTTCGACTGGTCCCCCTGGGCGATTTTGGTCCCCCCTCGCATCCAAAGTAGGCCCCCTCTCGAACTGGTCCCCCTCTTTTCTAACCAATGTAGAGCTATGTCAGTATTTATTTTTAACTTTATTGTTATAGTGTGTGTCAACTCAGTAGAAAACGTGACTCTGGATCTCTCTCACACTCTCTCTCTCTCTCTCTCTCGCCCCCCACACTTTCTCTCCTCCCCCCATCTCTCAAACACACACACACACACATTATGCACGCACGCACGCACGCGTGCACACTCACTCACGCACGCACGCACGCAAACACACACGCGCACACACACACACACACACACACACCTCTTTCGTTATATGTATAATTATTTTCATTTTTGTACAGAGATGTTATTCAAGATGATCTTGAACTGGGTCAAGGTTACAGTGTCAAATCTAAACTTTTAAAAGTGATTTAACTTCGTAGATTTGCCGTTCTATGTAGCCTATACTTTCGTTTTTTTTATTTTCTCTTTTTTTTTTTTGTGGGATGAGGAAACGGTCGCCACTAAAAAACAAAAGTATAGGCTACATAGAACGGCAAATCTACGAAGTTAAATCACTTTTAAAAGTTTAGATTTGTTTTTTCTTTTCTTTTATTTATTTTTTTTGTGGGATGAGAAAACGGTCGCCACGCTTCTTGACACGTCACGTGACTCGTGTCAAACATGCCTATAATTATAAGTACACGACAATTCATTCCGTACTTGGGCCACCGAGGTTGAGATATTTGCTGCAGCCACCCTCTTGGACACGCCCGTGTATGTGTTCACAAGAGAGGCTCCAGGCCGACAACCTAGGTGGCTGAAATACGGGCCAGTTTGGCAATCGGCCCCATTGAAAACAGACAGAGTAATTTATATAATGAATCTTGGACATCACTTTGCTCCTGTTTTTTGTGTCACTCCTTAGACCAGAACTGTTAGTCTTCTGCTGTTTTTGTTGTTTCAAGGGTCATGATTTGAGACACTGGTACTCAGTCTTGACTGTCTACTTGAAGTACGCTGAAAGCCAAAGGTGGCAACTAGTTTTCATGTCATGGACACTTACTTAATTTTGAAGAAATATTTTTCTATGGCGTTGTATAGAAAATATTAGATACTTGGTCTTTGATGTTATTCTCTAAATGCTATTTCCAGTTTTAAAAAAATGACAGGAAATGTGGACAGCAAAAAACAACCAATGCAAAAAAACAACTGAAAGAAACAAGAACACAACCAAACAAATATATCTCACACACACAAAAATAACAACAAGCACATAAATCGGAAAAAAAGAAAAAAAATGTTCCTATGGCCCTGTGCTTTTGGGGACAATAAAGTTTTGTAACAATAAAGTTAAAAATAAATACTGACATAGCTCTACATTGGTTAGAAAAGAGGGGGACCAGTTCGAGAGGGGGCCTATTTTGGATGCGAGGGGGGACCAAAATCGCCCAGGGGGACCAGTCGAAAACGAGGCTGGATGTCTAAGGGGGGGACCATTATAGAGCAGTTTTTGCCACGAATTGGTCCCCCGGGGGACTACTTCAGAGGGGGGACCGGACCGGATGCTACACCGGGTCGCTTTTAACCCGGGTTCGTTAAATGTTAACGTACCGACCCGGGTTTCACCCAGTCAGTAATAAGATAAGATAAGATAGATTTATTGCTTCTTAGTTACAATTAAGAAGAATTTGCTTTGCTCCTCTTGATAATAAAACACAATTGATATACACAAACATACCATAGAAATACATATACACATTCACACACTCAGTCATTGGCTAAAACACAATTTAAGGGAATAAGCACTGGCATTGCCTCACATTAAACTATGTTAAACAAGCACTAAGAATAACAGTTAAAAAGGAGGGGCAGGCCTAACACAGAATACAGATCACAGATAACAGCTCTCTCTACATATAGATCCTTCATCCACACACATCTTATCTTCTGAGCTCGCACAAGCACCCGCATCCACCCCCGTTATTATTAGCAAGTGTAAGCAGCCTCATAATTGTTTATGTCTCTGACACGACTTTTCAGTGTCATTCGGTTTTCCCTACATCTTTTTTTCTGTCAGCAGGCGTTGGCTATTCCGGGTATGTACAGTATGTGGGGTCGCTGGGCGCCTGTGTCAGAGAGGGCCCAGCTTCTCGGAATTTCTTTTGCGGGTCAGATGGTGGCCAACGCCTCTGTGTTTCCCTTCACGGCCATGTTGTGCGAGGAGGGACCTTGGGGAGGATGGCCTTCCGTGTTCTACGTGTTCGGTAAGGTCGTGTATGTGTAGCAGGTCTGCGGTTAAATGGTTAAAAAGGTCTGAGTGTTGATCAGATCCGTGAGGCTTAGGCTCATTTTCCAAATGACGTTGGAGCTCTGGGCAACGTAAAATAAACCAAATCTCTCAAAATCTTCATGAATCTTTTAGTCAAAGAACCACAGAAGGACAAAAGAATTGTATTAACTATATCTTTTTTAACGGCCATATTGTTGGTTTCGTTTGGTTTGGTTTGGTTTGGTTTGGTCTTTGGGTTTGGTTTGGTTTGGGTTTTAGGTTGGTTTGGGTTTTGGGTTTGGTTTTCCCGAACAGTACTCACAAACAGGGACCTTTTTATACCAACAGCAACAACAACAACAAAATAAACATTAAGGGTGTTGCAAAGACTTTGGCATTTCATATTGAAGATACGATGCTGCCGGTGATGATGATAATGACGGTGATCTAAAAATGGTATAGTGCACGGCTCCACCCTAACTGGGTGCTCATGGCGGTTAGGGAGGGAGGTTTTCCTTCTTTTTTTCTTCCTTCTTCTTTTTTTTTTTTCTTCCTTTTTTCTTAAAGAAAGACAGGAAGAGTGAAGATGGCTAAAGGAGTGATATGCTGAAGAGATGAGTCTTCAGGCGCTTCCCGAACGCAGTGATGATGTTAGCTGCCTCCATCACTGACACAGGAAGTGGGTTCCACAGTTTGGGGGAGGCTACATTCCTAACGGACATGCTCCTATCAGATCGCACACGCTTCTACTGAGGCATTGGTTATTTCTTTTCCAGGTGGACTGGGACTGGTGTGGTCCATTGCCTGGTTTGTCCTCGTGAGGGACTCGCCAGAGATTCATCCGCGGATAGACCCGAAAGAGAAGGAATACATCGTCAACAGTCGCGCTGCTGTAACCGCCCAGCAGGAAAAGGTGTTTGAGAGCAGTTGTCAAGGATAAACTGAGACTGACCGAACTGTCAGTCTGCGTAGAGTAGTGTTCGGCTGGACTGTTAAGTTAGGGTAGTTGGTCGTCTTCTCCCATAACCTGTCATAACCAGTGGACAGCGGGGTTGCACATTTTCCACAGCTTCTATAGGACAAAGTGTCCTGGAAACAGCAAAGTGATAGGACACAGTGTCCTGGTCACTTAGTGGCAATAAAAATGTTAATAGGACAAATGTCCGCTTGAGGTGGGAAAAATAGGACATTTGAAATTTTTATAAGTCAGTGTCCTGGGACCGACTTAAATGTGCAACCCTGGTACGGGGTCGCAAAAGAGGTGAGTTAGTTAGTTGGTTAATTACAAACGGTACGACACAATACGTGGATTTCAAAATCTCCTATCTGCCGAGACTACTGACGCTGGCTCTTTTGCCCCCCCCCCCCCAAAAAAAAAACAAAACAAAAAACAAAAAAAAAAAAACAAACAAACAACAACAACAACAACAACAACAACAAAACAACCAAACAAACAAACAACAAATAAACAACCAAACCGAAACAAACCAAACCAAAACAAAACAAAACAAAAACGAAAACACCACCATCACCACCGCCAACAACAACAACAACAACAACAACAAAAGCAAGAAAAACAGGAAGTTGCACAAGGATCCCACGCTCTACTCTGGACAGTACACATATTTAATCTGTTTAAAAGGAAACCTATACCTCTTACTGTGTTAAGACTGCAAGTATGAACACAATGACTTCATTCACGTAACTTGTCATCCCAGATTTTGAAATCCACAAACCGTAACCTTCTTTGCTTAATACCGTATCGCCAAAATTATACGGAAGTGAACCTTTCCGATCATAATAAATCGTGTTTAAATCCCTCCCATAAAAATTATTTTGTTCTCGTAGCTAGACGTTCCTTGGCGCCAGATCTTGACATCTTGGTGTTTCTGGGCGATAGCTGTGGCACAGTTTACGTACAACTGGGGGTTCTTCCTCATGATCTCCAATCTTCCCACATTCATGTATGAAGCCATGCGCTTCGACATAAAATCGGTTAGTAAAATGTGCTTCGTTATATCTTAAGTTAAATGGTTACACTTTTTTTTTGAAAGGGGGGGGGGGGGGGGGGGGGGTCCTCGTATTAGGTTCCGTTCCAGATAATCTGTCTGTCTGTCTGTCTGTCTGTCTGTCTTTGCTAAATGGCAGTTCTTCTTCTTCTGCGTTCCCTGGCTAAATGGCAGTATCTACGACTACGTCAATATCTGCACCATTGGAAAATAATAAATTTTCATTGTGTCATTGATTCTCTCTCTCTCTCTCTCTCTCTCTCTCTCTCTCTCTCTCTCTGGGCCGCGTTTTGTTAAAACTACCATTTACAGTGTATGCAGTACCAATAAATGAAAAAAAAAAAAAAAAACCCAACCCAATAAATAAATAAATGAGGATACTTTCATCCAGAAAACGGAACCAATTCATTTAATGCTACTAATATCTACAATCACTGACTATTAATTTCGTCTGCGACAGAATGGCGTGTTTTCCATGCTGCCCTACATATCCCTGTTTTTCGTGATGTCGGGAGCTGGGTTCCTGTCGGATTTCATCATCAAGCGGCGCTTTGTTACTGTACTTGGGGCCAGAAAACTGTACACAGCGATAGGTAGGTGAATTATTTGTAACCGGGTGTCCCGGCAGGGAAGGTCCTGTTCATGCAGGCAGGGAGGCAAACGCAGAGGTCGCTTTGACTTGTGTTTTATTTCAGAAATCAGTGCAAAAATTGTTGAAAACTGAAGCGGGTCTGATGTTCTTCTTTTGACGTGTTTCTTATGACGCATGATACATGACGTAATCACTTTTACAGAACTATACTCGGGCTATTATCATTACGGCCCTTAGCCGAAACACGGACCGCTGGCGGGAAAGGGTAACGAAGTGGTGAAAATGACAAAATATACACATAAAACTAAAAATTAGCGCCAACAACAAAAATGGTTAAAACGTACAAACTCTTCTGCAACTAGCGCAGTCAGTTTATCGGATAACTCTAGCTTAAACAAATGCGAAGATATGTAACACAAAATGGTACAAACCACTCGGCTACATATCTACACGTTATACTTTCCGAAACATCTATGCTTCTGTGCGGTTTGGGAGGAGCAGTTTTGATGGTGTCTAGAATCATACCACTAAAGAGACTGTTTACACTACAAACCCAGGTTCAACCCGAGTTTACCTCGACTCGGGTCAATAGCGTTTACACTACGTTCTCTGCAAGTCTAACCCTGACAATGACGTAGGAAAACTTACGTCATGCCCGCCGTCATGCCTTGACGAAAGCAGCATATCATGACGCCAGCTGCATGTTTAGATCGGAAATGCAGGTTGGCTCTGGACACAGGTTCAACCCTGGTCCATAGCAAGGTTGAACCTGGGTCGCTTTTGACCCAGAAGCAAATGTAAACGCACCAAACCGGGTTCAACCCAGTAAAATTGCAAACAGCCTCCTTGACACAACAGTGCAGCTTTACTACGGCTGACACTGAGCCAACAGAAACCTAAATGCAAGCAGAAAAGCAGAGCGTCTGTCAGAGCGGCTGACTATGACAGCTTCGAGTCATCGTCGGTTTGTTTGTTTGTTTGTTTGTTTGTTTGCGCATTTAATGAAACTTATTCTTTCTCGATTGCAGTCAAAGCTTGCATAAATCAGTTCCTGCCAAGTAATACAAGCGTCGCGCTTCAGTCCCCCTGGCGAGCCGGCCCCTTTACTCTGATCGACGTGCATTGGCAAACTGAACCACAGAACGTTCATGAACGTCATGAATGGGAAAA
Source organism: Batillaria attramentaria (assembly GCA_018292915.2). NCBI lineage: Eukaryota > Metazoa > Mollusca > Gastropoda > Batillariidae > Batillaria > Batillaria attramentaria. The sequence goes on from JACVVK020000164.1 coordinate 375,519, forward strand.
GGGATGATTTTAAGTAGAAGGACATCGACGTAATGGTCTTTCTTCCTCAAATGACGTCAATGGACTTACTTCTTTCTTTCCATGTTCAATGTGGAGTCACAGTCACATCGAACTACACTGATGTGCTTCCCTCGTTGGAGTGTCGCCAGGTGTTGTACTCATTATGCCGCGGGACGCGATTGGCTGAATTTTGGGGGCTCGATCCTGTTGATTGACAGGAGTGGAGTCCTCCATTGGCTCGGAGTGCATTCTACCGCTGGTAGGCGTGCAAAATTGCCACGTGTGACCAGTCTCTTATAAACTAAAAATTCCATCGGCACCTTCAATGAAAATGTCTTTTGCGCTTTCAGCTTACGTCATACCTGCTGTTCTCCTGGTAGTCATGAGCCATCTCCCGTGCACCGAAGTAGCAGCAGTAATGATTCTACTGGTCGTGGCGGTGGGACTGACCGGGTTGGCCCCAACGGGTGGCTTTTTCGTCAATCCTTACGACATTGCTCCAAGATACGCCGTCAGCATCTGTACCGCCACCAACACCATGGCAACGATGTCTGGCGTCATCAACCCTTACGTCGTTGCTGCCGTCACAAAAGATGTAAACGAAGGTGGAAGGGGAAGGGGTAGTGATGTGTGTGTGTGTGTGTGTGTGTGTGTGTGTGTGTGTGTGTGTGTGTGTGTGTGTGTGTGTGTGTGTGTGTGTGTGTGTTGTTGTTGCTGTTTGTTCTTGATTTGTTAAGGGGATTTTTATGTTGTTTTGTTTGTTTGTTTGCTGTTGGTTGTTTGGGTTTTTGATGCTTTTTGTTTTCTGGGGGGTTTTTGTTTTGTTTTTGTTGCTTTAGTTTTGTTGTTGTTATTGTTTGTTTTTTTGTTTTTTGTTTGTTTGTTGTTGTTTTTTTTTGTTTGTTTTTTGGTTGTGTGTGTGTGTGTGTGTGTGTGTGTGTGTGTGTGTGTGTGTGTGTGTGTGTGTGTGTGTGTGTGTGTGTGTGTGTGTGTGTGTGTGTTGGGGGGAAGGGGGGTCGTTCTGTTCTTTGGGTTTTGTTTTTTTCTTGTTTGTTGGGTGTTTTTTGTTGTTGTTGTTTTTTTCTCCTACTACAGTATACGCCGGTTATAAGAAACTCGAGGGGGGTGAATTTTTTGGTTTCTTATATCCGAGTTTTTTTATATCTGAAAGTCGGATATAAGAAAGTATTTTGAAAAATATTTCTTATAACCGAGTTCAGTGAAAAAAAAAGGTTTAAAACATTTCTTTTTTTCTCAGTTCGTGTATGTTTTGCATTAAATTAAGAAATATCTGGTTTCTCTTAAAGACCTGCACAGAATATATATGTGTAGAGTTAATATACACCAGTGCGCTTGTGTCCTTCAATGTCAGATTTTTTTGTTTGAACATGAAAATACTGTTTTTGCTTCCCAACTGTAGCGCTGGCGGTCATGTGGTAAGAAAAAACAAAACAAAAAGAAAAAAACAACAACCAAACCAACCAACCAACCAACCAAACAAACAAACAAAAAAGAACTAAGGGGAGAGAGAGAGAGAGAGAGAGAGAGAGAGAATTCCCTTGTATTTATAGGATATATTAAAAGTGCATTATGTATCAACTTTTGATCTATAAAACACTCGTCCCATTAGAGTATGATATGCGATGCTTTCCGTGTCTAATTTGGCTGAAAAAAGCTGCAAATTAGCTATTTTTTCTGTTGGGAGGGGGAAGGGGAATAGAGGAAAGATGGACCACGTATATTGTCAAAGAAAGGAATTGATGAACAGTTAGTCTAATACTGATAGCCCTGTAGACAAAGACAGACATACAGAGAGGGAGAGAGAGAAAGAGAGAGAGAGAGCTCCCAATCAGGCAAAAAAACAAAATAATAATAAAAACAACATATAACAATAGAACAACAAAAATGCATCTCGTATTTTTTCTTCTTGCCAACATTCAATTTTGCACGGAACACAATGGTAAAGAACCAATTCAAGAAAAGAAAATCATGCGCCATCATGTGCCTGTCTTAAGTGACGTCAGACCTGACCTGTTTTCTTAGAATGAGTGAAATTTTCTTGGAAATGTACTTTCGGTTTCTTACAATGAGTGAAATTTTCTTGGAAATGTACTTTCGGTTTCTTATATCCGAGTTTTTGTATCAAGCGGGACAAGAAATTTGCTTTCCTAAAACCGAGTTTTCTTATAAGCGAGTTTCTTGTATCCGAGTTTTTGTAATACATAATAAAGAAGAGTTTGGCCGGGGGGAAAAAAATCGTTGGCAATAACCGAGTTTTCTTATATCCGAGTTGCTTATATCCGGCGTCCACTGTATCCCTTTATACTTGTGCGATATGCTCCGGGTTTGTTTGTTCCCCCCCCCCCCCCTTTTTTGGGGTTAGATGTGTGAAACATCTGAAGTGAGAACCCAAGTAGTCAATAATGAATACAATGCATACATTTTTCCAGATCATTACCATCAATGCACTGTCGGCTATGGTGTGTGTGTGTGTGTGTGTGTGTGTGTGTGTGTGTGCGTGCGTGCGTGCGTGCGTGCGTGCGTGTGTGCGTGCGTGCGTGCGTGTGTATTTTCCAGAAAACAAGGGAACAGTGGCAAACAGTGTTCTACATAACCGCAACTATATTTCTTGTGGGAACACTATTCTTCAGCATTTTTGCAAAGGCCAACGTGCAGCCATGGGCGAAACCAGTAGAGGTGGAATTAGAACTGAAGATTGAAGACCATCAGAAAAAAGAACATCCAGAGACATGCCACACAGAAGACAGTTGAAATTAGAATGTGCTTATCCTGAAATCCTGAACGCCTTCTTCCAAAATTACCAAAGAATCAAAAGGAGATGCAAGGACACGGCATGGAAACTTTGGGGGCTCCAACACGCCGCGGACTTGCAGAAGTCTCAGTACATCATCACTACATGCACTACCAACCTAGTCATATGAGGCAGAATCCAGGAAAAGCAGTTTAGAAGAAAAAACAAAAACAAAAAAAACTTGGAGAATAAAATTTCAGATTCACTGAAACTGTTGTTGTTTTCACGTTTAATGGGTGCAAAGTCTTGATGTGGTTTGTTGATATTGCTCATCTTTTTTTTTTTCTTCTTCTATTTAATAATTTAAATCAAATATTCGCTTCTTATCCTCTGATGACACACACAGGTAGCTCAGTTGTTCTTCAGGTCAAGCTGATTGTCATGTTCATCTTATCATGTTTTGTAAAATTTTATGTATGGTAGACTGTATGTATGTTTCTTTATTATGTATGTATATGTGTGTATTATCATGTATCATGTGAGTACTACTGTTTCATACATCTGTCACCATCATCACAATGTAAGAATGTATTGTATGACTGTGTGTATGTAACGGTTTTGCTATTGCAAGACGCCCAGAGCTCCAGCAGGAGGTTGGGTGCCAGACAAATCCTCGTCATTATTACACACACACACACACACACACACACACACACACACACACATTTCTCTGTCAGAATGCTCAAGAAAAAGAAGTGACCGTCCAGACAGCTTGATACTTGTGTGGCTTTATTTTTATGCAGCTCTACTGTTCCAGAATACCACCAGTTACCACATAAAAAGAAAGCAAAATACACGCTACAAATTCAACACTTTTGCACACTCCACATTCAATTTAAAACCGTCAAACCTACATCAAAGGTTACATGTAATCCAGGAAAAAATCAAATGACACATATGTACACTAGTGGAATGTGAACTCATTCATACGGCTCATTCAGACAGTGTGAGTACACGTACTGACGCGATCATCTTTCACAAAAATTCTAGTGTGACGTAGTGGTAACGGACATGACTATAACACTGAAAAAGTGTTGTGCAAACGTGTCTCTTTCTTTCTCTCTCAGTTCACCGGAAATCTTCAGCAGAAAACATGCCCTGAAACAAAGAAAGATAAAAAAGTCAATTTGACAACATTCACCATCACAATTCTGTTTTCACATTTAATCTACCCCATTGACATTCAGCCGAAACCTCATGACAACATGTATGTACGTTGGTCCAACAGAAAACGTACCATCATCCTGAAAGATGTACATGCATTTGTTTATTGTGATGAACAAACAGTTCATTCCTAGCTCATTTCAATTTTACAGGTAGCCATATTCTACTTGACAAAAGAAATAACCTCCAGGTTAGTGCATATGGTGGAAACAGTACCCAACACACAAATCTTACCCTGGCTCTCCGAAGAATGGAATCTTTGGAAGCGTCGTACGGAGAGTCTTTGCTCGGAATTTCCAGGACAGCGGGGATGGGACTAGAATGCTGGTCAATCACATGCCGGATCATCTCAGCAATCTGAAAGTTTATAGAATCATTAACTGTAACTGAACCGTCATCCTCACTAAAAACTTTCCAAAACTTTTGAACTAATTGAAGTGACAGGATTTAAACTGCCCATGATCTAAAAGTAAAAGCAGCATTTAGTGACAAAGTGACAAAGTCAGAAGCGCACAAGTATCTGCTGTAATGCTAGGGATATAATTATATATACGTGGGCATGCTGCCCTGGGGTTTTGGGTTTTTGGGTTTTTTTTTTTTTTAAATAGACTAAAAATAAATTTTGTGCATTTTGGCATGATTTCAACTAATTCAAGTGCTTCTGAGGAGGACACACTACTTTTGAAGAAAAAACAACAAACAAACAACCCCCCCCCCAAAAAAAAAACAAAAAAAAAAAACAAACAAACAAAACAAAAAACAAAAACCAACCAACCCAACAAACAAACCCAAAACAACTGATGAAAAATCAGCTGAAACAATAGCATCTCAACCGACACCAGCTCATATTTTGCTGAATGGATTAAAGGCTTTCCATTTCACGTGACAATGCTGTGTGTTACCCTTCAAATGCTCAATGTAAAATAAATTAAGTGAAGTAGAAATCGTACCGTCTGATTGATGAGGATGATGGCAATGTCTTCACGGCGAAGGAATCCTTTGAAGCACTCCTCTATTTCAGAAATGCTTGTATCTGAAATCAGGCATAGGTACAAAGATAAGGAAAAAAGTTTGCTTCACCACGATCTTGATGAATCATTGGTAGTAATGGTACAACCAGCAAAAAAGTGAACTGAGCAATGAAGCTAACCACAGTTATCTGTAAGATGCCACCAACTGTCCTAAACTTTTAAACATGAATATATCACAATATTCGTAGCTCCTTGAAGGATCATGCACACTTCAACCAACATTCCTGCAGGCATCACATAACAGTTTTTCTTCCAACCAAAGAATTACAAAAAAAAAAAAAGAAAAAAAAAAGGAAAATGGTCTACATGATTCATGAAGAACATTTTTTTCAATTTCAGGAGCACGGTGCATACCCATTGCCACCCACAAAATAAAAAATTCAAGGATTTTTTTTTTTAAAACATACTTTTGTCTACAACCAAGAAGTTTGGATGTCTGTGCTTGTTGATTTCTCCTATGCCCCCAAGGACGAAACCAGTGCATGTGTCCTGGAACAAACAACAAAAAGGAAGGAATCAGGAGGTGACTGAGAGTGAGAGTACTGACACAAACAGTGGACCAAAATGTACCATGCTGCACATCGCTAAACGCACTCTTCTTACATATATATAACAAGACTGCCATACATAAAAAGCTTTAAAAGTTGTGAAAAACTACTCAATAAAAATTTCAGTCAGGAAAGAGTGCACGCAAGTGATAATTTTGATGTGGAAACAATGAGACATCGATGTCAGTAAATGACAACAACCCACGCCAGTGCAAAAAAAGAAGAAGAAAAAAACAAAAAGATTTCTTTCCCATGAAGACGAACAGCAGCATACACTCTGAACAAGTGGTAGTAACTTTTTAGCGTGACTGCAGTCTTCCCTGTAAAATCACCCATCACTGATGGCTGAAGCAGGCAAGGAACATTTTTACACTACTGCTCACACTGCTGCTCGTTTCGCGACAAAAATCAAACAGTAATTGCGATCCGTGGGCTAAAAACGAATGAAAATCGGAATTTAAAGGCAAGTAAAATGATCTCTGGCTAAAATCTGCCCGTAAATCGGCCGAGTTCACCCACCTCATCGCCAATTACAGCAATCAATCTCCCACGAACTGCAGCGATCGCCATTTTGGCTGATAATGAGTCATGTGACTTTAGAAACTGGTAGCTCTGCTTCTTATTTGCGAATATCACTATTGCAGAAAGTTAAAGCCTCAAATTCTAGACTTAAACTTAGCCCAAAAAGTAGAAAAGATAAATATATTGTGCAAATATTTTCAAAGAGTTTTTTTGTCAACGTTTGTACGTCCGCGCACGGAGCTAGCTCTGCGTCTAAGTGTTGACGAATTTCCGAGGTGGCCACTGTCGAAGTCGGCTGACCAGTGTAACAGGTTGGTGTTGCTCCTACATGTTAAGCCGCGTTTGACAGTGTCTTGTACAAGAGAACAGCTACGGGGGTAGCAAAATCTGTTCGTATACTTCTGGGTTTCATCTAGTTTGGACTGGGGTGTGGCGTTACGAAACCGGATCATTTCTTGTAACCTTTTTGCCTTTAGTGGGTTCATTACACCGTGTTCATTACAGGGGATCCCCTCTCTCTCTCTCTCTCTCTCTCTCTCTCTGTGTGTGTGTGTGTGTGTGTGTGTGTGTGTGTGTGTGTGCGTGCGCGCGCGCGCGCGTGTGTTACGGACAAAGTATGAATTCTAGCAGCGCGCTGTTTGCCGCATTTATCACCATGTCCATCACACACTGACATGTACTCACAAACGCACGCGCTCACACACACGCGCACACACACACACACACACACGCACGCACGCGTGACACACGTTAATCACCTCTGTTCTTTACCCTCCTACCTACTAACCATCATGTCTCTTTCCAGAACATGGTACCCATTGCTGCCAACATAATATTTTTCTGTGATGTTCTCAAAACCTTGCCACTTACATCAATTAATGTACAAGTACATTTAACCTGCAGTGTATGAATATTTGAAGAAGTCAGAAGAAGGACATTTTGGGGGTTCAATATTATTTTCATTTGGCTGATTGTTACTGCATGGGCAAAAAAAAAAGTCAAAGGTTCCTGAGTAAGAAATTTTGTGTTATTGTTCCAGGATGTGTGGGCTTGCCATTTCTGTGCACTGAGAGAGATGTGAAACAGCACCAACCGACGCAAACCACCTGGGGCTGTAGCGAACTTTGCCACTCTTCACTGTGTGCCTGAGCAAGAAAAGTGCATTTCAGCTGTCATGTCTCTCATAGAGGGGGTGGGTGACGAAGTCACAGTAGGATTTGGGATCCTCCTTCTGATGTGCCTGGTGCTTCTAGCTTGGTTTTCTACACACACTCGGGACATTCCTTTTGTCAGTATTATAGTCGTGGAACTGTCCCAGCGGCGTCGGCTTAGCAGCAGAAACAGAAACAATGGCAGTGGCGAACCGACCGCGACAGGCGAAGCAACGTCAACAGATGCGCCCCGTCCGGAGAGGGATGCTGCTTCTAACCAAACATCAGAGGGAGATGCTGTTAGTGCTGATGCGAGCTCTTCAGACGCACCGTCAAGTCGTTTAAGTGGTGAGCAAGGTGTGGAGCATGGTGAGCCTGTCAGTCCGAAACCTACAGAGTCCAGTCCGGGGACCAGGACAGGCGATTCAGACACGACTTCTAGTAACAATGTGATAGCAGACAGTACACAGGCTTCAGGCCCTAGCTTAGCTCAGGACTCTGAGACGCCAGCAGTGTCATCCCAGAACACTGCCGAGGACACTTCAGCTGAGTCAGCAATAAACCCAGAGGCGAGCAGCCCTGATGAAGTACGCAAGTGGAGAGTCGCCTATTTCGAAAGCAACAGGAGAAAAGAATATGGAGAAACAGAGGAAGAGGCGGAGGAAGCCAGCAAACCAGTAAAATCCGAGTGTACTGAAGGACAGTCCGTATCAGCTTCTCCTAGTCAAGATAAAAGAACTGAGGCAGCAGCATCTTCTGCAGCGGGTGTGTGTGATTCTGACAGTCCTGTAAGCGAAGTAACTCCACAGCCCATAGTGGGAGAGTCAAACTCTAGTGACAGGGCTGCCGAAACTGAAAATCCTTCTTCGGAGTCGCAGCAGATTCGGGTCCGGTTGAAGTACCTGAACGACACGCAGCGCCTGGTGTATGCGAGTCCGCAGGAAACCATTGGCAACTTTAGAAGGTGATTTGATGTTTCTAGATCTGTGTGTGTGTGTGTGTGTGTGTGTGTGTTTGACATTTTTTGTATCCTTCATAATATATGCCGCAGCGATTCACCGATTGTGAAGAACCCAGCGTGCATGTCAAACGTTGCACATGACTTTTGAAATCATATTCATTGCTAGACTGTAGACATCACTTATCTGGCGTGTTGATTTGGTGTAGGGTTTAGTTATAACATTTATAGTTCATGTATTCAGTATATCCCTTGATAGATTTCAGACCAAAGGGTCCCTGGGAACCTCTTCAGAATTTCAGGGGGTCCTTTTGCAATCTGTGAGAGTCCCAGAATATTAATATTATGGTTGCTTTTTTTATCCCTCCTGCGCACTGCTGCTGTCAGGCAGTGCGTTCGCGTCTTTTCTTCTGGTCACAAGTTGAACGTCAAGTCGAATCATCACTAGTCTGTGGTGCCAACTCATTCTCGATGATAATGTCCGAATCATCGACAGTTTGCTGCTGCACGGGTCATTCTTCTGGTATAGTAGGCCAAGTGAACATTGACATGTTTGGAAGCTTGAAACTGGAATAGCCCCTGTGATGCCATTAGGGAAACGACGCAACTCTGACTGTTGTCTGCTTTGAGCAAAGATCGTTCAATAATAAATAATATATAATATATAATTACACTTGTAGAGCACGGAGTTCTGCTTAGGAAAGCACTCAGTGCGCGTTTTGCTCATGCATACACACAACATTCACATGCACACATTTAAATATATATATATCATCAATACAGGCAGTGGAGTTTAAAGATTAAAAGCTAGTTTGAAAAGATGTGTTCTGATTTCTGCTTTAAACTGTAGGAGGGAAGGGATGTTTCTCAGAGAAGATGGCAAGGAGTTCCAAACGCTGGGGGGCACTATAACTGAAAGAGCATTGGCCAAATGTTTTGAGGCTGACCCGGGGGACCTTAAGTAGCTTTTCTGAGGATGAGCGGAGAGTGCTGGATGTTTAAACGGGCAGGGCGGTACCAGAAAAGCGTGTACATCCCTTGGACGAAATTTCTGCTTGACTTAATTTTTCTGCATCATTGTCAGATGTCTGTGTGCATTTTACGCACTATAGTGCATAACTGGAAACACTGGTATTCGGTTTTGCTTATTCTAGTTATTCACTGCACAGTCATGTTTTTTTCTTTTATTTTCAGGACCCATTTTTCAGCAGAGCTGGGTGAAAACAAGATCGTCCGCTTCATCTTTAACGGCCAGGACCTGCGCAATGACCTGTGGACGCTGGGAGCTTACAACATCAGTGACAACAGCGTAATCCACTGTCTCATCACGCAAAGCAGGCAGCAGCAAGAAACGTCTAACAATGCCGCGGCCTTGGGAGAGGACGACTTAGAAATTGGAGTGTTTATCTATCCTATTTTCGGACTGATCTTAGGCGTTCTCTGGTACTTCCGCTTCTCTTACAAGCAATATTTTAACGCTGTGTCAACCGTGTCCTTGGCTGGAGTTAGTTTTATTTACTGCCTTGCGCTGGTTTCCTCCCTTAGAGGTCGACATCGTCCACACCAGCATTTGGACTGAACGGAGGAAAAGAAAGAGAAGACTATACGGGCAGGCAGTCTGGTGTAAACCAGTGCACGTTTTTCGGAAAGCATTTTATAATCTGATAGTACCTTTTTGTTTTCTTGAGGTTCAATCGGACAGGTGTTAGGGTTTTTCTTTTTTTTTTTTCCTTTTGTTTTTCTGACCCAAATTTAGTATCAGGGGCTAGTAATAAGAGTCAGTGGGATTTTCTAATCACATTATTTAAGCCTCATGAAATCAGTATTGCTGGCAGAAATTTCATTAGGCTAGTAATAAGAGTCAGCGGGATTTTCTAATCACATTATTTAAGCCTCATGAAATCAGTATTGCTGGCAGAAATTTCATTAGGCTAGTAATAAGAGTCAGCGGGATTTTCTAATCACATTATTTAAGCCTCATGAAATCAGTATTGCTGGCAGAAATTTCATTAGCATATTTCCATTCTACATGTATAAACACTCGGATTCCATGTTTTCAGTTATTCAGCTTTAAGTGCGGCCCCTTTTTGAAGTGTCATGTACCAGGATGTTGTGGCTGTTCACTGAAGTACAGTAGTCGACATTTGTCCTCTGCAAAGTAAGAAAACTACTGATATGATTGTTCATGGCATCCCACACCAATTTTTTGGTTTGTTAGTTTATTGCGTTCCTGATGCCAAGCATATTTTCTGTTTATCTGCAGCTTGCTGACGTGGTCAGAATGTCATTTTATGAGGTGAAATTCATTAGATAGCAGAGTGTGATTTGTGCATACAGTTTGTTGGAAACCTTCAAAACCCCTTCGTAATCATTGTACACAGCAATTGTAAACTTCATTTATGAGGTGAGATTATTGAAGTATTTCTGTCCTTGAGAACTTGGAGGCCACTTTTTTTGTAAGTAATACCTTAACCCCCAACCCCCACCCCCCTTCCGAGCTTGAGGCTTGTAACTGAATGAATAAATTATATGGTAATAAATTTATCCACATGGGGTTTTTTTTTGGTAAAATAGTAGTTTGATTAATTATGCTAATGAACACCAGTAAACATCACATTTTCCCATTATGCAGTATGACCATCATGGTAAACTTTTGTAGAATGAACACCAAAAAGATTAAATTACATGTATTTTTAACTGTTTCTGTTGATTTGATGTACGCAGTTCAATGAAGGCACACGTGTTGATATGAACATGCCGTAAGGCTGAAGGAACTGATAAGCTTCAAATGATGCACGTGTGTTTGTTTGGCAGAGTGGGATGATAAGATCAGTAATTAGTATACAGTAATTATACATACAAGTGCTACATCGGTTTCTTGCCTGCACTCATGGCCTGTATGATGGATGTGATCGTGGCAGTCTCGGTGAAGCTTGTGTTTGCTGTCAGTAAATATCGGGCATGGGAATTGTCTTTGGATTGTCAAAATTCAGAGGCAAAAAAAAAAAAAAAAAAATACTCAGTTTCAGGGGGAGAAATTTTTTTTGGACTGAAAACAAAATTCTAAAAGTCTAAATACAGGCCTAAATTTTTACTAAACCTAAGCTGTTCTGAATTCACTGAAAATGGTGTGTTTTTTTATGAAATTATGTGCATGACTTTGAGGCCAGGGTATTCTCAGATTGCACAGACCTTCATGTAGCCAAGGGGGGTTTATAAAGGAGCATATTCCTTGACTCCACCTAGTGTTCAGAGGTTTTCCAGAGCAGGAAGGGCAGAGGGATAGTTCCCATGCCTGAAATATATTGATATTTCTTTACATGCATATCATGGAATTTAGGTGTACTGCAGTTTTCATAATAAATCAGGAATATGAACTGTGTGTCCTCCTGTGCTATCATCAAAGTTAAGCTAAACTTCCATGATGGTGATATATATCCTGTCCCATCTAGATACTTACAGGTGATATCCGCTTCACATACACACCATTGCTCAAAAATTATTTTTGGAAACTACGAAAAACTCGTGAACATTTTTAAATTTATTATTATGAATAGCTTTTTGTTTGTGTCTCTTGAATAATTTTTTTTTTTTTTTTCATTTTGTTTTCATGTGCTTATTAAACCAGCTTGATTACTTCTTTATTATGTCTGATGTGTCAAGACTGAAGTATTGAAGTCAGAAAATAATGTTAGTAACATGTGATCCATGTATTGATTGTGATTCACCGCTTGTGGTGTCCTCAAATTATACTGTATGTAGATCAGTGCAATGCAGACTCCCCATATTGGATTGTGTAAAAATTGGTAGAGCAATCACTAGATGTAATGAACTGGAAACAATAATCGGAATTAGAAATTTCAGTTGCTAATCTTGTTTGTTTACACACACACACACACACACACATGTGAAAACAGTTGAGCCCAATCCATAGCCTTTCAGTCTAATGATAATGTAAACACCAGTCTGTTTATTCCTGTGATATTGGACCAAAGAGAAAATGTTATAATTTATACTAAATTATAGGCTCCTAATCAGCCACTGGTGACAGGTCCGTCAGAATAATATATACCGGTACATGTACAACCAGACACTTACCTGATGTGTGTGCCCATGTATTGGGGGGTGAGTGGTGGTCTAATAGGTAGTGTGTCGGACTTAGCCGCTGCGCTACTGAACGGCTGTCACCAAAGTCATGGCGATGAAGTGTGGGTTCGAGCCCAGGTCGAGCTGGTGATATGTGATACCGGCTTTTCCTGGCTGCCGGGCTGCTCATCGGGGGTTTCTCTCCGGGTTATCCGTCTTTCCTCCCCCAGCAAAATTGTAAAAAATATAGGATAGGTATTGGGTGGCGCTGCACCGCGGCGACGTGCTTCCCCCGAGGGGAAGCAGCCCGAATTTCCCAAAAGGGATAATAAAGAAGTGAAGTGAAGTGCCTGCATTCTCTGCACGTCACATACCATGTAGCCTACAGACCTCTAGCTACATGCACGCCCTCTGATTCTCCAATGCAACCCTCCTGATTTATTTTGCCGTGCAATGGCACAATACAGTAAGTCCGTTGCGTCTTTTGATGGAAAAAGGAGGGATTTCAAGATGGAAGATTTTGGTCTTTTTCTACAAAATGACATCATGGATTTACTGTGTTTTGCCACCACATGGCAGCTTTGTCAAGCAGATCGAGGATTCCCTGCCATCGGTACAGATAGAAAGAAGAGCGATAGATGTCCTACAAGTGTGATTTGTCTGTCAGATTATTGGTGAACCGTGACTGGCTGCACTGACTTGTCAATTAGAATCCGGGTACATGTCAATGATCCCTGTTGCACATTCTTACTAAAGCTTCATTTTGGCTTGTAAAAAAATTGAACATCTTTATGGATGTATAAAGTGCACTGTAAAAGAAATTGTCTCCAAGAGGCTTCTGAATAGTATATCAGTACTTCATGTTATTATCATGACAAGTTCATTCATGCATTTCATGAGATGGCATGTCTCCCTCTGCAAAACTTCACATAAAAAAAAAAAAAATGCTGATGTATTCAGAAATTTGCTTTTTGTTCCAGAGAAATAAACAACCCTGCCTTATGTGAATTATTGTCTGTAGACTTATTTTGTCTCATGCTTGGCAGTGTTGTGTGTGTGTGTGTGTGTGTGTGTGTGCGCGCGCGTGAGCATGTATACGTGTGTGACACAAGACACATGCCAGTATGAGAAGGCAGTTGGTTTATTTAACAAAGTAACCAATGTGGATTTTCCACTGTAGTTCATGTCAGAATAGACAGTCATGATGGAGTTTCGTTTCCTCTTGTGGCGCCCCCCCCCCTCCCCCCCTCCACCACCACCATCCTTTTGGGGTGGGAGGGTGAGTATGGAAGTGAATGAGGCTTACACAGAAGTCAACAATAATTTTTCGGGGTGCCAATGCACTAACAGGGGGAGTAAACGCGGATGCCTTAGTTGAAACGTTTAAGGGGGAGTGACTTCCCTTGGTCATTCTCTGGCACTAGAGGGCGGAAGTAGCAGACGTGCACTGAGTCAGATGTTTTGCCGACGAATTCGATAGCTTTCCGAATTTACCAGGAAATGGCCTAGATATTTAGGCACAGAACACATCAGTCGGCCCGTTCGTGTGTCCTGAAGAAAACAGGAAAATGCAAGGTAAGTTTTTCATGCATGAACGTAAATATGTCCGTGTATTGATATGCCGGATTCTTTTGTTTCTTTGCTTTCCTGTGTTCTGGGAATCGTCATTTCGTGTAGCATGTAGGTCTGGTTCGCTCGGTGCGTGGGTACACGCTAAAAATGTTGTGCAGCACACCCACGCATAGATTCGGTTACACCTCGTTCAAAACAGAATCCGCACACTGCTGATCAATACTCCATTTGTCAGCAGTCACATGAGAACAGAAACATACATAGCTTACGTCTCTGCATGGGAAGAACTAGTTAGACTTTGAGGAATGCTACGGCATTGGCAGTGCCAGCATTGCAAGCTGAAAGCATGATCAAGATAAGGGAGAGTCCTTCACCCCCACCCCCACTCGCTCACTCTCTCTGTTACACACACACACACACACACACACACACACACACACACACGTGTCTTTATCATCGGGTATTTGTATTTAACAGAAAAATATTCCAGATACCCGGATGCACACATGTACATGATAAATTGATTTTTTTTTTTCATATATATACTTGATTGTTCTGAATGATAAGTTTGAAATAGATCTATCTTCTGTGACCACAGTGTATAAAATTGTCATCGGCTTTGGATTTTGGCATCAGTTTTGAGAACATTGCTGGAGAACATGTTCTCTGGTTCTTCTGCTTAACCCATTACATGTAGACACTGCACACAGTATGGACTTTCTTTGACTACCCTGCTGTGTCTTAATTTTTTCATTAGGCTTGGACTTAAAGAGATAAAACATACATGTCTGTTATCTCATTTCAGTCAACCAGATAGATTTTTGATAACCTTTTGTCTTGTTTTAGGGAATACCCTTTTATTTTTTTTAATGACCTGGCGGAGTTAGACCTTGTTTAGCCATGAATTATTAGTCTTTGTTGCTTGCACATGTGCATCATTAAACCCTAAAAACTCACGCAATCTTGACCCTGCTGGAGCTGAGAATGGAATATTCCACAGCGATTGTCAAATGCGCTCACCCGCTTGCTTTCGCTACCAATTTTACCGTCAGGCGAGTGAAAGCTCCGGTAGCGGTAGCCCGAATGGTGAGCAGGAATTCTGAGATGAATCAGAACCTAGCAGCCACTCCAGCTTCCAGAATTTTTTTCGGGCTACCAGTTTTGTTCAGGGCAGTAGCCCGAATGGCTACCATGGTCCTGACACATTTGACGATCGCTGATTCCAGCCTACCTCTATGGCTTTTTCAGCATGAGACAAATGAATTCAGCAAGACTAGGGTTAAATGCTGTGCCCACTGGTTCACAACTGTCTGACTCAGAACCAGTGCTAATCACACTGGGATAGTGTGGACTTGGTTAGAGTCCAGAGTCCTATCCCCTCCTCCCTTCTGCTCCAGTGTAATCATATTCAGAGGATGCCATGATAGCATTTTTTTTTGGTACTGCTTCCCATGAACTGATTGAGATAAGCAGTGCTGTTCCAGTGTTCCTTATGATGCACATTTGTGCTTTGGTTACAGAATTTGATGCAGAGGTTTTCAGGCTGTACGTCACTGATTTTACAAAATGACCCTCGGAATTTGACAGAGAGGGTCAAAGTTTTGAAAGCTCTAAGGAACACTGTGTTCTTGTATTTGTTTATTATTGTCCCCCTGATTAACACTCGTTAGCTGAAAAGTTTGGTATAATTGCCAGCTGAGCATGTTTTTAACGTAAATTACGTTCAAACTTAGAGTTACCAAAACTGTTAAAATTCAGCGATGTGCTCACGAGACATGGGAGACGTTTTGTTTGAACAGCTCAAAACTTGCTCCAGACGAAACAGGGCGAAGGCATGTGTGTAGCCGCATGTCACACGGAAAAGCACGGAAAAACACCATGTTCGCTGTTTGTTTGGATTTAAAAAAACAAAAACAAAAAAAAAACCCGTGAGACATTGGCTGTAACGACTATTGACAGTATTGTGTGTGGGCTTACCCAGGGCTCCCCTTCATATGCTTGGGAGCTAATACAGGTCATACGTATTCAAAATTCCAATTCAAATATAATTATCTTTATTATCCCAAATGGAAAATTCGGTTGTAATGGACATAAAACGAACAAGAAGACAATGCATGCAACATTAAATTAAAAACACAGACTACTATAACATATATATATATGCATCTTGGCTGATTGAAAAGTTGTAGGAGTTTTGTCCTGATCTACCAAAAAAAAAAACCCCAAAAAAACCCAAACAATTATAGTATGTCTACCTTTATTGGTAAGTAAGAAAATAATCGAACATTTCGCGTACAGTGTATATGAATCGGTCTATGACCGATGTTAGATGTGAAATCCTGCTTGCCTTCAGCGAGTGCTGTGAATACAACGTGCAGGCCCTTTGTCCTTCATTTGAAGTTACTCATCTTAGCCCTTAACTGGCTTCAGTGTAAACATGAATGACTCACCCAGATTCAATTGTCTCAAAAGGACACAACTATAATGATGCATGGATGGCTACAGTACTCGTAGGCTTGTACTGGTAGGGCCCTGTATAAGTTTGTAGTACTTGTAGTAATGCATGCTTCCTAACTTC
Source organism: Batillaria attramentaria (assembly GCA_018292915.2). Lineage (NCBI taxonomy): Eukaryota > Metazoa > Mollusca > Gastropoda > Batillariidae > Batillaria > Batillaria attramentaria. The sequence continues at coordinate 391,941 of JACVVK020000164.1, forward strand.
CTATCGCTCTTGGACCTAATCCTGAAAGCGGACATCTGAAGCAGGAAGTGTTTGTGGAAACCAGTCTGCCTGTATTCAGTGTCATGCTAACCAGTCATGCTAACCAGCTAACCACAGAGTTGGCAAAGGACCTTTTCGCGGTCAACCATATCGTCTGTGTCAGTAAAGCCGCTAAATATCTCAACAGTGTTCCCGATAACACACAGGTGTGTGTACAAAATGAAATACGCACAAAACTCTTAAATTGACGCACAAATTTGAGAACAGCGTGTCACAGGGGACGCATGTTTTTGGTCTGCCTGTGGACTAAAGACGAAAAACCTTGAGTTGAAGTCAAACCGCTCGCCCGCTCCATGCTAAACTGTCTGTCTGTTGAAATCAGGTGTAAATTTATTCCCATTGTCGAGATTCAGAGTTCAGCAGGAAGTTGAAAAAAAAAAAAAATTATCAGCATTCAAATTGTAACTTGAATGGATACATCAGAGATAACATGCCACAGCCAGTGTTGGGTGCACAAAGGTGTTTATCCTTTTCAGTCTTTGACATTATTGTGGTTAATGTTGGTTAATTCCATTAAATTTTTGGAAATCACCGGTACACTCTTTAATTAAATGGAATTGTTTTTCAGTCCTTTGACTTGAAACCATAGATTGTGTCCTTTTCTAAAAGACTGACAGTCATAGCTAGAGTGTGTGAATGAACATGTAAACTAGTGTCCAAAAGAAACGATACCAAACTGTTGTCAGAATGTTTTTGTGCAAAGTGAATCCCCGAGGCATAAAAACATAGGGGTACGTATCCCACGTCCCAAATACAGCGTCTGCGCTCGGAAATACCGGAAACATTTGCTAATGAAATATACCACTCTGAAATTTCTGTATTGTTCTGCTTTTATTGTATGTCCTTGCCAACCCTTGGTATCGTTTCTTTTGGACACTAGTTTATGTTCTGACTTTTGCGAACGTATATTTCTAATATTAGAACATTTCTAATTTTCTTTAACAGATGATGATGATGATGAAACTTTATTTATCAACGGTAAAAGTTTTGACAGAAATTCGCCAGTTTGCAAACTTGCCGTTGCTAATACTACAGAGACTATCTACTAAGGAAAAAAAGGGAGCAAGATATAAAAGGTATTATGCACTAAACTACAAGAAACAAAACCATAGAGAAAATTCGTCCATCAGGTCAAAACGCATTCACACACACGTGCGACCTTCGTAAACACAGATCACTGATACAATACTGAAGTGATGCAAAATAGAAAATCAAAATAACAGGTTGCCGCGTAACGTACGTTACGTGCGATCCATCAGGTACTGTTTGAGTGCACGCTTAAACGTAGAAGTAGATATATTTAGTTTCAGGTGTGGAGGGAGAGAATTCCATTGTAATGTTCCAGCGAAGGAAAGAGTTACACTGAGCACGCCAAGTCGAGTGTCTCATCAGTCACACAGTACTCCTAGATGTTTGCATGCAAGTTACGACCAACTGGTGAATGCGTGCTGTTCAGTTTGCGTTAGTACCGTTAGTACACCAGTTCCTTCTCAAGCTGTACATGTGCTTGTGCTGACACTGAAAACGTGGGTGTAAAATTAGATATGGGTCAATGTCAGGACATTCATTTTACTTCCTGTTTTGTCCCTGGAGAGGCTATGACACAGCCTCCGAAAACATCTCCAGCTCTACGCAGGCTCAGTCAGTCAATTCACATTTTTGTCCCCGGGGGAAGGAGGGCAGGGCCTGTGTGTGTGTACGTGTTACTGTGTGTGTATACATTGTGTGTGTGTGTGTGGGGGGGGGGGGGGGGCTCTTTCTAGAACACCCAAAGTACAGAAAAAATGCTTAGTATTTTTGCGTATTTCTGCGTATCCCCCCCCCCCCTCCCTACACACACACACACACACACACACACACTGACACACACACACACACACTGACTCACACACACACACACTGACACACACACACTATGTCGCGCCCCGAACACCCTTCCCCACCTCGGCCACCCGCCCTTTATTAGTACAGACTCGGACGGACAAACGCACACGTGCGTAACAGAATCGGTTCAGTCCACTCCATGTTCGCATTGCAAGTTACAAACTGACACCACACAGGTGAAAAGGCCAGCAGCAGGAGGCTCCTAACTGCCAAGACGTACACTGATACAGTAACTACTTCCTGCTTCCTTGATTCAGATTCACTGTAGAGCAGCCGCCATCAAACACTTCGGTAACTCTATACCCGGGCGCTCAGAATGCTTTTAGTCCTCCCCCCTCCCCCCCCCCCCCCCCCCCCGCCATTCCCTAGGCCCCCTTTTTCCCGTTTCTACCCACTACCCATACTACCTACAGTGTTTTGTCAAGGACTGAGTCGAAAACAGATCCCCAGGTACGTGTTGCTGTTTTTGGAATGCTCTTTTGTCACTGGGGTAGTCCCAACTCAGTCCAAAGCTAGCGTAGAACTAGAAGACCAGTGTACGTGTCTTGTTTGGTCCTAGCGTTTAGTGAAAAGCCCCTTGGTGCGTCTCTTACTAGGTAGTGTTGGAATTTCCTCCCCGGTTGTCAGTGAATGTTCTATGACACTTCTACTGTTAACCAGAATATGTATTAGTAATGTCTCCCACAAGTCAACTTGGATTTCTCAAAACGCCAAGGCCTTCTCAGTTTGAAAGGCTGTTTTCTTACCTTACCCCAATTCAGTCGTACCCAGGAAGTAAGTTTAGGCAAGAGCATATTCTCCTGCCCAAGTAAGACAAGTATAGGATTAGAACTTAGAAGATTTAAACTTTGGGTAAACCATTGTTTGTTCAAAAGCTTAAAAATAAAGAAGAGAATTGAGTCGTATCTCACACTACTTAAAAAGCTAAAAAAAAAAAAAAAAAAGTGGTGGGATGAGACCTGAGCAGAAGTACATGTAATCAGTCATCATGGAAAGTATGGTATTTTGAAATTAATGAAAATGATATTGTCAGTAACGTTTAACCTTCCGGCTACGTCGCTAAAAAACTTCTTAGTCCTACATCGTGTGAAACAACTTACCCATGGTTTTTAAATAGGTAATTTTCGACTTATTCCTAGTCCTACGTCGTGGGAAACAAATTACCCATGGTTTTTATATAGGCAGATTGCAGCTTATTCCTAGTCCTACATCGTGGGAAACAAATTACCCATGGTTTTTAGAAAGGTAAATTTCAACTTATTTCTAGTCCTACGTCGTGGGAAACAAATTACCCATGGTTTTTATATAGGCAATTCACAACTTATTCTTATTTATTGTTTAATTACTCTGCTAATTACAAGTTAAACAACACAATTTTTGGCATGAACATAGTCAAACCATTTATTGACAAAGTCATGAAATTTCAAAGGTGTGACCTAAATATTGACCGAGATACGTTCATCTAAAGCAATGTGTGTGCAACTTTTTACCCACGACGTAGCCGGAAGGTTAATAGAACACATGTGCTGTATGCAAAAGGGATGACACCAACAGTTACCTGGGGAGCCGGGGTGGCAGCCGAATGGTAGAGCGGCGTTGGACTTCTAATGCTTGGGTTGTGAGTTCGTATCCCGGCTGGGGCCAAATATTTGTGCTGGCTTTTTCATCGTTTCCCGGTCTTTGATATCACGCGTACGTACGTGGTAGAAAACATGTGACGTTACACCCCCAGACACCCACCCAACTGTTACCTGTTCTTAAAACTGAGTTATCACCACGTATAAATCACAGTACGGTCACGTTGGCCTTCGATGGAAAGGTTAGATAGTGTTAAGGTGAGGTGGACCCGTAAACGGCTGCCATTCTAGATTGAGGAAGCAGTGAGACTTCCCATAGATGCGTGCGCCTACACGTATTATTGTGCGTGGACTTGAAAGACTTCACACCTTTACAGATTCTCTTGTCAGTGGACCATTAATGCGCATCTACGCACATGACTGCTGGCACTAAGCGCTCGTCATGCGTATCCAATTGTGTCATGTGACTGAACTGAGTCGAGCCGGCATCGTGACTGCTGACATTTTAAAATAGATAGGGAATTGTTCTCTTGGCAGTGGCATATTACAGGGTATATATTCACTCGTGAACGCCCATGCATGAAAGATAGGTGTATTATATCAGAGATTCTGTTGGATTGTTGACTGATAGGCAATGAATGTTCGCGTCGCTGTGCTTGCAAAGACATTTTGAAAACAGACCGGGAATTGTTCACTTTGACAGTGGTACATGTCTATCACTGACAGGGTATACTCACTTGTAAACGTCTGTGCGGTGAAGTGAAAGGTCTATGCACATCAGAGAACTGCTGGCTTGACTGATCAGTTGATATCTCTGTCAGAAGTTCTTGTCGAGTGTAGCCAGCGGTTGTTAACAACGCTGCGTTTGTAAAGACATTGTTAAAATAGACTAGAATCGGGAATTGTTCTCTTGACAGTGGTTTACAGTGTATTACAGGGTACTTCTTTGTAAACGCCTATGGAGTGGAAACTGACAGATAACAAGCAAAGATCATTTCTAGTGGATTGTTGAAGTTTTCAATTTTTTTTTCCTTTAACTGAAGCATATGTTTGCTTTGCTGCGCGGCTTGTAGTTCCGACAAACATTTTAAACTAGATCGGGTATTTTTCACTTGCACAGTGAGATACTACACGGTATGTACTCACTTGTAAACGCCTGTGCAGTGGAAGACACACGAGAGATCATTTCTGTTGGACTGATATCCCCATGCAGTGAAAGATACACATCGGAGATCATTTCAGTTCAGTTTTTGTTGCCTGTAGGCAACGAACGTTTGGCGTTGCTGCGCTTGTAAATTATAATAGCGGTTGCGACAGTGAGAGGTGTTTTATCATTATTAAGATTTATAACGTCAGCGTACCGTCGTCTTTACTTTGGGGCGGCAGTCAAAGCTTGAGCACCTAACGCAGCGGCTGGCGTACCTGCTTCTTCCTATCTCCTTCAGTAGTTTGATTCGCACGGGTCGGACAGCCCGCTGTCTCAGTACAACTGTGCTTCATCTCCTTGGTTGTCGGATGTTTCCTTATTGACTGCACTGGATTTTGTACAACCCTGTTCAGACATCTGCTTCAGCAGAGGAAGGGGTTACCGAAAGAATTCATCATCCAGCAAGCTAGGATCTGTTGTTACGATGTTCCGGTCGTGAGTTCGAATCTTAGCTGGGAACCAAACGTTTGTGACGGCTTCTACCTCGTTGCCCTGTTTTCGATGTCACCCGTGTTTGGTGGAAAAGTGCGTTAAACCAGCAAGTAATCAACCGCCAACTTTTCTGTACAATGCCAAGTGTTTGCGTGGAATTGGAATTGACACAAAGTTACATTGTCGTGGTTTCAACCGCATCAGAATCATCACATCTGGATTCTTAAATTCAAAAAAGAGTGTTCTCAACACATAGATACATGTGCATTTGTCAGTGAACAGCCTTACCCCGTATGTTTTGTGACAGTGAAAGCATTACTCAAAAGATATGAAAACGACACAGCATCAGAAAACGAAACTATGTTCTCACTTCCCAGGTTGCATTCTCTGTCCATCTTCCTACTGACAAGACAATACAGCAAATAGTATTGAGCCTCTTACCAGTGCAGTACTTACATCGTCGTCAGGAGTGTGTTTGTTCAATAAAAATTGAACAATAAAAATTGTTGGCAACTGAAAGTGCATGAAATACATTGCTGCACAAGAGTGTATAGGTGTGAAAATAAAATTCTGCACAACTGAAACAGTGCAGAAAAACATCAGTGCAAAGTGCGATATCATATTAAAGCTTCATACAACTGAAACAGTGTGGGATAAACAAGAGTTTTGTTGTATCTAGTGTACTGATAAACCACAACAGTGCATAGCACACGTTCGTTGTTCGTGGATTATTCAATGTACATACATGTACTGACGGAACATGACAGTGCATAACACACTTTTTGTTGTTCGTGGATTACCCACCGTACTGTTTAAACACAACAGTGCATAGCGCACATTTTGTTCGTGGATTATTCAGTGCCTTGATAAAACACAACAGTGCATAGCAGACATTTTGTTGTGTTTGACTGTGGATTGTTCATCGTGCTGATAGTGATAGGACTTTTAGGAGCCTTGCAAATTGTGAGAGGTCGATAGTCATGACATCCAGCAGAGCGAACGATCTAGGGAGATCCCGTGGAAATGGCAGTGGTGATGGGAGGGGACCACGGTCTCCTGGTAATGACTATTACACTGTTCTGCTTGCAGATGAACGGGAAGCACAGCCTCTGACGCCATGGAACACCTATTGTGAGTGTAGTCATGATTGGCGTGTGTGTGTGTGTGTGTGTGTGTGTGTGTGTGTGTGTGTGTGTGTGTGTGTGTGTTTGTTCTTGTCCGTGTGTGTGTGTGTGTGTGTTCATGTGTGTGTGTTTGTTCTTGTCCGTGTGTGTGTGTGTGTGTGTTCATGTGTGTGTGTTTGTTCTTGTCCGTGTGTGTGTGTGTGTGTGTGTGTGTGTGTGTTCATGTGTGTGTGTTTGTTCTTGTCCGTGTGTGTGTGTGTGTGTGTGTGTGTGTGTGTGTGTGTTCATGTGTGTGTGTTTGTTCTTGTCCGTGTGTGTGTGTGTGTGTGTGTTCATGTGTGTGTGTTTGTTCTTGTCCGTGTGTGTGTGTGTGTGTGTGTGTGTGTGTGTGTGTGTGTGTGTGTGTGTGTTCATGTGTGTGTGTTTGTTCTTGTCCGTGTGTGTGTGTGTGTGTGTGTGTGTGTGTGTGTGTGTTCATGTGTGTGTGTTTGTTCTTGTCCGTGTGTGCGTGTGTGTGTGTGTGTTCATGTGTGTGTGTTTGTTCTTGTCCGTGTGTGCGTGTGTGTGTGTGTGTTCATGTGTGTGTGTTTGTTCTTGTCCGTGTGTGCGTGTGTGTGTGTGTGTGTGTGTTCATGTGTGTGTGTTTGTTCTTGTCCGTGTGTGTGTGTGCGCGCACGCGCGCGTGAATGTGTGTGCGCGCATGTGTGTGTGTGCCTGTGTGTGTGCATGCGTGTGTGTGTCCTTGTCTGTGTGTGTGTCTTGGTCTGTTTTTGTGTCCTTGTCTGTGTGTGTGTGTGTGTCTGTGTGTGTGTGTGTGTGCGCGCGCGCGCAGCACTATTTCAGTGAATAGATTTAGTTAACAGATATGTATGTAAACTCATAAAGTGTGTTTTTATTCTACTTCAGGTTTATTCTTTCTTTTCCTTTCCTCCCAGCCCTACATCTCACAAATTCTCTTCAGAGAAAGGTTGGCAGAGCTTAAATTACGTGTCTGTCTTTATAATAGAACGTTTGTTTAGTGTTTGCTTGTTTTCCAGTGTACCGATTGCAGCAAGAGGCACCAAAACCATTCTGCATTGCCTGTCAAAGAGAGGTATGTTACAGAATTTATATGGTATGTATATCAGGTCAGAACCCCCCACCCCCACCCCCATCCCCTAAACACACACACACACACACACACACATACACCTCTTCCCATCGCCTCCTTAGCTTAATTTATAGTTGGTGATAAATTCAGTTTGCTTGTTTGGTTTTGTTTGTGGGGGGGGGGGGGGGGGGAATGAAAGAATGGGTAAGTTCATTTGCACCAGGTAAGTATGAATGCCCAAGCCTGAGTTACCTGGTTGTAAACTTGGTTTAAAAAAAAAAATCACGTAACCCTTTTGGTGCATGTTTTCATACTGACAGGCGGGAACAGTGGGCACATGACTAGGAAAATAATGCTTTAGGGGGTGAAACGCAAGACCCATGCTGTCTGGCACAGGTTAAGCAGACAGTTACCTGTTTGTACTTGTTGTAGGACACTTTTATGCACTAAACATTCCACAAGCTTTGAATGAGGAAGTAAACTTGGAGCATAAACGTCTCTGCAAACATTGAATTAACTTGGGTAAATATGTTTTCAGAAAGGAGTCGCGGCTGTTTGCTCGTGTTTAGAAAACAAAAGCGGGTATGAGTGTCCCGTTTAAAGTCTGTATGTTCGTAGTGAGTTATGAGGGGGAAAAACTGCCACTTCAGATGCAGGTTCAGATCCCTGGCTGGCAGGAATTTCGTAAGATTTTTCCCCTGCCAAATTGAGCCTGGTTCGTGGGCAGACTGGTTTACGGTGCCTGTCTTGCCCTCGTGTCCACTTGGGCACGCAGTATCAAGTGTGTATGTTAATGATCCCATTCCGTGCACGTCATTTTATAACAGGAGGGCCAGCAGAATGGAAAACAAGGACACATATGCATGCAGGGGCAAACAAAAAATAAGTGGCGCTGTATTAGGGTGGTGAGCTCGGGAGGGGGGGGGGGGGGCAGTCTGAATTTCCCTTTCCTCCGTAATGGGACGTACTACAGGTATTAGATGAACCAATACAAATAAGACACTTGCAAGCTCTCAGACTTTGTAGGGTTGTATTTGCTAAGTTACTAGCCAGAATGCATCTCGTCTGATCAGTCATGCACACAGAGGGATATATATTTCGTTCATGTGACATCCACTTTGCATAAAATCTGAAGGTAAACAAAGATAAGAGGCATCATAGATAGTGTAGGGTGCTCATTGACTGACACACTTAACAGCTTTTTGTACACTTAAGGAGTTGTTCAGCCTAAGGTGGGTCACTGTAACCCACGCAAAGTTGAGTAAGGATAGCAGGTCTTTATGTGATTCCCTGGGCTACTGGTGTCATAAATCTACAGTCACAGTTCTGTCAGCCTGCAGTCCCAGGGTGATCAGGTGAATAGTTTTTTTTTTGTTTTGTTTTTTTTGTTTTTGTTTTTTGTTTGTTTGTTTTCAAGATGATTTGTACTTGAAGGTAATCATGTGACATTGAGTAAAGCTCTGTGAATAGACCTCGCTTATTGAAATGAGTAGAACTTGGGATTTCTTTGTGGCTGATGTCATATGATCAGTCCTTTCGGTGTTTTTTTTTTGTTTTTTTAAAAGATGAAATCCTTTTTCTTTTCTTTTTTTAATGGAGCCAAATGGATACTTTCTGACAGAAAAGAATTACATTGGGTAATCTTACACTGTCATGTCTATCTCCTATTCCATGGAAACCACTCACCCAAAACCTGTACAATTCCCTAAACGCACACACCCCCACCCATCCACCGACGCCCTTCCTCCCCCCCCCCCCCCCCCCCCCCCCCCCCCCACCCCTCCCCCCCCCCCCCCCCCCATCCTTCCCTCCCCCCCCCCTTCTCCCCAAGATATGGCAGAAAGAAAAGCTGTGGGTCTTGTGTTCAAAATGTACAAACTGTAGTAAGTGAGAATGCTGTGAAGTGGACAGCATTTCTGATGGAATTTGATTTGATGTGTGTTTCAGGTACCTGGCCATCCGGAATTTTACGGCAATGAGTGAGTATCTTGACAGTACTTCTTCTTGTTGACTTGTACGTAGTTTTGTTTTTATTTTCTGTTTTATTCCAAGTTGTCAGTGTAACCATGTCGGCAATCACAAATAAGGCGGGATGGATTCCGATGGTACTCTCCCGCCTTCCTTTGTCTGCTTCACTCTGCACCTACGATCCTTCATGTACCCTCCGCTCATCCAGACAGAAGTTTCTCTAAATTCCTTAGAGAAATTTTGAAGTCTTTTGGGGAACACAGTTTCCAGTTTTCCACCCCATCAGTCTTGAACCTTGATGTACTTTCAAGAATTGTGCTGTATGAATGTGATGTGATTATTACAGTATATTATTATTATTATCATTATAACTATTATTATAATTATATTATTATTATTATTTGGGGTGAGTGGTGGTCTAATGGGTAGCACATCGGATTTAGCCGCTGTGCTACTGAACGGCCGTCACCAATGTCATGGCGATGAAGCGTGGGTTCGAGCCCAGGTCGAGCTTGTGATATGTGATACCGGTTTTTCCTGGCTGCCGGGCTGCTCATCGGGAGTTTCTCTGTGGGTTATCGGGCTTTCCTCCCCCAGCAAAATTGTAAAAAATATAGAATAGATATTGGGTGGCGCTGCACTGCAGCGACGTGCTTCCCCGGGGGAAGCAGCCTGAATTTCTCAAAAGGGATAATAAAGTAGTAAAAAAAAATAAAAAAGTTCTCTATAGACTTTATTAGCCTGTTTTCTTCATTCAGTGGGTGTAAACATAAATATGTCTGTGATCGTGTGCAGATTCCATGGCAACATTAGCCGAGCAGAGGCTGACAGCCTGCTTACCACCGACGGGTGTTACTTGGTCCGGAAGAGTGAACGGGCCCCGGACGCTTTCACGCTAGCCATCAGGTCGGATACTAGCTTCTTTCATTCCAGCTGCATTGCACCTTGCTCAACTTCACTGAGCACAGATTAATTTTTTTTGCAGCACTCATGCCCCATAACGTGCCATCAATCTTTAGTCGTTCAGTTTGTGCCTCTTGTAAGAATGAGAGTGGGATTTTAAGGCCGATGGCGATCCAACATTTTTAGATTTTACCGATGACTACTTTTGTTTAGGAAGCTTCGCATTGCACCCTGCTCAACTTCACTGAGCACAGATTAATTTTTTTTTGCAGCACTCATGCCCCATAACGTGCCATCAATCTTTAGTCGTTCAGTTTGTGCCTCTTGTAAGAATGAGAGTGGGATTTTAAGGCCGATGGCGATCCAACATTTTTAGATTTCACCGATGACTACTTTTGTTTAGGAAGCTTCGCATTGCACCCTGCTCAACTTCACTGAGCACAGATTAATTTTTTTTTGCAGCACTCATGCCCCATAACGTGCCATCAATCTTTAGTCGTTCAGTTTGTGCCTCTTGTAAGAATGAGAGTGGGATTTTAAGGCCGATGGCGATCCAACATTTTTAGATTTCACCGATGACTACTTTTGTTTAGGAAGCTTCGCATTGCACCCTGCTCAACTTCACTGAGCACAGATTAATTTTTTTTGCAGCACTCATGCCCCATAACGTGCCATCAATCTTTAGTCGTTCAGTTTGTGCCTCTTGTAAGAATGAGAGTGGGATTTTAAGGCCGATGGCGATCCAACATTTTTAGATTTCACCGATGACTACTTTTGTTTAGGAAGCTTCGCATTGCACCCTGCTCAACTTCACTGAGCACAGATTAATTTTTTTTGCAGCACTCATGCCCCATAACGTGCCATCAATCTTTAGTCGTTCAGTTTGTGCCTCTTGTAAGAATGAGAGTGGGATTTTAAGGCCGATGGCGATCCAACATTTTTAGATTTCACCGATGACTACTTTTGTTTAGGAAGCTTCGCATTGCACCCTGCTCAACTTCACTGAGCACAGATTAATTTTTTTTTGCAGCACTCATGCCCCATAACGTGCCATCAATCTTTAGTCGTTCAGTTTGTGCCTCTTGTAAGAATGAGAGTGGGATTTTAAGGCCGATGGCGATCCAACATTTTTAGATTTCACCGATGACTACTTTTGTTTAGGAAGCTTCCCTTATAGTCACCCGTGGGACAAAACACTGTGGCAGACGCTGTGTGTTTCAGCTTTTGTTTGCTCAGTGCAAGCCAGTGTGATGCTGTAACTGTGCATGATTATGTCTGCAAAGTACCTGTACACTGTACAATAGACGACTCCACTCTTGTCAATCAATAGGAGCGAGCTGCCAGAATTTAGCCAATCGTGTCCTTCGGCATAATGAGCACAACACATGGCATAATTTTTTGCCAGACACTACGACGAGGGAAGCACATGTAGTTTGATTTGACTGAAACTTGGACAGAAAGCAGTAAGTCCATTGAGGTTGTTTGAGGAAAAAGACCGTTACGTCAATCTCTTTCAATTCAAACAAAGACATGCCAGGAACAACTTGTCCTTAAGGGCTAAAAGCCATAGGACGTAAAGCAAGCTAATGATGATTCAATTCAAATCACCCCTTTTCCCCATACAGTGACGTCACGGACATACTGTGTTTTGCCAATACATGGCAGAGTAAAGGGGCGGTGCTTTGGCCTCCTGGCGTGCTGAGTGGAGTCGTCTGTTGTCGAACCACCAAAACAGCTTCAAGTGATTTTTGAGCTTAGAAATGTCAGATGGTGTCAGTCAAATTACTTTATTGTCCCATAGGGGAAATTTCAGACTGGGGAATTCTCAGTCATTTGGCGATTTTCAGCCAAATTTCCTATCCTTTCAGCCAAAAAAATCTAAGTTTCAACCAAAGAAAAGGAAAGGTGAAAAGGTTGCACACACAGTCACGTTGCATGATACACATAATGCTATATCAGTATATGGGACTTCAGGTTTGAAGGTTTGCATGTCAGTACCAAGGCAGTATAAATAAAACTTTTGGGTGCCAGTAGAGGCTACTAAATGTTTTTAAACATGCCAAAAATGTGTTTTCTTAGTAGTTCTCAGTAGTTCGCTACTGCTGCACCCCAGCCTACGTTTCAGTCTTTTTTTCCTTCAGTAATTCCCCAGCCTGAAATTTAAATGGAGCGTCAACAAATTCACAGGCAAGCGCACACACACACACACACACACACACACACACACACACACACACACAAAACACTATGCACACGCAAAGACGCAAGCACCAGCATCCAGTATTCTGTGTTGCAGGGAAAAGCATGAAATGCTGTACTTATTAAGGAGTCTGTTTGGAGACAGAACAAACGAACAAACAAAGGAATGGTAGACCTTTACATAACCCATTCATCTGTTTTGTCTGCTCAGATTCAACGGAGAGACCAAGAACTTCAAAGTTTTCTACGATGGCAAGCACTTTGTTGGGGAGAAGCGGTTCGACACTGTGTACGACCTGGTCGCTGACGGACTTATTCACTTTTACATCGAACTGCGAGCCGCCGATTACATCAAGCAGCTGTCAAATGAGTCAAACTATGAGGAATCGCCCTACATGGCGTACAACCAGTGTCGGCTGCGGCACGACAAAACGTTACGAGTGAGACCAGGGGGAACAAATCGACGGGGAATCACGTTACACGACGTGGCTGGGGATGGAAGCACAGAAGCCGTTGATGGAGTGGTAAGGAAAATTCATAAAAATAATGATAATTATTGGTATCATTCAGACACTTTATTCAGTTTCTCAACATGCTGCTCACATGAATCACTTGCATTCTCTCACACATAGGACATCAGCACATTACAGTCGCATGGTGCGAAGGGTCAGCTTAGCTATTTAAGTTTCACAATTTAGAATTGCATTTATTTTTTAATTTTGAAAAAAAAAAAAAATTCTACGAATGCAATTCTCAGTTCCGTGATCTAAATAACTGAGCTGACCACTCGCACATGATTGTAAATGTGTTTATGTTGAGTGTGTGAGAGAATGCATGTGAGCACGTGTGTTGCAGTTTGGTAAAGCGCCTGTATGATTTTATTTAATATACATTATTAACCCTTTCAGCCCTTGCTGGTTCCAGGCCTGACTGCTGTCCCTGTCCTGGGCACTTTTTAGCCTAGCCAGTCAGTCAGTTAAAAAAACCAAAATCGCTCAAACCCATGTGTAAACCTGATCCGTACAAAGGAAAGGAAGTGCACAGCAGAGTAGTGCCCCTTGTTTCATGAATATTCAGTAGTATGGCCAATGAGGAGCGAGTAGAAATTTTCACTAGCTCGCAGGTACATGTACCTGCGTAGGCATACGCGGCGGGTTCCTCGTGCAGGTACATGTACCTGCGTAGGGCTGAATGAGTTAATAATAATAATAATGATAATGAGTATTGTATAGGCGCTTTTCCCAATTTCATGAATCGGCTCAAAGCGCCGCCAACTGAACCCAACACGCACGCTCACGTGAATCACACACATTCTCTCACACACTGGACATAACACATTACAATCACGTGGTGCGAAGGGTCAGCTCAGCTATTTTAAATTTCGGAATTTAGAATTGCAGTTATTTTTCAAATTTTGTGGGCTGAACATTTCCAAAGCCGAGGGGGAGGAAGCCGGAGTACCCGGAGAGAACCCCCGACGATCGGCCCGAATGATCGGTGCCACATACGAGAAGAAAAATTCTTTGCCCCGAGTGGGACTCGAACCCCCGACCTCTCCCATTGGTGACAGGTCTCTTAACCACTAGACCAACAACCGCCTGTCATTTGAAATATACTTAGACTTTTTTTTTTTTTTACTTTTTGCAGAATTTGACACCAGATGAGGATGAGCCGGCTGTTGATATTGACTGGAAAACATATGAGAAACCACATGTGTTCAAGGTTTGTGCTGAAAGTTTTGTGTGTGTGTTGGAGCGTAGGGGTGGGGGGGGGGAGGGGGAGCGAGTGCATCTTGTTTTTTTTGTTTTCTGCTCCTCAGAGGGAGCTGTGATTACTTTCACAAGGTCGCACTTAATGATGTTGTTTCCCATATTTGCCCAAGAGTTTAAGGGGAGTCAGTATACTATAGCTGAATGGTAGAGCATTGGACATTTAGTTTTATATGGACTTTTCGGGTCGTGAGATTGAAACCCCGGATCGGGCCAAATACTTGTGCCGGCCTTTTTCTTGTTGCCCTGTCTTTGATATCACTCTTATGTAGTGGAAAAAGACGTTAAACTCCCAAACACCCACCCATCCAAGAGTTTAAAGAAATAAAAAAGGTGTCATAGAAAATGAAATCATCATTAACGTTGTGCATTTTTGACAGGTTCAAAACTTTGGTGGTCTCGTCTGGTGTGACTTCTGTGCTAACTTCATGTGGGGACTCATTGCTCAGGGGGTCAAATGTCAAGGTGAGTGATACAGGGAGAAACGGATTTATCCTAATTTTGTGTGCAGACGAGGGTCTGACATTTACAACGGTCAGAAAATACGTCTGTGGGGCTGCCAAATGAAAGTGACAAGCACAAGGGAAATAAGTCATTATACACCATTCGTGGCATGAGGACTTCCCATTCAAAGATCGTTCAAAACAAGTTTTACATATCTGGAAAATGAATGAATGGACTGTCTTGAATGAAGTTCCAGCAGAGATCAACTACCTATGTTTTGATTTTGTGTTCATTGGTCCTAATAAAATGTGACTTTTGTATTCTTGACATTCCGTTCAAAGTGGTTAAAACATTTAAACCATTTCAGCAAGCATTCTCTGCAAACTGCCAAGCTGTACTAAGCTGAGCTCTGCTTGTGTTGCAATTGACATTTCTAGAAAAAAAAAAAAACCTTCTGTGCAGATTGCGGTGTTCAGACACACAAGAAATGCTCAGAGAAAATGAAGAATGACTGTATGCCCAGCATGAAGTATTTGAAGCGGCTGTATGGAGTGGATCTCACAACGGTCACAAAGGCCAACAAACAGATCTTGCCTGTTGTCGTGGATAAGTGCATCAAAGAAATAGAAAGAAGAGGTATGGATAAAGGTTTAGAACTTTGCATGTGCATGAGTCACACACACACACACACACACACACACACACACACACACACACACACACACACACACACCAGTGTTCCCAATTGTGCACAGATATGCATGTTTGTACGCACAAAACTCACAAAACTCTTAAATTGACGCACAAATTTGAGAACAGCGCGTCACAGGGGATGCATGTTTATGGTCTCACTGTGACAAACAACTCCATTTTTCCAGCTCCGACAATGCGATTTGTATTTAGCAGCGGAAACTTGCAGCATTGCATTTCCACTGAGCCATTGTGCGTAACAGACAGAATCTGGTGTATGGACCCTCCAAATTTACAAAAGCCCCGTTAACTCTCACCAGTTCACAGTATTTTGAGCTATAACGCGTGCGAATCAAGCATGATTCTCTGAAAGGGGACTGTATACTCATTTGTAAAGATAATATAGACATGTTATACACCAATTTGAAGGAAATTGAAGTCTGCTTTTAGATATGTAAAGGAAAAATGATTTTGAACAATGGTTTAGCAATAAATTGACTTTATGTTGCAAGCATATGAGCAAAAAATAAAACAAAAATGTTGATTCCCGACAGAGGCTAAGAAGAAAAAAAAATTGTTTCATTGTTTTATGCCATGTCATTACTATTTTCATTTATATCATTCATTTCAGCATATTATTGCAAAATATGAGGAGAATATCTTTAGAAATGTGTTTTGTAGCCGATGTGAACAATGTGAACCGTAAATTGAGAAAAATCGCACACAATTTGGACCGCACACAGCACACATACAAAACCATGAACTAACACCTTGGAAATAACTGAAATACTTATGATATAATATTCTCACCTCAACATTAGGTATTTACACACATTAAAATTATTTTGTCACATTACATGATGTTTCCATGACTAGTCTCTTCCACACCACATTGTCCGCCCTCCGCACACAGAGTCGAGTTGATAATCAGAAACAGCAGAAGAATCATCATCTGAATAAAATGGCTCACTGTCTGACTCGGATGAGCTCATTTTGATGAGAAATTTGGACAGATGTAAACACCACGTGCGCCGATTGAAAACAAGAAAAATGGCGGAAGCGTCCGTGACGCAGCAACCTCGAGCAATAAATTACCTCAGCAGTTCATGCATAAATTGTCGTATTTATGTGTCTAAGAAGTAAGAACACCTACATGGTATTTTCAGAAGTTTTGTGCCGGTTTATGTCACAAACATAAAAAAATAATGATAAACATTAGATTAAGGGGGGGGGGGGGGGGGGGGGGGGGGGGGGTGGGGGGGGGGGGGGGGGGGGGGGGTGTAAAATTCCATGACCCTGTCATCGTATTTCTACATACGATGCCTAAGGGCGTGAACTGGTGAGAGTTAAAAATATGGATAGAGAGGGTCCCAAGGACCCTTGTATTTTCGAATCACAGGGAACATCTCTCTCTCACACACACACACACACACACACACACACACACACACACACACACACACACACACACACTATAGTGCAACATTGCAGCTTACCACCTACTTTTATATTCACCACGTTTCTTTGCTGCCTCTATCATCATCTGGAAAAGAGGGCTGAAGCGCACCTCAGTAGGCCTTTTGTGGGTTATTTTTTTAGGTGCCACTCAGTCGCAACCTTGTCACCAGCTGTTTCTCAACTGTTTGAAAATGCCAGACTGGGGGACTTTCGGTCATTTAGCAGTTTTCAGCCAAATTTCCTGTCCTTTCAGCCCCCCAGAAAATCAAAGTTTCAGCCAAAGAAACTAAAGAGGGGAAAAGGTTGCACACACAGTCATGTATCATGATACATGTAAATACCGTATGCGACAGCCTGACTTCATTTTTGAAGACATGCATTATGAACAGACCACCATCTTCAGACTACGAACTGGACACTGCAGACTGCGCGCCCACCTGTGCCGCCTTGGGCTGTCACACTCACCAGACTGTCCGTGCGGAACAGCCCCTCAAACCCCGGAACACATTCTGCAGTCCTGCCCCCTCTTCAAAGAAGCAAGGACACAACACTGGCCGAACGGAGCCACACTGGCAGAGAAACTCTGGGGCAGCAAAACAGACCTCTTGAAGACCACTGCTTATATAAAGACCACAAACCTAATCATCTGAGGCGGAGTCCAGAACAGGGAACGCAGAAGAAGAAGAAGAAGAAGACTTGCATGTCAGTACCAAGGCAATATTTACTTTTGGGTGCCAGGAGATGCTACTAAATGTATTATAGTTTTTCATTTTGTTGTTGTTGTTTTTGCAGGTTTGGATGCAGAGGGATTGTACAGACTTGCAGGTTTCCATGACGATGTTGAGGCCATACGCGTAGCATTTGACAAAGGTAAGAAAATTGATTTGTGTATGATGCATTTGGGTACTTTACAACTTCTACTGGGCAACCGGGGAGCCGGGATGGGCGAATGGTAGAGCGTTGGACTTATAATGCTCGGGGCGTGAGTTTGATCCCGGCTGGGGCCAAATATTTGTGCTGGCTTTTTCACCGTTACCCCGTCTTTGATATCACCCTATGTGGTGGAAAAGGACGTTAAACCCCCAAACACCCACCCACCCTACTGGGCAACCTCCTCTTTGAGAGGCCATCTGCCTTTACAGATCATTATTTTGATCAGACAATTTAGTCCCTTTTCTTCTCATAAAGTGTCTGACTGTATTTTGTCTGTGTCTGGCTTAAGGGAGTCATGGCTTTTTTCCTCAGATGGCGAGAACACAGACATCGGTCCAGGAAAGTACGATGACATCAACACGATAACAAGCGCCCTGAAACTGTACTTCCGGCTCCTTCCTATTCCTCTAGTCACCTTTGATGTCTACAAACCTCTCCTTGAGGCAATCAGTGAGTGAACAGTTTACACATAGCATATACTGGTGTATGCACTGTATGGAACTTTTGTTTTACCAAATTTTTTGGGATAGTACAAAAGAACATGCATTGTATACTTATCTTATTCTTTGGTCAGAGCTTAAAATTGTACCGGCCCCCGTAGTGTAGTGGTTAGCACTTCGGACTATGGACCGGGAGACCCGGGTTCGAATCCCAGCCGAGACAAGCGGGATTTTTCCTACCTAGGTCGGCTCCTACCCAGAGCGGGTGTGCTATGGGCCCAATGGGGAGGCTGTTGCCACACAGCCGAGCTTCACCCACTTCACGGGTGCGACTTTGGGGGTGCTTCCCTTGGTATGACACATCTAATGATGTGAATGATTACACGGCCGGCACCGCAGGTGCCGTAGTTCCCGGGGCTGGTGAACGCCGGGATATTTATGACAGGAAGCGTGGAATGCGGCCTTGTCCCGCAGTCCCAAACCACATGGACCTCCATAGCATCATCTTACCATCATCCTCATCTCCATCATCATGCATAATAAAAATTGCCCCAGCCTTTGAGCCCTCCGTGGATTCCACCCATGACCTGGGAGAAACACCACTGGAGCTGGCAAAAAGAGTTGGGGCAGCAACAACAAAAAAAACAACAACAAAAAATTGTCCACGTGCTGGCAGATTTCCACTTTGGCAACTAGATACACCTAGCATAACAGTTTTTGGCAGATGTAAGCTCGTGGCGTGGCAATGTCGTCTCTGAATGCTACACGCTTTTCCTCTATTTGAATCATGGACCATGTTAAAGATCTAAGCTCCCTCCCAAAAAAGCTTTCCGAAGTGTGAAAAAAATTTACAGAGTTGACCGTGCAAGCACAGTCAAATCTGTCACAGTTGCAGTGTTTTCAGCGTCCCCGAAACCCCAATAAAAGCCAAAGGCAGCCTGATTTCACAGCTCAGTTTGCGTTTTGACACTGAGCGAGAAAGATCGTGCAGCACTCAACATCTGCTTGACACTGTAGCGATGTGTCTCGCTCATTGACCAAAAGCCAAATAATGTCATGGCAAACTTGTGCTCTGGTTTTATAAGGGTCCCCAGAGCGTTGAAAACTCTGCAACTGTGACAAGAGTTGCCTGGATTATGCACAGTCGAAGGAGTCGCAGTTTTAAAAAACGCAATGTTTGCGGCTTTTTGCTGAGATTGCGGACCTTTAAGCCAAGTATACTCAAAACAGAGACATACCAAAATACATGTACCACAGTGATGTTGGGGTTGTGGGGGAAAAAGAAAGGGTGGGCTAGTCCTTTGGCTTCGGGGCTTGCCGAGTGGAGTCGTCGTCTATCGTAAAATCAGTCTAGGGGCACGGAGGTCTTGTGTCGGTGCATGATTGTTGACTTTTTCCATGTGTTGTGCAGAACAAGACCAGCTTCCTGAAGCAGAGTTGGTGAAGAAAATCAAAGAGATCTTGTCGGGACTGCCACCTGCACACTTCCACACCATGAAGTATCTCACAGCTCACCTGGTCAAGTATGTACCATTGAACTATACTTCCTCTTTCTGTAAGCAATGAAACAAATTTTTCCCCCTCTATCTCTGTGATACATGACAAGCTGGTACGCCAGAAACTAAAAAGATACACTTCAGATGCATTCAGGGACATTCCTTGAATGATACTTAGCCTGTCATTGTCCCATGCGCATAGCATGTGGACCGTAACGACTTCCTTTTAATTAGGCCTTAGATTTGTTTTTATAGGGTTTCTAAAATCTTTTTCATGCCCCAAAACTTTGACATTGACATTTCATGGTTGTAAAATGGAAGAGGAAGAACATGGGCATCGGCAGATAAGTAAATGCCCCATTTTATTTATTTATTTATTTTTTTTTTGATTGATAGCCTTCCTCTACATTATGAAGATACTCAACTGCAGTTTTATCTGTGAGTGTACGAATGTGGATGTTTGAAAAAACTGTACTTTTTGTTTTCAGGGTCATAGAACAAAAGAGCAAGAATATGATGTCAGCCGAGAACCTGTCCATTGTCTTCGCCCCAACACTCATGCGCCCGCTCGAGACGAACCCTCTTGTCAGTCTCATGGCCGCAAAGTTTGAACAGAAGGTCATTGAGTTCATCCTCAACCACCAGAGAGATATATTTGGTCGATGACATAACCGTCGGGTTGATTTTTGTCTTCAACCGCATGTATATACACGCTCAATTTTTGTCTTTTCGTCTTGTGCTGGTGTCAGAAGATTGTACATGTAAAATGTGGTCTGCACTTTCCATGTGCGAATTGTGAGCTGCAAATCACAGTAAAAGAGGGAAGTCGGTATCATCCTGTTCTGGTTCAGCAGCTTTCAGTTTCCTGACTTACCGTCAAATAATTACGTGTAAATCAAAATTACTGCCAAATTTGTGATGAATGGTAACAGGGGTAAGAGGGGTTGCACCTGTTCCCCCCTCCCCCCCCCCCCCCCCCCCCCCC
Organism: Batillaria attramentaria; assembly: GCA_018292915.2. Lineage (NCBI taxonomy): Eukaryota > Metazoa > Mollusca > Gastropoda > Batillariidae > Batillaria > Batillaria attramentaria. Next base: position 412,600 of record JACVVK020000164.1, read on the forward strand.
CACTTCACCACCACCGCCACTCCCACATTTCCTTTAAAATATTATGTCATAAATGATTTCTTGTTTTCATCATTTGAAAGTGTGTTGAAGCAGCATCTGTGCGGCTTTCAGTGGTCCAGACTATATTGTTTCCATTTCATGTTCATTGTTTCATGAATGCTTGGTATTCAGAAGGTATTGCTCATAAAAATTATGTCAAAAGTTTTTTAAAGTCGTCATCGTAGAGAAACTTTTTTAGATGAGGGCTGAACATTTTTTTGTCAATCGTCTTCGTTTTTTTGCTCACGCTTGTGTCAGTCTGTGTGTAAGCCACAAGTTTTATTTTTGTATAGTATATAGCTTCTGGTGCAACATCTGTCAAAAAAGTCTACACGGTCAAAATTGGTGTGTGCATGTATGCTACGATCTCTTGCATGTATGTGTTAATGTTTATTTATTCCTCGTGACAGACGACTCAGTGAAGGATGTTCAGGGTGGGACAGATGGTCCATATTTGTGTAATACTGTAGTTGCAGGAAAGCAAGGAGCCTGAAAAATAAAATCAAATTTTAAAAAAATGGAGGGGAGGGGGGTGGGGGGGGGGGCAGGTGGCTGGGGGCATGGGCTCATCAAAATTATAGATACCAAACAGTGAAGCTCTTGGGGGAATTCTGAGGGGATTGCGTTAGGAAAGTGATGTTAAATAGTACAATCTGTTCATACGTGGACCAGTAAATGCCAGAATCGGGTACATTACGCCAGCCTAAATATATGTAGGTGCTTCAGGTGAGAATTACTACCATGCGTGACGGCTGATGCCCTATAAACCAAATGGGCCCTTAATAATAATTAATAATAATAACTGTATAGGCGCTTTACCCAATTTTATGAATCGGCTCAAAGCGCCGCGAACTGAACCCAACACGCACGCTCACGTGAATCACACACATTCTCTCACACACTGGACATAAATACATTAGAATCACATGGCGCGAAGGGTCAGCTCAACTATTTAAATTTCGGAATTTAGAATTGCATTTATTGTTCAGATTTGGTGGGCTGAACGTTTCCAAAGCAGAGGGGGAGGAAGCTGGAGTACCCGGAGAGATCCCCCGACGATCGGCCCGAATGAACGGTGCCACATACGAGAATTCTTTGCCCCGAGTGGGACTTGAACCGTCGACCTCTCGCATTGGTGACAAGTCTCTTAACCACTAGACCGCCGACCGCTCCAGTTAAATCTGGAGCTCAGTATAATAGACCTTTTTAGTGCACTCATAATTAGCCAGTCAGAAATCAGTCTAGAAACAGTAAGTTGAGGGTTATCGCAAAGGTTTTTTGGCGGTTGACGGCACTTGGCTACTGCTGCAGACGTCATTTTGTATACCATATTGTTTGCAAGGTCTTCCAGATAAAATGGCACTGCTTGATGCATCGAGATTTTTGTATTTTCTGCTTCTGCGTCATGAATATCTTGTGTAATTTCCAGAAGAATCCTATAACATCTGGTAACTCTTCTTTCCATGCCAGTATGTATCTAAATCTGATGGGACTATTTTGATATTTCCCATAACATTTTCTGGTCATGTGCATGTGTATAATTATGAATTACGTTGATGAACAATCATGTTTGAAACTTAGGGATCAATTTTACTGTTTGCCATTTTTGCAACGTTCACTAATTTATAAGCCTACTACACTAAAGCAAAAATGTTTCTTATAATGTGTACATCCCCTCTTTCAAACGTTCGTTTGAAGGATTTGATTCTTGTATTAAGGGGCGAGGGGCAGTTAGGGACAATTTGCGAGCTACACGTGATTCAGTATGGAGTAGGCGCTGCATGGTAACTGACGAGCAAGGGTCCGGTATCCTATTATGGTTTGATTGTCCCTGACTGCCCGCGACCTTTGAGTCGAGAAATTTGTGTTGTATAAAAATGCCAAAGCTGAATTTGCTTCCATGGGGTCGTTCTGTCGGTAGGCCAAATCAGTTGTTGCACAGCTATCATTGAGTTTGGAAACTTGCATTCTGCAACTTGTAATGAAGCACGATCGTGGTGGCAGTCAGCCTTGGGTTTCATTAAACATTGTACGTAGAGGCAGTGTGTAGGATGCCTCAGCTGTATGGCCTTCAAGACTTTTTCACTCTTTTTTTATGTTCATGATTACTAGCGATATAGTAGGACAATCAGTGAAACCTTCTCCTTTGTCAAATTGTTTGTTTAAAAGTTATTTTGTGAACATGACAGAATCACCAATGAACAGCAGCAATTTTTGAACATGTAATCGTATTTGAACAGATACGTATTTTGAAACTGTGGAGTATGTGGTTAGTATTATTTCTCAGTGTCATTTAATGCCTCTGTAGCTTTACATAATTAACATCTAAGAGCCTTAATTATTTGTTAATACTCAGTAGATTCCCCTCTGCCCCCCCCCCCTCCCCCATTCTCTAGTAAGTAAAATGGCATCTACTTTAGCTCAGTCCCCTTTCCGTTGTGTTAAGAGTATATGGTTGCAGTTGTATACTTGGTTTCCATCTTTCTTGAAATTAACAGTAATAAGGCTGTTACAACAACATTTGCTAAATATACCCCTGAGTTTGTTTTTTTTTTTTTTTTTTTTGAGGGGGGGGGGGGGTGTATGTGTGTGTGTGTTGTTGTTGTTTTAGAATCGTAGAAGGATGGGTAACATGTACGATTTAAAAACAAGATGAGTAACATGTTACACCTTTCAGTGCCCTTTTAGCTGTCTTTGTTGTACAGTGTGTATAGTTTTTAAGAGTCGATATATCCTTCTGTTTATGATACGCAATGTGCATATCCTACAATTTACGCATATACATTCTTGTTTTTATGTTCAGATTTTCAGTCTGTGTGTACCATTTCCACTTTTGACCTCCCTCTCTATTTCTTTCATTTTACACACATGCGCTTGCGCACGCACGTGTGCTCACACACACACACACACACACACACACACACACACACACACATCATATACATGCAAGTCCAGTATCTGGTGTTGATGTTGTAATTATTTCTGCCCATTTTACTGCTGCTTGTAAAGATTGTGTGTCAGACGACATCCCCTGTTCATATTCCTGATTGTAAATTGTGATGAGTATAACTCCTAGTCCTCTTCGATCCAATTATTTCTTTGGTTTATGGTCTTTTTGTTTGATTTTTTTTTCCATTTTGTTTCTGAAGATGTACTTGATATTTCATGATATTTCATCGTACATGTTTCTGACAACACAGTAATCTCTCTTCCCTCATACATGGCTGGTATCAGTATTGTTCCCCTGTAATCATTTTTGTCTAGTTTCATTTGTGATTTGATGCTAGTAGGATATTAAGCCTGTTTTCGTTTTGTTTGGGGATATTGACTTTGGTTAGAAAGAAAGAAAATTTCCTTGATATCTGGGGAGTTTTTGTGGGTTTTAAAAAAAATTTTGTGATATTTTAAGATATATGTACTTTTGGGGAGGACTTACGTGGTGGAAAAGGACGTTAAACTCCCGAACACCCACTCCCCACTCCCTTTGCGGGACTGACGTAGAGAACACTTTTTTGTGTTCACTGACCTGTAAAATATGTCTCAGCTCTTCATTACACTGGATGAACAATTCAGCTGATATTATTTTTGTATAAACATGCATATCCCATATTCCTGCCTATGACATACAGTACTTGACTATAATCTAGATCTGCCATATCATCAGAAGATGTTTTGGGGGAAAATAAAAAAAATAAAAAAGGTGAAAACATTTGAAGAAGCAAAATCAGGTAGAAATAGACATAGATATGTTTGATTTGCAAATTAATGCAACATTACCTTCATCTTCTCAGTGTTTATAATTTTGACCATTCAAAATTTGGTAGAACACGGGAACTTCAAAGTGCTCCCCAAACCTACCCCCATTTATTTAAATTATTTACCCAGCTAAGTAGTTTTTCTTTCTATTCATCTAATATCATTATTGTTTTAATTTGTCGTGGTATTTGTGCGAGGATTCTTACGATCCCACGAAAAGGCACAGTTTTGCTCAAATGTGATTGTACACGTAGTACAGTTCATCATAGCCTTGCGTCCATTTTGGTTCTGCTGTTATTAATTTATGAGAGTCAACAGATGTCTTGTTGAGAGATGGATGCGCTTCGTTTTTTCTTTTTTGTAAAGGATGGGGAATGCGGGGAATTCATACTCAAAACTTGTCCATGTACCAAAAATAACTACCCTCCTACCACACACTTTTTGTATCCTCTCTGACTTCTAATCATGCGATTTTTTCGATTTATCAAAATCCAGTGCTCCAGTGTACATATTTGTTGTTCTTTTAAAAAGTAATCTTTCCATTCATTTAGAATCCCTGCTGCATATCCGCTTTGACTGTTAATTGTCTTCTTATCTCATTTCTAAACTCTGTGTATGGCTGTTCATTTCTCCTGAAAGGACTTTTACTATGTGCTGCTGAATAAATCATTGTGCTGTGTTAATTTCAAATCAGGGCTGGGTGTTTGTGTTGGCTCGTGCACGTGTGTGTGTGTGTGTGTGTGTGTGTGTGTGTGTGTTGGATCTGAATGGTAAATTACATTAAACAACTGAGCTGTGACAAAGGACCATTCAATCACAATCACAGTGAAAGGTACGAAAAATAATTCTGACACCCACGTCACCGCCGAAGCACAACTACGCTAAGCGCGCTAGCAGACGACACGTGCGAAATCGGAGGAGTAGTCGTTCTTGAACACAGAAACGAAGATTTATCGAGATCAACGGAAATGTGGATATCTACAGAAACAATATGCCGTGAAAATGCATGTGCTGCTGATATTTTTAAGAGTGCACTTTACCTTTCATCATGCCCCTTTTTCACGTGCGAATTTGACATGGACCGCACGAAACTCGAAGGGAGCATACTCTTAAAGAAAGCGCCTGCGCGTGCGCATGAGAGGTGGACGACTCGCAGTCGTTCCATACAGCCGGTTCCAGAAATCTAGAAAACGCCACTAACAAGCACGTCTTAGAGTATGGAATAATGGAGTCACCAGAGGATGGGAATCTTTTGTCTTCCACAAAGGATGATGCTGATGTAAAAGTAGGAAATGTGATTTTTTTTTTTTAATTTACGCTTCTATGTCCACAGTTGTTAGTTCGTCTGCTACAGCAGACAGACGCTATTCCAACACATTCATGTGAAGGAAACACACTGTGCACGTGTGGCAGATAATCGCTGGCAGTTTGCCTAGTACAACCGTTTATTAACATGCGAAACGGCTTTGCAGTTTGCCGTACGAGCGTGCATGCTGCTCGTTCGTACCGTCAGTTGCAATTTGATTGTGTTCATCCTACATGTACTGGTGTATCCCGTTGAACAATCAGTACAGGACATTTGCCACGAATATTGTCCACTGTGCCGTGAAAATGATAGAACATGTGTATGTCCACGTTGGTAAAGAAGTACATGCAACCAGACAATCTGAAAATGAATTGATCTATGAGTGACACATCTGATAGCACTGGCCCAAGGCCGTGACTATATAATTATATCATGCAAAAAGTTTGTACATGTACTGTTGTCTGTTTTGATGTTCACCCACCTTCACATTTATTGGAGTTTGATCTCACAACAGGTGTTTGAGAATGGGGGACTACAATCCAGTTCCTCTGACATTACGGATGGCTTTATGAGTCCGACTGCTAAACATGCTGATGCAGTCTGCCCCTGCTGCAATGCCAGTTTTTCTTCTGCAGAAGCTATGCTGGACCACATCAAAACCTCGTTGAGCAAAGTTCGTACATACAGGCAAGTTTTTAACGAAAATGAATAAGTTGTCACAAGGTAGTCGATCATAATTATTCCTGGCTCCTTACAGGGTTGTGATCTGTGCTTTTTTACATATGATCAGCTGTCTATATATATATTCATTAGTGCTGCTCAGTTAAAATAGTTTGCACCGACCGGCCCCCGTAGTGTAGTGGTTAGCACTTCGGACTATGGACCGGGAGACCCGGGTTCGAATCCCAGCCGAGGCAAGCGGGATTTTTCCTACCTAGGTCGGCTCCTACCCAGAGCGGGTGTGCTATGGGCCCAGTGGGGAGGCTGTTGCCACACAGCCGAGTTTCACCCACTTCACGGCTGCGACTTTGGGGGTGCTTCCCTTAGTATGACACGTCTTATGATGTGGATGATTACACGGCTGGCACCGCAGGTGCCGTAGTTCCCGGGCCTGGTTAATGCCGGGATATTTATGACAGGAAGCGTGGAATGCGGCCCTGTCCCGCAGTCCCAAACCACATGGACCTCCATAGCATCATCTTACTATCATCCTCATCTCCATCATCATGCATAATAAAAATTGTCCCAGCTTCCGAGTCCTCCGTGGATTCCACCCATGACCTGGGAGGAACACCACTGGAGCTGGCAAAGAGCTGGGGCAGCAAAAAAAAAAAAAAATTGTTTGCACCCTTGGTCTCACATCCGGCGAACTATACCAACACAACCACATTCATTTAGTATAGTTTGCCTGCTTAGTTTGGTGTAGGGTTAGGTTTAGGGTTGGGTTACCTTAGTACCTTGTGCAATCATTCTACGTTAGTGACAGTGATTATTTTCTACCAAGTTTAGTCATCTCACATCTGTCTTGTGTTGTTTTCACAGCTGCAGCACCTGCCTTCAAGAATTTGTCCTCAAGAGTGGTCTTCAAGAGCATCAGCAGACCGTCCATGGGCTGAAAGTTCAGACGCGAGTAATGTACAAGTGTGACGAATGTGACATGGAGTACACCTCCCCCTCCTATCTTTTTCGGCACAAAAACATTCACAAGGAGATCACGCGACAGCTTATTGCCAGAGGTGTTCTTCCTAAACCAACAGTCAGCAATGTCCTTTGTGGCATGAAAAACAAACCTGATGAAGAAAGATTGTTTGACATCAAAAGGGAACTTGAAGAGGGCCCTCCCCTCGTTTCTCGGTCGTCTGACTGTGATTCTTCAACATCTGTCAGCATGCAAGATGTTCCGGACGATTCGTTTGAAAATGAAGAACAACAGAAGGCCAGCGGGACTTGCCAAGAAAGGACAACCACTAAAAATCAAGTATCAGAACAGTGTCAGGGTGTGTGCAGAGAAACAAAGCTACGTAGCAGAAAGACGAGAAAAAATGTTGACTCGTTCATACCACAACCTGGTGAACTGAAGTCTGAGACAGCTGATTATGTTGATGAGAGCGATTTTGATAATGATGGTGATGTAATTGGAAATGATAACGTAGAGGATTACAACAGTTCTGAACTTCGCTGCCCAGACTGTGATGTGCCTTTCCACACACTCAACGGTCTCAACAGACATCGCAGGATCCATTTTGGCGCTGGCCGGAAAATCCAGTGTGTCTTCTGTACTGCCTATTTTGTGAGCAGTGCTTCAATGAATAAACATATGGCCAGGCAGCATCCGCAGCGAAAAAGGTGTAATTTCTATTTTGTAGCTGTGTGTAATTGTTTCATGTTGATAAAACTATATATACATATTAACTCTTTGACGACGGAGCGCAATTTCTGACACACGATTTCCTATAGGAAATCGTGTGTCAGAAATTGCGCTCCGTCGTCAAAGAGTTAAAGGAAGAAAAAAATGTTGATATGGATGTAGATCAACTGCCAGCAAAGCACTTGAAGTTAAGGGTGAGTGTGTCTGCCAGTAAAGCTTTCAGGGAAATGGGTGTGCAGGGGAGTTTTGGTCCAGGCTGGAAAGTAAGGAAGTATAATACATGTAGATCTATGATCCTAGACAGGGGGCACAACTTCGCTTGCAACTGATCTGCTCTGTTTTCATCTGTGTCGTCTTTTGTTTGTTTCACATTGTTACTGTACGTTTAGAACAAACATTTAATTTCCTCATGAGGGGTGAATAAAGTATTCTTATCTTATCTTCCCAGGGTTGTGAGGATATAGGAGAAACATAAATTAAAAAAAAATCATTGTGGCAGAAAATTTGATTGTTATTATTTTCTCTTATGACTGATGGGTAGCTTTCTGTGTGGTTTGTTTCAAGGTCAAACACCTCAGGCTTGTTTGCAGAGTCTAAACATGTAGATCAGAGGATGTGATTTTCTTTTTGTATATTTTTAAATAATTTTTTTATTTGCTTATTTCTTTTTCTTTTTTGTTATCCAGTACACGGCATCAGACTCCAAGCAGTTTTCCTTGCAGTGAACCAAACTGCTCCCTAGTTTTCCCGAGCCAGCACAGCCTCACACGCCACCGCTCAAAATTCCACGGCATCGATCGCTTCACCTCTGTGTCATGCCCCGAGTGTAACAAGAAGTTTCCAAACAAGTCGACCCTGGCTGTCCACGCTCGCATGCATAATGGGAGACGACCTTACAAGTGTGACCTTTGCCCCAAAGCTTTCCGTTGCTCCAGTAACCTTGTGCTGCACCGACGCGTTCACACTCAAGATCGCTTAGCCTGCAGTTTCTGTGACAAGTACGTGATGGGTGGGGTTGGGGTTAATTTATGTTTCTGATTTACAAAACACCTTGCCTGCCTCCGTCTGTCATTCCCCAACTCAACCCTGCTTCAAGTCCCATCTCTTTCGGGAAGCTTTTGATTAGTCTGTCACAATCGTGGGTGAGGGGGGGGGGGGGGGGGGGGTCAATACGGATTGTAGTTTTTTTTGTTTTTGGTGTATATGTGTGTTGGTGGGTCTGTTAAGCGCCTAGAGCTCATCAGAATAGGCGCTACCCAAAAAATCGTCACTGTTATTATTATTTATTATTGTTATACTACGAAATTAGTGTAAGAATGAAAACTCTCCGTGGATGATAGAGCCTTTAAATGGGTGAATAAACCCAGCTCAGTGTGGATCAAACTCGCGTATCACTGTGACAGCGACGAGCGTTGACACCCGTTCAGTAACACACCCACTGAAGACAGATGTGATATCTATTGAGCCACTGCTTACCCCTGAATAACTACAGTATAGTTTTAAGGGCAGGAACAGTCCTTGGAATTTGTACTTGACTAAACCTTTTCATGTTACAAATTTTACATTATTTACTAGCAGCATAAATTTCTTATTTCCCGCAGTAACATTTACTTGATACATGCGGCCATTGTTGAGTAATTTTGTCACAGAAGGAAATCAGTGTTCTCTGTGATTCGAAACTACAAGGTCCCTGGAACCCTCTCTCCATATTTTGTAGGGTCCTTTTGTAAATTTGGAGGGTCCATACATCAGATTCTGATTCTGTCTGTTAGTGTTACGCACAATGGCTCAGTGGAAACGCGATGCTGCAAGTGTCCACTGCTAGTTACAGATCGCTTTTTGTTCATCGAGTTTCCGGGAGAGAGTTGGAAAAATGTTGTTGGTCACGGCGGGACCAAAAATGTGCATCCCCTGTGATGCGCTGTTCTCAAATTTGTGCGTCAGTTTAATAGTTTTGTGCGTACAGATATGCACACCCGTGCGCAATCGGGAACACTGGACATAAGAGGCTATGCAGAGGGGTAGAAGGTTAGGAATAGATTTTCGAGATCATGTGACGGTTGCGGCTGCCACAGGTAGTTCAGTCCTGTATGATGCATCTGTTGCGACTTAATTGTCATGATGAAGAAATGTGTAATATAGAATAGTGATGGCATGTGCTTGCAGAGAATTCAACTTCCCAAGCAGCCTCCAGCGCCACCTGCGGTCGAAACACACAGGAGAGAAACCTTACGTGTGTGAAGTGTGTGGACTGGCTTTCCCTGCTCACGACTCACTCACCCGACACTGTGTGACTGTTGGCCATGGGTGAGGATGTCTTCTGTGCGTGAATTACTGACTGCTTCATCAGATGATCTGTAAATTATTTGACTGTAGGAATGTGTCTGCCTGTCCATAACAGGGGCGGTCGGTAGTCTAGTGGTTAAGACTTTGTCACCAGTGCGAGAGTTCAGGTTCGAGTCCCACTCAGGGTGAAGAATTGTTCTTTTTCGTATGTGGCACCATTCATTCGGGCCAACCGTTGGGGTTCTCTCTGGATACTCTGGCTTCCTCCCCCCTCTGCTTTGGAAATGTTCAGCCCACAAAATGAAAAAATAAATGCAATTCTAAAATTCAGAAAGTTAAATTGCTGAGCTGGCCCTTCATACCACCTGATTGTAATGTGTTCAGTAAGTGAGAAAATGCATGTAATTCACGTGAGCGTGCGTGTTGGGTTTAGCTCGCAGCGCTTTGAGCCAAATATTTGGGATAAAGCGCCTATATTAAATGCAATTATTATTATTATCATTATAAGAGCATGTATGCCAAGAAAAGCAGTTCATTGTCCCCTGTGGTGCAGAAACAATAAGACACATGTCCACCTTTGTAACAAAGTAATAAAGCATATAAAATATAAATCGGTCTATGACTGATGTCAGACGTGGATATCAGGAGCTGCCAGTAATCCCAAAGAAGTTGCTAATGAATTTTTTCTTGTGTTCTGCAGGAGACTGGCCTCGCCACCAAAATACTCCTGCAACACCTGTGGGAAAGCTTTCAAGACGCTGTACGGCATCACCACTCACCGCTCCAGCCTCGGTGAGGGAGGGGGCTGCCGGGGGACAACAGGGAAGCAGAAACTGATGTGTGAGGTTTGCGGCCACGAGTTCTCGTCCAAGGTCACGCTAAAAAGTCACATGGTGACCCACACCAGTGACCGTCCTTTCAAGTGCCGAATGTGTGAAGCTACGTTCCGCCACTACAAATCCAGGTTGGTATTTGGTGGATTGAGGCAAGGTCAGAAGAGGTCTTAGTTTCTTGCTACAGTGGGTCTTTTTTTTTTTGTCTTTTTTTTTTAACTACATGTACTTTATTGTCCCTTTCGGGAAATTTGGGCTGCTTCCCCCGGGGGAAGCGCGTCGCCGCGGTGCAGCGCCACCCAATACCTATCCTTTATTATTTTTATTTTTTTTTTTTTTACAATTTTGCTGGGGGAGGAAAGCTGGATAACCCGGAGAGAAACCCCAAATGAGCAGCCCAGCAGACAGGAAAAATCGGTACAAGCTCGACCTGGGCTCGAACCCACGCTTCATCGCTGTGACATTGGTGGCGGCCGTTGAGTAGCGCAGCGGCTAAATCTGACATGCTGCCTATTAGACCACCGCTCACCCACCTCATCCGCTTGTTCAAGTTTTATGTGTCCAGATCAGGGGAGAGCCAGACTTAGCCTTGTACCTTTAATGGCACATAGGGTTGCTTCTAGTCACAGCTAGTTACACCCATATGTGGTGTAAATAGACGTTAACTCGTTGCTGAACTTGACTGCACGCTGTGGAATTCCCCAGTGACCTAGGCACTGTGTGTGTGTGCACAACGCTTGCGAACTGGGCGATTATAGGAATTTTTCGATTTGTTTGAAAGAAGTCTTCCTCAGATTTCCTAATCATGTTTGGTATTGTTTGAAAGATAATTATTAGCACTTTTACGGAAAAATATTTTTGACTGGAAAAAAATTGGGCATAGCAGCCACAGCGAGAGCAGAGATAACATGGGTTGTGGGTGTCATCACGCGTCAGCGCTTGGGGTCTAGGTGTGTGGTTGGAGGTGGTATGCAAGAGCTCTGCACAACGCTTGGTGCATGGTCATGAAAAAGTTAAACCATCAAATAAACAACAACCATGTGCGCATACATACGTGAGAGAGAGAGAGAACTTTTTGGTGCAGGATTCAACCGTCACGTTTAACAACAGTCCTTTTCTGTCTGTGGCAAGGTACAACCACGAGAAGACACACACTGGAAAGAAGGAACACGTGTGCTCCACATGCGGGAAGAGCTTTTATCAGAAATCAAATCTGGTCATTCATACCTACACCCACTCCGAGGAGCGAAACTGGAAATGCAAGTGGTGCAGTAAAGCCTACCCGAGCGAGCAAGGGTTGCGTCGACATGAGAAGGCTCACATCGATCTAAAGCCTTACAAGTGTTCTCTCTGCCCAGCAGATTTTAGGTAAGTCAGCAGTGGGTTACCGGCACCCGTAGTGTAGTGGTTAGCACTTCGGACTATGGACTGGCAGACCCGGGTTCGAGTCCCAGCCGAGGCAAGCGGGATTTTTCCTACCTAGGTCGGCTCCTACCCAGAGCGGGTGTGCTGTGGGCCCAATGGGGAAGCTGTTGCCACACAGCCGAGCTTCACCCACTTCACGGGTGCAACTTTGGGGGTGCTTCCCTTGGTATGACACATCTTATGATGTGAATGATTACATGGCCGGCACCACAGGTGCCGTAGTTCCCGGGCCTGGTTAATGCCAGGATATTTTATGACAGGAATCATGGAATGCGGCCCTGTCCTGCAGTCCCAAACCACACGGACCTCCATATCATCATCTTACCATCATCCTCATCTTCATCATCATGCATAATAAAAAATGCCCCAGCTTCCAAGCCCTCCGTGGATTCCACCCATTACCTGGGAGGAACACCACTGGAACTGGCAAAGAGTTGTGGCAGCAAAAAAAAAAAAAAAAAAAAGTCCGGAGTGGATTTACACCATCTCCGCCAGCCTCTCTGGAATGCAGCACTGCTCTGTGTCGGGTGTCTTCTGGCTGACTGCGGCCTCTGTAACTTCTGAACAAAACCACCAATTAATTTTTCTGAAATGGTGGCAAATCAGATAGTAGTTTTAGAGGTGAATATTTGTGTAGCTCCAACTACTCCTATGAATTTTGAAAAAGGCCTTTGTCTCTCAAAATAAAAGGGCATAAAACTCTACGCACCATGCTTGCTGAAATGTTCGATCGGCGTTCATCTCCATGCACGCCAAAATGCAAGATTGGCACTGAAAGGGTTAAGGGGTTTCTTAAATTACATGTAAAACAGTTTTGCTTAGTCCTAGTTCTGTTTCACCCCTCACAATATCGGAACTGCCAGTCAGAATTGAAAGGATATATTTCAAGCAGAGCCTCATTTCGTCTCTCAAGGGGCGGATTAGTGGCAGTACATGTGAGTGAGATGCATTTTTTAGTTTTGTTTTGTCCTTACAGTGGCAGTACTGATATTTTTTAGTGAAGCGAGTGCGTGCTTTGCCTTATATAACATAGAAAGTTTTGCTTGTAAAGTTGAGAGTAACGGTGAACTTGCAAACTTGGCTTGCAAATTACTAAAACGTAAAATTAATTGTCAGTGTGCTTACGTGTCAGAGCACCGTGATCATAACGCAGTGCTTCCAAGCACTTACATGTGTCATGAGTATGACAAGTCTGTTGCCATGGTTACAGATTAGCTCACCGCCTCACCATGCATCTTAATAACCATCGCCGCAAGGCCACCCGCGGACTGGGCACAGCTACTGGGTCAAGGGGAAGGACGAGAAGAGTCACTGAGTTACCAGCAGAAAAGTCTCAAGGGATAAATGACACGCTTTCCAGTGACACTGAGGATCATCCTTACAAAGGTTAAGGTCGTGGGAAGGACAGCACACCTGTGAATTTGGAAGATAATTCGTTAAGAGGGAGAGGATGACGTGAAAAGATGCAAGGCACAGCAGTTGGCAGTGGGGATTGGTGTTTGTATTTTAAAGAACATTTTTTTTTTTCCACCTGCTTTCATCCTGTCTACACTACACCAGAAATCCAAGATGAAGTCGATCTATGTGTTTCAGTTAATCTGTGCCATAGGAAAAAATTCTAAAGTTGCCGATACCTTGTTGCACGCAGCTGTTTTGCTCACACTAAAAGTTTCGCATGAAGTTTTACTTATTCATTTTCAGTGATAGCTGTGTTTGATACAGTTGTCCTTTCTGGGATCAATTAAGTATTTTTGAATTTTGAGTTGTGTCATTTGGTGCCAGTACAGCCGATTATTTTATGATTTTTTTTTTTTTTTTTTTTTTGGGGGGGGGGTGCTTTTTCTGTTGAATTGTAGGGCTCCTGCAATTACGTTATTCAGGTATTTCAGAGTTTTTTCTTTACAGTTTCAGTTCAGATACAATTTCTTTTTAATGTAACATCTGTTCAGATACTTGTATTTATTTATTTACATATTTATTTATTTTTGGCATAAAGCTATAAAAATGTGTTAATGGCACCCTTTTTTGTTTGTACACATACCCTGTGTGTGTGTGTGTGTGTGTGTGTGTGTGTGTGTGTGTGTGTAATAGAGAGATGGGGGGGGGGGGGATATAGTATACTCAAAACGCCTGGGATGAGTCCACCATCAAAACTGGAGGTAGGGATAGCTTCTTCAAGGGTTGAACTGTACTCACTTCAGCTTGCTTTTCACTGTGTGAAAATTGCTCACTATACTATTACATCAAGGACAAGGACAGTTTCAATGGATGGGGGCGGGAAGGTGTGAACAGTACTCACCTGGGCGGGCCCACTATCGAAATAGGCATATATGAAAACGTGCGTATAGGGTCCATGAACTACCTGCGACTGGTCACGCGCTACGCGCGACTGGTCATGAACGACGCGCGGCTGGTCATATGCGACGCGCGGTTGGTCATATGCGACGCGCGGTTGGTCATGCGCTACCCGCGATTGGTCATGGGCTACCCGCGATTGGTCATGCGCTAACCGCGATTGGTCATGGACTACCGCGACAACTAGCGACTGGTCATGAACGACGGGCGACGGGCGACCGGCCGTGATATTGGTCATGCGCGACGGGCCGTGATATTGGTCATGCGCGACGGGCCGATATTGGTCATGCGCGACGGGCCGTGATACCAACTGCGCTCGGTATAGAAAAGTGTAGAATAGAAGAACCACTACTTCGCCTACTTCTTCCTTGACTCAAGACATGTACAACGGTGGGAGTAATGGGGGGGGGGGGGGGCGTGGGGGGCGGGTGCAGTAACTAAGCAAGGTTGTTACCATCTGTATGTGATTGGTTAAAACTCAATCAGTCTTGCACCCCCCCCCCCCCCCCCCCCCGTCAGTCACCCTTCACACCAGTCTGTGTCTGTTGATTGGTCAAAGCTCATACGTCAATCAGTCTTAGTTTTGAGACACCGGGTATTGAGGCGTGTAAGGGCCACCGCCTGTCTCGACGTGACGTCAAACAAAAGACAGAGCACGTGCCCGCCCATAGTATCGCACCTGGGAAGAGCTCCACAAATCACTGGGGAGGGGGGGTGGGTGCTGGTGGGCGATCGGTCATGCGCGACTGGTCATAAGCGGCTGGCTGGCGCTTTGTCTATGATGCCGGCGACTTCAAACAAAAGACAGAGCTCACAGCCCCACAGCCTTTGCCGTATCACAGTCGCCAGTAATAACCCAACAGCAGCCGATTGGCGCCAGGCACTTGGTACACCCCCCCCCCCCCTTCCCACCAGTAACCCCCACACACACACCCGGCGAGCAATTACACGGCGTTAAACGGCAAGTCATCGGCACGTGCCCAAAGCCTGGGGACCTATGCATGGACACAACCTTCCGTAGGCACAGCCTAAACGCCAAGTCTCAGACTTGGCAGTCTCGGTCTAAATTTCTCGCGCAACCGCTATGCATGGACGCGGACAACAGCCCAGACAACCAAGTCTCAGACTTGAAGTCGGCCTACGTGACGTCATCTACTTTATCTAAATTTAGAGTGTGGGATTCCGGTATTCCCCAGCCAATTGTGAGAGTACGCATGCGCATGTGTTCAACGAGACAGCCCAGCGCCGCGGGAAAGGAACAGCCAGCGGGATACTTACTTACTTACTTAGGCCCCTGGCTCCACGTGGAGCATAGGCCATCGACAACCCTTCGCCATCGCACTCTGTTCTGGGCTATTCTTGCCACTCCAGTCCAGTTGGTACCCTGCTTATATAACTCTGCCTCAGTGTCCCGCCTCCAGCTGTTGCGAGGCCGGCCTCTCTTCCTTTTCCCCTGTGGGTTCCATGTCAGGGCTTGGCGTGTGGTGCTGGATGCTGGCTTCCTGAGGGTGTGTCCAATCCAGCCCCACTTCCTCCGCAGGATCTGCTTGGACGCTGGTTCCTGCCCTGCTCGCTCCCACAGCTCTTCGTTCCGGATCTTCTCTGGCCATCGGATGTTGAAGATGCGCCTCAGACAGGTGTTGAGAAATGTCTGGATCTTCTGCTGCATCGTCTTCGTTGTCCTCCATGTTTCGCATCCGTAGAGCAGAACTGACTTCACGTTGGAGTTGAAGATGCGAAGTTTGGTTCTTATGCTGACAACTTTGGATGCCCAGATGTTCTTCAGCATGACCATTGCTGCCCTTGCCTTGCCGATTCTGGCTGTGACGTCTCGGTCTGTGCCTCCCTGTCCATCAACCACACTCCCCAGGTAGACAAAGGACTCTACCTCCCTGATGAACTCTCCACCGACTGTGACTGGTGTGTTGGCAGTGGTGTTGATCTTCATCAGCTCGGTTTTCCTCCTGTTGATCTTGAGCCCTGTTCCGGCTGATGTGGCTTCCAGGCATGTAGTCTTGTCCTGCATCTGGCTGTGGCTGTGAGACAGGAGCGCCAGGTCGTCCGCAAAGTCGAGGTCATCCAGCTGCGTCCAGAGTGTCCACTGTATCCCGTTTTTCCTGCCTGTTGTGGTGGTCTTCATGATCCAGTCGATGACCAGGAGGAAGAGGAACGGGGACAACAGGCATCCCTGGCGGACTCCGGTCTTCACCTCGAAGCTTTCTGACAACTGGCCGGCATGGGCAATCCTGCAGCTCATGTCTTTGTAGGTGCACTGGATCAGGGAGATGATCTTCCCGGGAACTCCATAGTGCCTTAGCAGCTTCCACAGCGCCTCTCTGTCTACACTGTCGAAGGCCTTCTCATAGTCTATGAAGTTGATGTAGAGGGGGGAGTTCCACTCCAGTGACTGCTCAACGATGATGCGTAGGCTGGCGATCTGGTCAGCGCAGGACCTGTTCCTGCGAAAGCCCGCCTGCTGGTCTCGGAGCATAGGGTCGACTGCCTCCCTCATTCTCTCCAGTAGAATTCTGTTGAGAACCTTGCCTGGCACTGACAGGAGCATGATCCCTCGGTAGTTGCTGCAGTCCCTGAGGTCCCCTTTCTTTGGCAGCTTGATGACGATCCCTTCTTTCCACTGGGCTGGCACCTCTTCCTTCTCCCAGATCTTGCTGAATAGGCTGTGCAGCATGTTGACGGCTGTCTCTGTGTCTGCTTTGATGGCTTCTGCTGGTATCTCGTCCGGCCCTGCAGCTTTCCCATTTCTCAGTGTCATGATGGCTTTCCTGATCTCCGCCTTAGAGGGCTTGTCGCAGTTGATGGGTAGTTCTGTCTCAGCTGGCGGGATGTCTGGTGGTGTTTCAGGGATGGGGCGATTTAACAGCTCCCTGAAGTGTTCTGCCCATCGCTTCAGCTGTTCCTCAGTTGTTGTCAGTGGGTGCCCGTTCTTGTCCTTCACTGGTTTGTCTGTCTGCTGAAATTTGCCCGCGAGCTTCTTGGTCACCTGGTACAGGTCTTTTAGGTTCCCTTGTCCAGCTGCTTCCTCTGCTTGATTGGCCAGGTCGTCGATGTAGTCCCTCTTGTCCTTTCTGGTGCTCCTCTTCACTTCTCTGTCAGCTGCTGTGTATTCTTCCTGTGCCTTTGCCTTAGCTCTTCTTGTTCGGCTCGTGTTCAGTGCAGTTTTCTTCTTTTTCCTAACTTCCAGCTTCTGGATGGTATCAGCAGAGATCCATTCCTTGTGTTGGGTCTTTCTCTTGCCAAGGACCTCTTCGCATGTGTCGTGCCAGAGTTTCTTGCTGTGTTCCCACTGTGTCTCGATATCCATTCCACTGTCTTCTATCAGGTCTTGCAGTGGCTGGAACCTGTTGGAAAGGCTGGTCCGGAATGCTGCTTGTGTCTCTGTGTTCCTGAGTAGGCCAACGTTGTACCTGGTCTGTGTGTTGTTGGCGTTGGTGTGTCTCTTAAGCCGAAGTCTCAGTGTTGTTGCAAGAAGGTGGTGGTCTGATGATACATCGGCACCCCTCATCACGCGCACATCTCGCCACGATCTCCTGAACTTCCGGCTGATGCAGATGTGATCAATCTGGTTCTCCGTGACATGGTCCGGCGATCTCCATGTGGCCTTGTGGATGCGCTTGTGTGGGAAGATGCTGCCTCCTATCACTAGCTGGTTCAGGGCACAAAAGTCTGCAAAGCGCTCGCCATTTTCGTTCATCTGTCCCAGTCCGTGTGTTCCCATGGTGTTCTCATAGCCTGTGTTGTCTGATCCAATCTTGGCGTTGAAGTCTCCCATAAGTATGGTCATGTCCTTGGCTCCTCCTCTATCTATCACTGTCTGCAGTTGTTGGTAGAAGTCATCTTTTTTCTCCTCTTCCGCATCATTGGTGGGAGCGTAGCACTGGATGATGTTCAGCTTGATGTCTTTTTTCTTGGTGATGAATTTGGCTGTAATGATGCGGGAGTTGACAGGTTCCCAGCCGATGAGTGCCCGCTGTGCCTCCGGTGCCAGCATCAGGGCCACGCCCTCAGTGTGGGGGGCTCCATCCTCTGTGTGTCCCGAGTACAGCAGTTGCTCTCCCGATGAAAATCTCAGCTGTCCTGTCTGTAGCCACCTTGTCTCACTCAGTCCCAGTACTCCTATCTTGTAGTTCTTCATCTCTCTTGCTACTTGTATGGTCCTTCCTACTTCATACATTGTCCTGATGTTCCATGTGGCTACTCTCGTCGTTGTCCTGGGTGTTAGAAGGGGGGTCGGCCTTGCAGCTTCCTTTCGGCTTTCACTGCAATGCGTCATAGGTCTCCGGGATGGAGACCCTTCCTTGCCCAGGTGAATGTTTTGGTTTGTTGCTGTCGATGCTTCTGTAACGTTATGTTTTTTACAGGTAGGGCTGTTAACCCTACGCAAACCCGTTTAGCCTCTTGGAGAGGTGGTCCACATTCGTCTGACCTCTACCCTTCGACCTGTCCAGCTTGGGTGACCCTGCCAGGAGCACGTGCTCCCGCTGGCGTAGCTCTCTGGGTCATTGAGGTACACAAGCCACTACCCCACGACAAGGGTTGGACCATGTAGGGAGCCAGCGGGATGCCTTACGCAATACACACCGCGCGCGGGCGGTCAGTCGGCCGGTACATGTGGCAGACTTACCCACCACGCGGCACTGTGCATCAGTTTCTGCGAGTCAAGTTGAACCTCGGGCCGGACTCAGACGTAAAAATACTGAACAACAGAAATAAAGGGGAATATTACTTACGGAATGGATGACATACTCCCATATCACCTCTCAAGGAAGGTGAGCAAACTAAATGCAGACATCTTTGGTGAGACTGGCACAGCGCAGGTCACAGTGACATGCTGACCGGATCGACTGAGCCACTGATGAGAGTGCCATATGCAAAACAGTACACACCAAAGACACTCGCAGTATAGTACATATACCCGTAAAACACGATCTAGGCCTTGGCATAGTCGAATGAAACTCCACAACACCGAAAAACGCCATGCTGATTGTCGTTTAGGCCGAGCCTACGGCATTTAGGCCGCCGATTTCGCGTGACTAAATCGGGGCTGTTTAGGCTGCCGTTTAGACCCTGACTACCCCGTTGTCTGTGTCCATGCATACCGATTTCCGAGATTTAGTCAGAGCCTACGAATTTAGGCAGGGCCTACGCGTTTAGGTCGTGTCCATGCATAGGTCCTTCCTGTCCATCTGATTAGTCTCTCCCAAGTGGCGGGGCCATTAAACACCAGACGAAGCATAACAATACTTCACACTTCAGCCGCTCAACAGAGTCTAAGCTCTAGGCTGATTGACATGTACTTCGACGCGTCTTGGGAAACATACTCTTCCGTGTAAGCCAATCAGAGCAATGCAAGTCACGCAACATGGGTGTCAACCAGTACTGGGATGACCGCCCGCCGATAAGGTGTGTTTTTGTGGTTGCCAATCATGGTCAATCCTTGCTTGACAACACGTATGTCTCCATACAAACAGAGTTGATGTGTATTGTGGTGTTATCAAATACAATAGACCTAAAGCTGCTCCGCACATCACTGGCGCCTTTCTGACTGGCTCACACGGAAGAGCGTCGCCCCCGTGTGTGTAAGTGCATGTCAATCAAGTGGTGGCGCCTTTCTGATTGGCTCAAACGGAAGAGCATCGCCCGTCAATCAAGCGAGATTAGCACGCGTTGTTTTCTCACGGCGCACTTCTGGGGACCTATGCATGGACACGACCTAAACGCGTAGGCCCTGCCTAAATTCGTAGGCTCTGACTAAATCTCGGAAATCGGTATGCATGGACACAGACAACGGGGTAGTCAGGGTCTAAACGGCAGCCTAAACAGCCCCGATTTAGTCACGCGAAATCGGCGGCCTAAATGCCGTAGGCTCGGCCTAAACGACAATCAGCATGGCGTTTTTCGGTGTTGTGGAGTTTCATTCGACTATGCCAAGGCCTAGATCGTGTTTTACGGGTATATGTACTATACTGCGAGTGTCTTTGGTGTGTACTGTTTTACATGGCACTCTCATCAGTGGCTCAGTCGATCCGGTCAGCATGTCACTGTGACCTGCGCTGTGCCAGTCTCACCAGTCTAAAGATTTCTGCATTTAGTTTGCTCACCTTCCTTGAGAGGTGAAATGGGAGTATGTCATCCATTCCGTAAGCAATATTCCCCTTTATTTCTGTTGTTCAGTATTTTTACGTCTGAGTCCGGCCCGAGGTTCAACTTGACTCGCAGAAACTGATGCACAGTGCCGCGTGGTGGGTTGGGTCTGCCACATGTACCGGCCGACTGACCGCCCGCGCGCGGTGTGTATTGCGTAAGGCATCCCGCTGGCTGTTCCTTTCCCGCGGCACTGGGCTGTCTCGTTGAACACATGCGCATGCGTACTCTCACAATTGGCTGGGGAATACCGGAATCCCACACTCTAAATTTAGATAAAGCAGATGACGTCACGTAGGCCGACTTCAAGTCTGAGACTTGGTTGTCTGGGCTGTTGTCCGCGTCCATGCATAGCGGTTGCGCGAGAAATTTAGACCGAGACTGCCAAGTCTGAGACTTGGCGTTTAGGCTGTGCCTACGGAAGGTTGTGTCCATGCATAGGTCCCCTGGGTTTATGATTGAGGCTGTGCGTCGTGATTCAAGCTGCTCTGTGTGTGTGTGTGTGTCAGTGTGTGTGTGTGTGTGTGTGTGTCAGTGTGTGAGTGTGTGTGTGTTTCCCATAACGACCGTTTTTGTTCAGTCCCGTGGGCGGTCTCCTAAACGAAACGAAGGAAAGCACACACAATACTACACACCTCTCTCTCCCTCGGGCACACAAACACTCAAATGTGCGCAACAGTGTCAGACTGCAGTCAGAGAAAATTTATGTAAGTGATGTGTGGCAAGTCAATATTTTAAATGCATTCTCTCTCTCTCTCTCTCTCTTCCGCACGCGGAAGGTGAAGAAAGAGTCACCCTGCAGCAAGAGAAATTAAAAAAAAAAAATAGTGTTGTAGGGCAGTCACACAATAACAATCAATGTCTTTACTAGGGTGTAGCAGAGTAGTGGTGTAGCAAGTGGGGTGTGGCAGTGTAGTAAGTGGGGTGTAGTGGTGTAGTAAGTGGGGTGTAGTGGTGTAGTACATGTAAATGGTGTGTAACAACACACATTTATATATGGATGAATCGTGGCAGGGGTGAAGTGTCTCACTCCAGGTACGTGTCAATCAACTTCGTCTTTAACACCCGGCCTTGATCGACCAAAGGCGCCAACCTGTTGTTCGTGTCAGTCAACACCTCAGTTTTCAGAACACTCACTCTCACTTAACTGGTGGGGCTGCTCGCCTCACGAAGTCACGATGCGCCCGACAACTACGAGAACACAAATCCCCTACCATTTGAAGCACAGAACCAGCAGATGGGTAAGTTATTGCCCCCCCCCCCTCCCCTTTACTGTTAGTTAGTGTGTTGGGGGGGGGGCTTGCTTACTGAACCCCCCCCCCCCCAACACACACACACACACACCTCCCGCTCAGTGATTTGTCAAGCTGTGTATGATGCTGTGAGCGGGCACGCGCTCTGTCTTTTGTTTGAAGTCTCGGCGAGACAGGCGACTGCCCTACTTGGAGGACAAGTACACGCCTCAATACCCGGTGTGTGAGCTTTGACCAATCAACAGACACAGACTGGTGTGATGGGTGACCGACAGGACCAAGACTGATTGACGTATGACTATGATACGTCAAACAGACACAGATGGTTAAAGCTCAGGGAAAATGAGCTTGCTTAGCAACCACCCCTCTAACACCTCCCTCCCCCCAATTACTCCCATGGTTGTATATCTTTAGACAGTTAGTGTGCTTTTTAATTTTCTAATACGAGGGAGAAGTA
The DNA here is from genome assembly GCA_018292915.2 of Batillaria attramentaria. Classification (NCBI taxonomy): domain Eukaryota; kingdom Metazoa; phylum Mollusca; class Gastropoda; family Batillariidae; genus Batillaria; species Batillaria attramentaria. The sequence continues at coordinate 434,840 of JACVVK020000164.1, forward strand.
GGCGAAGTGGTGGTTCTTTTATTCACGTGTATGTGTGTGTGTGGTCCCGGCACTACATTAACACCCCCCCCCCCCCCCCCCCGCTTCCACCTGTCCTCATGTTCTGCTTTTAATTTTTTTTTTTTTTTTGCCCACAGGAGTTTGCTTACTGCACCACCAGCCCCCCCCCCCCCCACCCCCACCAGTGATTTGTGAAGCTCTTCCCAGGTGCGACACTATGGGCGGGCACACGTGCTCTGTCTTTTGTCTGACGTCACGTCGAGACAGGCGACGGCCCTTACATGCCTCAATACCCGGTGTGTCAACACTAAGACTGATTGACGTATGAGCTTTGACCAATCAACAGACACAGACTGGTGTGATGGGTGACTGACAGGGCCAAGACTGATTGACGTATGAGTTTTAACCAATCAGACACAGATGGTAACAACCTTGCTTAGTTACTGCAACCCCCCCCCCCCCACGTCCCCCTCCACCCCCCCCCCTTACTCCCACCGTTGTACATGTCTTGAGTCAAGGAAGAATTAGGCGAAGTGGTGGTTCTTCTATTCTATACTTTTCCGAGCGCAGTTGGTATCACGGCCCGTCGCGCATGACCAATATCACCCCCCCCCCCCCCCCCAGTGATTTGTGAAGCTCTTCCCAGGTGCGATAATATGGGCGGGCACATGCTCTGTCTTTTGTTTGACGTCACGTCGAGACAGGCGGCGGCCCTTACACGCCTCAATACCCGGTGTCTCAAAACTAAGACTGATTGACGTATGAGCTTTGACCAATCAACAGACACAGACTGGTGTGTTTTAACCAATCACATACAGATGGTAACAACCTTGCTTAGTTACTGCACCCCAGCCCCCCGCCCCCCCCCCCCCCCCCCCATTACTCCCACCGTTGTACATGTCTTGAGTCAAGGAAGAAGTAGGCGAAGTAGTACGAACATCGCTATGCTGAAGGCGCGTCAAAGAAAGCAGACTCTGCTCTTGCCACAACCCTGGCAAGAGAGAAGATTGAACAGCGCTTCTCCCAGCACCTGAAAATCTACACGGACGGCTCTGTCCTAGATTCAGGAGAGGTTGGGTGCGCCTTTGTGATCCCAGACCTTGGAATCACAAGACGCTACAAACTCAACGCCGGGTTAAGCATCTTCTCAGCAGAGATGTATGCAATCCTCATGGCCTGCACGTTTGTTAACGACATGCCAAACCCCCCGCTGGGGGCGGTCATTCTGTCCGACTCCAAGTCCTCACTCCAAGCCCTAGAGAGAGGGGGCACGAGGAACAGGAGTGATGTACAAAGCGAGATCCTCTTCCTGGCCCATCAGATCATCACGAAGGGAACCGCCCTAGCCCTCATGTGGCTACCCTCCCACAGCGGGATCAGGGGAAATGAGCTGGCCGATCGCGCGGCCCGGGGTGCTACCGGCGATGGCATGGAAGCAAAACTACCCCAGACACTCAGTGAAGTGAAAAGTAAGATACAAAGAGCGGCCCACACTCTCAGGGAGAGGAAACTCCGTGCACTGTGTGAGGAAAATGGCTGGGTCCACCTCCCGGGTGGCCAAAACCACGTGCCACTTTTCCCGCGCAGGCACTCTGCAGTCATCTGCAGAATACGCACACTGTGCTGCGCACACACATGGAGTAACGACCTCTGCCAGTGTGGGCAGCCCCCAGACGTCCGCCACATTGTAAACGGATGTGATGGCCTGCCCGCAAACCTCCAGCCGGTCTGGGACCTGAGAGACAGATACTCACTGAAGACGGTAGACTTCCTCAGGCCACACCAAGCCCTAGGTGATAGGCCAATGAGAACCCTGGCCGACGCGATCGTCAGATCAGATCTGACAAAATGGTTCTAATACCAAAGAGCGAGGGGACACCCCGGCTATGATCTAAAGGCAAAAGTACGGATGACAGAACAGACTGAGGCACTGAAAAACAAACTCAGACCAGGCTTCTGAAAGCCAAGCAGAGATCCTCTGACGTTGCCCAAAGCTAAGCAAATCAGCCCACACTCACCCCAAAGACACTTGCCCAGCCAAGCAGCCAAAGACACATGCCAGGAACAACTTGTCCTTAAAAGCCAAAAGCCATAGGACGTAAAGCAAGCTAATGATGATGGCGAAGTAGTGGTTCTTCTATTCTACACTTTTCTATACCGAGCGCAGTTGGTATCACGGCCCGTCGCGCATGACCAATATCGGCCCGTCGCGCATGACCAATATCACGGCCCGTCGCGCATGACCAATATCACGGCCGGTCGCCCGTCGTTCATGACCAGTCGCTAGTTGTCGCGGTAGCCCATGACCAATCGCGGGTAGCGCATGATCAATCGCGGGTAGCCCATGACCAATCGCGGGTAGCGCATGACCAACCGCGCGTCGCATATGACCAACCGCGCGTCGCATATGACCAGCCGCGCGTCGTTCATGACCAGCCGCGCGTAGCGCGTGACCAGTCGCAGGTAGTTCATGGACCCTATACGCACGTTTTCATACCTCAAATAGGGGTGGTAAGGGAATCCTTGAACCACTAGATTGGACTAGTCCACTGTCAAAACGGGTCATTTATGGACATGACACAGGACTTCGGAAGAGCCCATTTGCAACACAAGGGAAGAAGTCACAAGAAAAAGCTGTGGACCAGTCTACAGTGCTCACATGGACGGGTCCACTATCAATTTGGGGGTGGGAAAACGGAGGTGAATGAGTCCACCATCTCTATGGGTATGTTTGTTATTACACAGAGCTCGGGTGAGTCCAATTTCGAAACAGAGGGGTGGGAGGGACCACATTACACTAACCTTAACAGTAAACTTTAGGGACCAGTCTACTGTAAAATGGGGGGGGGGAGGGTTCTGGCATTGGGAGTGCTGATTCTTCAAGACTGGTGTGAACAGTACTCACATGGACGAGTTTCTGTTGGGGAAACAGAGGGGTGGAAGTTTTTTTTTTTTTTTTTTAAATATCTCTGGGTGGGTAGAATGCAGATGTGGGTGGGCAAATGGATGAGTTCACTATCCAAACAACAAGGTAAAAATGCAAGAAATCTCACAAGAAAATCTCCCAGGACGAGTCCATTATTAACTTGGATGTAAGAATGGGGGGAGGAGTGATGGTTGAGTTGAGGAGTCCACTTTCGGAATAGAGGGGTAGTCGAAGGAAAGAATTTTATCCAAAAAATCGCAGGAGTCTGCTGTAAAATGTGTATGGGGGTGGTTCCTGGGAAAAACTTTTAAGTGGACGAGTCCACTATTGAAACAGCTAGGTAAAACGGAAGAAATCTCCCAAGAAAAGCTTCTAGGACGAGTCCATTATTGATTTGGGGTGGCAGGAATTCTGGAGAAACGCATGAGTGGATGAGTCCACTATTGAGGTACACGGGTGGAAGGAAAGAAACGTTGGACGATTCCAATTTGAAACCGAGGGGTGGAAGGACGATTTTTTTTATATTTTTTTAATCTGTGGACGAGTGTACTGTGGATGGATATCGGGATGGATCCTGGCAAACTTTTAAAGTGGACGAGTCCACTACCGACTTCCAGGTCCCAGGACGAGTCCATTATTAAGTTGGATGCATGGAAGGTGGACGAGTCCACTTTTGAGGTAGAGGGGTGGAAGGGGAAAAATCGCACATAGCTCTTCCATTGACTTCACTGCTTCTAAATGGGATGAACAAAGGATCAGTTCTCCACCCTCACAGTACATGTACCCTGAACGGTTCTTTGAAGTTTTAGTAGCAGAAACAGAGCAGTTTTGTTTGCAGGTGTGAGACAGTGTGTGTGTGTGTGTGTGTGAGAGGGACTGAGAGAGAGAGAGAGTTGTAGTGGGCACACTTGAGAAGAAGTTCATCACGCCCAAACACAGTCAGTGTCATACTTTACATTTTTATTTGTCCGCTATAATGGAAAGAAAAATATCACACAGTCACACAAATATTAAATATGTTCAGCTATAGGATTTAACCACTTCGCACACAGAGTGGTAAGCAATCCATTACCTCATACAGTAATTTCTGTAGGTAACACAGACTCAGTCCAGGGTACCAAGACTGAGACAGAAAACAGCAAAAAGTCAGAAGAATGGAATGTTGCTATAGTTGCCATACAATGTGCCCAGCACAGTAGTGTATGATAGAGTATTTTTTATTGTGCTCTTAATATAAAAGAAAAAAAAAAAAGATAGGCATGTGTTGCAGTGCAACTCATGTTCATCTCAGCAGAGTTTTGTGCTTCTGTATCCATTGACAGTAAGCAAGCACACACAACAAAAATTAAAGGCATTTCATTTTCACCTCTGTAAACAGTTGCAGGGCTAAGTGTATAGGAAATAACAATACATGACAACCTGTGTCAAAGGTACAATTCAAAATGCACAGAAACGTAACATAAAAGCAGATCACAGATTGCCATACGGTATATGCACAGTAACATAATTATGCTGGCCTCAACTCTACGATGTGTGACTCGGATAAAACATAGTCATATGGATATATGATTGCCTCTTTTTGTCGCAATGTCAGCCACATGAAAAATGAATATGAAAGAAAAACAATCCAACCTACAGGTAATACTCTGTATGATCCTTCACCACGGTGACCAAAGAGAACATACATTAAACTGTCACTAGGACAAATACTGACAAGAAATTCTTCAAAAACTTTGATGGACGGCATGCACAAATATGGATCTGTACTTGCAAGATATAAACAGGCATAAAAACGGTGCCAAAACTTCTTTCACATTTGCCAAGCGGTTAAATCTAAGGAAATTGCACACAAATATTTACAGTGAGTCCTTTGAGAATATGGAATCGACGTACTAATATCTGAAGTGCACGTCACCCTTTATGTTGAAATGCCCAATAATGTCAGGAAATCGTAACAGCTACTACATCATTTTATACAGCAGGGAAAATACACTTGTACAGTACAACTTCTTTTGGGCGACCACTCTTTGGCCAGACAAGAGTGGTCTTACAAGAGAGGTGGTCACCCAAAAGAAACTTCAGACGGTGAAGAAGTGCAACCCAGTATCATTGTAACATTGGTCTGCACAGACAGGTGGTCTCCCAAAGGGGTGGTCACCCAAAAGAGGTTCTACTGTACTTACAAATATCAGTGTATAACACTGACCAAAAACCAAGTAAATGGTTAATTTCAATAATTTCACGCAACAAAAATCTGAGTATACTCATTAAAGAGTGTTCAAGCTTGAAACAAATACATCTGAATTTGAGTTGGGTTTTTTTTGTTTGTTTTTTTAAACCTTTTAGCAAACTGTTGACAGCCTAACACATGTTCAACAATAACTAACAGGGGTAAACTGCTTATGAGAAAGACTGTACTCTTGGAATTATCACACAGGTGTCATTTTTACAAAGGTAAGAAGTCAATGAAACTTTGTTACTGTCCGTGTAAAAACTGTGTGTACCCGTTTTGAGCAGTAGTTGAGAACAAGCCACTGAAGTTACGCAAACAAAGAATTGCATGTAGCATGTAAAAACAATGTGGAGAGAACATACTGACAAACCCAAGACAAACCCAAAAGCCCACATAACCACCAAACAGAAACTCAAAATGCAAAAGCAAAAATCAACAACAACAAAAAAAAACAACAACAAATGAGCCAAAGAGAAATTATCTTGGAGAGACCTAGGGAACTGTCCTTTTGCCTGAAGGAGTTGCGGGAAAATCTTTGTATCTGATTTCAAAACTGGAAGACAATGGTTTTTGGTCTGCTGTGTGCACTGTCCCTCACACTCTTGACATTTACAAGCATTTTGCAATAGACCTTCACTTTTTTTTAGTCGACCTGCATGTACATAAAAACTCGCACGCACCCACATACAAGTACATACCTAAGCACACGTACGCATACATACCTACAGGCGCACCAAGTATCTCAATGAATCTCTTTGCACAATCCAACACAATAATAGATCTCTCTTCAAGAAATTATCAAATCTTTCGATTCTGCTTAGACTTACGCTTCACATTCAAACAAGCAAGAAATCTCAAAACAAGACATAGCGAGGGGAAGGACGGATGAAATGAATGACCTAAAATCAACAGACACGATCGAATTGTTTTCTATGTACAGTTATCACAGCCTTGCTTTGAAGGTTTCCCAGAAGGAAAGGAGAAGTTAGTCAAAGCTGTCGTTTATCCACAATTACCTGATCAGTAGCTTCCAATCTCATCTCAACGAGAAACTTTTTAGACCTGAGTATTTTGTGAATCCTCTGTGAACGATGTTACGCCAAGCATAGTGCTCTCAGTAAAGTTTTCATAACAATCACTGAAACTGGCCCTGCCCATATATATATGCTTAACTTCAAAGTAACCACTGTCTAATTCATTCTTTTTACTATTATTATTGCTGCAAATTACATTGCCATTCACCTGAGATGTTGCAGGAAAAACAAGAAACAATTGTTTAACTCTGCTATGCACTTGTAACTTGTAACTATTTTAAACTCATGACTGTGTTTACTGCCCGTCCCCAGTATGTATAGATTTTATTTGTTGAGATTTTCAAAACTGTGCTTACTCCTCAGCTGTGTCATGTCCGCTATGCCCTTGCCATCTTTTAGTTTAGATTTCTTAGTTTAGTTGCATAGTATTAGACTTGGACATCACACATTACTTTAGGATCTGTGTTTAATATGTATGGATTTGTATGTCTAGATAAATTAATGTGTGTGTGTGTGTGTGTGTGTGTGTGTGTGTGTGTGTGTGTGTGTGTGTGTGAGCCAGAAGAAAATTTTCTGCCATCGACAGACAATAAAGTTATATTGAATTGAATTGAATTGAATTGAACTTTGTGATTACAATTTGTACCAAATTTCAAAAAAGGTGTTGTTCTCAGCAACTAAAAAAAAAAAAAAAAAAAATGGTAAAAATAAATGCCAAACACAAGTGTTTTCATTTCATATTTCTTACCACTGTATGATTGTTGAATGGAAAAAAAAAAATCTACTGTACAAACGAGAGATTTTGACAACCCTCCCTTATTTCGGGAAAAGTTGGCAGTGTCTTGTTCAGCTGAATTATTTGAGATTAGAACTGTTACAAAAACCCAAACCAGAAAAACTGCTCACTACACATCAAACTACCGGTAAGCGCCACAACAAAAATTGCCAAAAGAAAGAAACCCCTCATCCCAGCATTACACCTAAAACTTGATTGTACTACTGTATGAAGGACGTATGGGCCAATATCAATTTGTTTTTTTATTTCAGATCAGCGTCACTGACTTTGATTTTCTATTGCAAATGATACTAAATAATCAAGGACTCTTCTTCTATATTTTTTTTTTTTTAAATGAAACTAAGGTTAGTGACAGGCCAAAATTAATGGGGGGGGGGGGGGGGATACAATACAATGCCCTGATGTAAAAGCCAGTCTCCCAGTGACAAGTGCACAGAATATACTCTTAAACTGAAAAAAAAAAAAATTCTGTGTTCTTAGTATGTTCCGCGGCTTTTGCAGCACAGCCATCTGATAAAAAAAATTTGTATGCACGTGTACCTATGTCATACATATAGGCAGTGCTCCTCGAACAATTACTTTTTTTTTTTTAAAGAGTTATAGGGTGTGCAAGATGTGAAAAGAACTGGATGTAATATGTGACATCACCTCCCACTCTGGAATAACTTCACGGCATTTCTGAGTTGTTTTCAATGCGGAGTTAATTTAACATGTTTGAAGGGGGCACACACAAGGCGTTGTTAGTAAAAGCATTAGTACAGGCACTCAAAGCAAAGCAAAAGTGCAATAACTATGGGCATAGCCACTCAAACCAAAAATACATTAACAATACAGGAGAGCCAATTAACTGCACATTGCATCCCCGGCTCTATTATCGTTAATGTGATCTTCCTTGAGCTTTCTAATGCACTCTATGGGTGTGCAGCACTCTGTACTGAGATATGTAATGGGTGCGCAGCAAGCCTTAAAGCAGAACTCGCTTTCAAACAAAAATACATACACAATAAAATGGTTAGTAAGTTGTTATATAATTTTTTAAAAACCCACTAATTATAAGAAAAACGATTATTAAATGATCAGATATGATTACTGGGTGAACATGATTATTTTGTAGTGATAGTAACAGGGAGAAGTGGTACGCATTACATCACAACGACATTGTACAGTAAACAGATGCAAAGAAACGCATCAAAGAGAAAGTAATGTGTCCCAGTCGTTCGGCCACTCATTTTTTTACGCACAGTATACATGTACAATCATACAAAGCTCCTCTCAGAGACAAACAATAATCATTCAAACACACATGTATGCAGATCCAATCTATCCACGCAGACCCTTTACAATTCATCCTCCGAGTAACGTGACCTGAAATTTGGGCCTGTGATAAATATATCTGTGTTACTGTGGTGTTCAGTTCAGTTGAGTTTATAACAGATTTTTTTTTTTTTTTTTCGCTCCGGTACAGTTGAGCCCACTGCAGTTCATAGGTGGTTGCACAGTATGGTATACTAATACTGGCTACAGTAAAGTGTAAATGGCGACCTGTAAGCCAGTTTTCCCAGCATTGGGAAATGAATAAACTTTTGACATCGACTTAATAATGTCTACCAGTACTTCAATTCAATTCAATTCCAAATACTTAGAGTCCGTTTTAAGAAATAAAATATTCAACAGAAAATTGTCTGTGGACTGACATGATTATGCTCTGTCACACAACTCATAACATCTGCTCTGAGATGCAAACTTTTTTTCTTTTTTTTCTTTTTTAGGGGTGTGTGGGAATCTGGGTGGGGATGGGGGTGCGGGGGTGGGGGTGTTGGAAGAGTGTTGGGGAGTGGGCATAATGCAGAATAACATGCAACGAGAATTATCAGAATGCTGATACACTCCAGCAACTTCCTCAAAGCAGCAAGGCAATTCCCTAGTATTTCAACGTTTTCCATTATAATCGCAGATCTGCTATTATCTGGAAGAAGAGCACATGGACCATGGATTTGAAAAGCGCACTAGCCTTTTTTTTTTCCATATGATCCTTTTATTCTTTTCTTTTTTGTGAGAGAAACACTGGTCGATTTAATGAGTTTAAGAAAGTGAAAGTACAAAACCACCACAAGTAAGCGCTATATAGAGAGGCGGTCACTGAAGCAGGTTTGGCCATACACAGACCAAGTCACATGGAAATCAAAATGCAAAAACATCTACATGTACAGCATATGTTAATAAGTGTTTTTTTAAAAACCAGGACGGAGTTGTAACAAGAGTGTCAAACAAAAATAAATAATATTTGAATGCACCCACTCAAAGACCACAAAAGTGAAAACAGGTCCATATTGTAAAGTTGTGCTCAGAAATATTAAAATAACACAGTGTGAGATTCAGCAATAGCGAGAAATAACATCTATAGATTTATATTCTTACAATGAGCAATTAATATGCACAGAGCTGTGCCAAATGTGATTACCACAATGATATGTCTATTTTGATGTTAAACACAACTTGAGCAAAGATACTTTTTTAACAAAACAAAATAATATATAAAATAATATTTACTTAAAAAAAACTCTTGTAAACAATTCTTCGAAGAGCAATGAAGAGAAAGAAAAAAGCCTTGAGAAGGATGATTACTTGTTCATGAATAATTCACTTACAAAGATAACAACATCTGTACATAACAAACATTAGGCTTGTACATACGGTCTTCTGGCTTTCTGTACAGCTTCCGAAATGTCTTTTTACACAACTTTTTGTAGAACATCACTGTGGAAGGGGGAGTTGTGTTTTAGATTCACATGTGTAACAACAGAGGCGGAGAAAAAATACAGTGGTGGCAGAGAGTCCCACATGGAAACTTTTCTATTCACCGAGAAACAGCAACTTCTCCAGAGTAAAAACAAGCAAAAAAACCAAATGATTGTTAGATTCAGAGCATTTCGTCACACACAAATACTACTGTCATAACTTCATTTTCTGCATTTCAGACTTAACACAGTGGTCAAAGTGCAGGGGCTGTTCTATGAAGGGAGGTTGGGGTGGGTTGGGGGGGGGGATAGACTGGGAAAGGCACTGATTTCTATCATGACACAGTAACAAAAGGCACACACAGATCGTATCTACAGGAGTACACAGGTTGAAGATTTCTTCTCGGACTTGCTCCGAGGGGTGGCTGCGATGGATGCCTTACTGTCAGGTCGGGATCGTGGCGAGGGCGACTTCTTTTTTTCATCGTCTGAGGAGTCGTGGTCAGAGTCAGCTTTCTTTAATACCGGTTTCTTCTTTTCTTCTTCATCAGATGACGATGATGAACTGGCAGAGCTGTCATCATCTGCAAATGGAAATGATAAGTGTTGGCGAAAAACAAAAACCAGAATCGGCCACAGAAATTGTTTTTTAAATGTGTGGAGAGGGAACAGGCAGATGTGTTACTCTGTGAGGGTTATGCGGCATGCTCCCATATTTAAAGACCCCCCCCCACCCCCCACCCCACAAAAGCGGAAAATTCAGCTTGAAACTTGTGACATCTGGTGGCTTCTGACTGCATTTTTCTTCCACAAGGAAACAACCCTTTTTCTCAGCAGAAAAGCAATGAAAGACATATGAAAACCTACTGAACAGTGGAACAATTCTGACCTTTGTACAACCTCTAAACTCAAATTTACAACAGATCATTGGAGTTTTGTGAGTGCAGTCTGCTACCATCTATGTTCAGCTTTCAAAGCTGTTCGGGTTTCTTCACAGAGTTTTGTGATGATGTAAGCAAAAAGTTCAAAATTGTTACAGGGCAGCACTAGCAATTTTGTTGTTGTTGGAAATTTGAAGCTGTTGAAGTGGGTTTACAGCACATGTTTGCAAATTGTTATAAATTAGTCACTTTGATAGACACAGCCATGGACAGGAAATGGTGTGGTAACTGAAACAGCAAGTGTACATTAAAAGAAAAAAAAACGAAATATCAACCCCTGTCCATTTATTCATAATTCTCTTGGAGTGGCTAGGTGAGGACAAACTCAGTGCAATCAGAAAGACGGGTGAGTATCTTGAATTATTTTGGAGCTTAGGTTTTGAAATACTATGAATTGCATGTAGATATACTTATAGCAAATAATTTTTGCGAAAGCTTCACTCATTCAGGTCGCATCTTGACATGACGCAGGGGCAGTCAGCATAACTAATGGAAAATGTTAGGAACTTCCACCTTGTTTATTAAGAATCAAACACACGAAGGAACATGTGTTACACATGTGTGTGTGTGTTTGTGTTGCAACACATGAATTACGTCTCTGTCTGGACTTGTCTGGCATTCAATAATGTTGTGGAAATTTTTTTCATCAAAATTAATGTGCTCTTTGCTTCAAAACAGTCACTTACGCCAAGATATAACAGACCAGCACAAAGCCTGCCATCATGGTAATATTGCCAGTGTTTGTTACAGCTTTCAAAACTGAGGGTCACTTTGACCCACTCTGTCATTTAGTAAATTCAGTGCTGAAGTACATCCTCAAAATCTCTGCCTCAGATTCTGAAATCTCTGCACAAATGACACACATACGTGCGTGATAAGGAGCACCGGTTGCCTGAAGGTTAACTTACGAAGCAAAGCCGCAGACTGGGCTGGTATAATTATAGACACATGCAACGTAGTAACCATACAAGAAAAGCAGCACGCTTTCCAAAGCAAGCTGTATTTCTCCAATGCTAAAAAGCGCAAAAAGATAAAAATATGGTCTCCATAACCAAACAGAACAGAACATTATCTATTTTGACATACAGCCCTACAGCTTTGTAAGTCGCAATTTTTCCCCTCAATTCAACACACATACTGTTATTTTAACACTGGTAGTACCGAGTCCAGAATATTCTGGACCACCTCAATGGCTTTGTCAGCATAAGACAAATTGATTTAGACCAGGGTGAACGAGCACTACAAAGATCACACGAGGCTATGTTCTCAGTTTTTAATATTAATGAAAGATGTGCGCGAACGCAAAACTCTACACAAAAAAATTAAGTGGTTATGAATATTAGGAATCATTTCTCACACCACTTCTTCCAAACCCCATACAGGAAATTATGAACGCAAGGTTAAGCAATCTCTACGGGGGGAAAAAAAGGATAAAATATGAAATATAAGCAGGAATATAATTTTGTGCGGGAGAAAGGCTGATATCGTTTTAAAACAAAAGAAAGGCCTGAGTATGCTTTAGCGGACATGCAAATTTACCTCAAATTGTTCAGGAGTTAAAACTAAACTGCCCTCTTCGACAACACAGACAGGTGAACTGGGACCATTTCCACCCACCACCATTTTGAGGACTCGAAGTTACTGATGATGATTGCTTGTCACTTTCATCATCCCCCTCATCCTCATCATCTGAATGGGGAATGGAAGAAGTGGTGCATGTTGTACAAAAAAAAATAGATAAACGCTGTGTCTCGTGATAAACCACGAGCCTCCAATCCCCTCACCTCATCCCCATGCTCATTCCCCCTCCCCCCCCCCCCCCCCCCCAACCCCCAAACCTCTTTTCTCCTTGGAAAACCAATTCCAAATCTAATTGCTAAAGAACTTGAAGTTATATCTGTATATATTCATGAAGAGAGTACCAATCAAAGAACGGGGGGGGGGGGGGGGGGGGGGGGGGGGAGCTTCAGTGGAGGTGGTGAGTGGGGAGTGGGGGAGGGGGGGAGATAAGGAAATTGGGGGGAGGGGGGGGGTTGGAGTAGTTTCAAGTGGCGTAATGACAAATGACAGTAAGTCCACGCCATCATTTCAGGGGAAAAGGGGTGACTTCAAATGGAAAGACAGTAGTGTACTGGTCTTTTTCCTAAAAAAATTTAATGTCAATGGACTTACTTTCTTTTGCCTTTACATAACAGAAATCATAAAACAAACAACAAAAGACAGACAAATACACATAACAAACAGAAAAGCTGAGACCAACACAACACAGCCAACAACAAAAAAAGGAAAGACAGTGTTTTAAAGGTGAAAGGGAATTGGAGAACATAAAAATAACGAACAAGCAAACAAATCAACAAACAAACAAACAACAAAACCCTCAAGCAAGCCACAGAAACAGATCGCGTATTCTAGTGAGGATTAAGATTGACACGTACCAACATTTACCTTTCTCCATGGGGATCATCGCGATACACTTCTGCGCTGCGTCTTCCGTGGGGGCGTGGTAAATGTCTCCGATGAGTTTGACGGACAGTTTCTTTTTCTTGTGCTCCTCTGCTTTTTCCAGCATCTGCCTCATGTGTCGCTGCAAAAGACGAACAAAGTGAAAATTTATGGTCTGGTATGTTATACAAGGTGCAGGGATCGATTTTCTCGTGCGCCGTGCGACTATGTCTCATATTTTGATAAAATGTCGCATAGCAATTTCGCAAAATGCGTCATATGTCGCACAAAATTGACATCACAAACGCACTTGACAACGCGAAGCAGAGATGCGCTGTCCGTGTCAGTCATAGAGTCTGTTACACTAATCTAATATTAGTGATGAGGCTTACTTATCCCGCTCGCTGCGCGCGCTGCCAGGAACTCTCGCTCGAAAGAGTTGCAAAAAATACTGGCACGTTATCAGTTTTCTCAGTTCTGCGATCAAGAGGTCCTTTTCCGTTCAGAACCTGAACGTCAATGCACTTAGGAACAGGCTCTCGGCACAGACATGTGACAGAGCGATGCGGGTGAACTTGATTGTCTCATAGAAAATGAAAATGTCTCATAAAAATGACTGGTCAAGGAGACAATGTCTCATTGGCATATTTGAGTAAATCCATCCCTGAAGGTGTGTGTCCTTTAATTGTCAAATACTGTCGATGGAATAACACCTAGTAAATTGGGGGAGCCGGGGTGGCCGAATGGTCGAGCGTTGGACTTCTAATGCTCGGGTCGTGAGTTTGTATCCCGATTGGGGCCAAATATTTGTGCTGGCTTTTTCATTGTTGCCCAGTCTTTATAATAATTGATATCACCCGTATGTGGTGGAAAAGGACGTTAAACTCCCAAACACCCACCCCACCCTAGTAAATTGTATGTGACTATCATGTTGACACTGAAGAACATAACTGGGTACAACAGCTGTGAAATGCACAATATCTGCACTTTCTAATTTGCTCTGAGTGAGGTTCTATAAACTAAATAAACAAATTTCCTCGCTTACCCAGTATTAGTTCGGGGGGAGGGGGGGGAGGGGGGGGGGTTGTATGCTTGTGTGACTGTGAGTATGTTTCAAACCTATGGTAACAACAAAACGGTGCACAATGTGCAAAGCAGGCACTGATTTTGGTGATCAGAACCCAGAATGTGTGTGTGTGTGTGTGTGTGTGTGTGTGTGTGTGTGTGTGTGTGTGTGTGTGTGTGTGTGTGTGTGTGTGTGTGTGCGCGCGCGCATGCATAATATTATGTATTTGCATGCATCTGTGCATTTGTGTGAGTGTGCGTGAGAATGTGTGTACATGTGCATGTGTGTGTGCGTGTGCATGTGTAAGCCTGACCAACGAAGGAAGTGCCAGAAATTTGCTGAAAAACTCACCAGTTTTGACTCAATCTTCTCCTGCCTCTTTTTCAACATGGCCGACTCCATCATGTACTTCATCTTCTCACTGTCAAATCTCTGTGGACAAAATTCACTCACATCCATAAACCTGCTCATCAACTTCTGTGAGAAAAGGAGAGAGAGAGAGAGAGAGACAGAAGAAGAGGAAAACCAGGGAAGACAAAAGTGCTGAAGTCCATATCAGCAACAGTGGTACAAGAACTTCTACAGTCCACGTATATCAGCTAAAAAAAAAAATAAAAAAAAAAAAAGCAAGAAAAAAAAAAGCAAGACCTGTGCTCTTTGACTGACCTTGACATTGGTGTTAGCAACAGATGCCTCTCCTTTGGTGCGGGCATCAGCCAGGTTGGCCAGCCGAGTGTTTGTCACTTTCTTTTTCTCCTTCGGCGGCTTCTGTTTTCCCCAGATCTGAACCATGATGGCCCCCTCTTGTAGGTAGTCGAGTAGCTGCGCATACAACCAACCAATGCATTAAACCATAACGATTAATAATAATAATAATGAGGACTTTTATAGCGCCTAATCTCCAAGGCTCTAGATGCTTTACAAATATACATAAAAGGTGATAAATAAATACATTAATAACAGACAAATAATCAAAAACATACGAATAAAAGCGTACATTCAAAAATACATGCATATATAGGTACATACACACATATAGCCACACACATACGCTCAGACATACAATACATACAAGCACTAACACCTACATGCGTACCAACATCCAATACACACCTACACACATACACACGGCAGAGGGTCAAGCAGGTGGAGCAGCCGTCAGGGTTAGCAATGGGCATATATACATAGATTTAGTAGGACTTCGCTGAGCAGCATAACCTGTTCACATGCAAGTTAGGCACACTTGGGGTTCAGTTCGCGGCGCTTTGAGCCGATTCATGAAACTGGGTAAAGCGCCTATACAATACTCATTATTATTATTATTATTACCTAACTGCAGTGCAATAACCGCTCAAGGCCTCTACCGTATGAACCAAATTTACATGTGAATGGGTTACGCTACTCAGAAAAGTCCTAGCGAAGACTTACTAAACAGGCCTAGTAGCAAATGTTCTGAACTGAAGTGATGCTTTGGCAAATAATGGTGTGTGTGTGTGTGTGTGTGAGTGTGAGTGTGTGTGTGTGTGTGTGTGTGAGTGTGTGTGTGTGTGTGTGTGTGTGTGTGTGAGTGTGTGTGTGTGTGGTGTGTGTGTGTGTGTGTGTGGTGTGTGTGTGTGTGTGTGGTGTGTGTGTGTGTGTGTGTGTGTGTGTGTGTGTGTGTGTGTGTGTGTGTGTGTGTGTGTGTGTGTGTGTGTGTGTGTGTGTGTGTGTGTGTGTGGTGTGTGTGTGTGTGTGTGTGTGTGTGTGTGTGTGTGTGTGTGTGTGGTGTGTGTGTGTGTGTGTGTGTGTGTGTGTGTGTGTGTGTGTGTGTGTGTGTGTGTGTGTGTGTGTGTGTGTGTGGTGTGTGTGTGTGTGTGTGTGTGTGTGTGTGTGTGTGTGTGTGTGTGGTGTGTGTGTGTGTGTGTGTGTGTGTGTGTGTGTGTGTGTGTGTGTGTGTGGTGTGTGTGTGTGTGTGTGTGTGTGTGTGTGTGTGTGTGTGTGTGTGTGTGTGTGGTGTGTGTGTGTGTGTGTGTGTGTGTGTGTGTGTGTGTGTGTGTGTGTGTGTGTGTGTGTGTGTGTGTGTGGTGTGTGTGTGTGTGTGTGTGTGTGTGTGTGTGTGTGTGTGTGTGTGTGTGTGTGTGTGTGTGTGTGTGTGTGTGTGGTGTGTGTGTGTGTGGTGTGTGTGTGTGTGTGTGTGTGTGTGTGTGTGTGTGTGTGTGTGTGTGTGTGTGCACGCGCATGCCTCTGTTATTGTGTGCCTAGCTGCTACTGTGCATGCACCTGCACACATCAAAAACAGACACAGAAAGAAACATGGAGAAGACCTAACACACACACACATATAACACTTTAGTTTAAACGATAATTAAAACCTTTCTGCTTACCACATCATCCACTTTCCCAAGATTTGCGACTTTGGAGAAGTTCCAGTCAGGGTTGGAGGTGTTCTTGATGGCGTTTGTTTTGGTGTAGTCCTTATCCAGGTAGACAAGGTATTTGGCATACACGTCCTGTAGCAAAATCAAAATACAGTTTTCAGCATGCATATTTTGTTGTTGTTCTTAGTGCTGTGGGTTTGTTTTTCATTATTAAATGTTTTTTTAGTATGTGTGTGTAATGATATCAGATATCAAATGAGAGGTATATATACACAATGAGTGTTGAAATGAAGTAATTATGAAAGTCTGTATGAATAGGTAATGTGTTGACCCTCTCTCTCTCTCTCTTTCTTGTGTGTGTGTGTGTGAGTGTGTGTGTGTGTGTGTGTGTGTGTGTGTGTGTGTGTGTGTGTGTGTGTGTGTGTGTGTGTGTGTGTGTGTGTGTGCGTGTGTGTGTGTGTGTGTGTGTGTGCATGTGTGCGCGTGCACGTATACATGTCTCTATCTTTCTCATGTGTGTGTGTGTGTGTGTGTGTGTGCGTGTGTGTGCGTGCGTGCGCGTGCGCGTATACATGTCTCTATGTCTCTCTCTTTCTCATGTGTGTGTGTGTGTGTGTGTGTGTGTGTGTGTGTGTGTGTGTGTGTGTGTGTTGGCGGTTTTCCCGATTGTTTCGTTGTCTTCAGGTTGTTTTCTTGGGTTTTTTTCTCCATTTCTCCCTCTACCTACACGCCATTCAGGAAATTTGTCTCGCTTCCCCTGGTGAAAAACCTTGCTGCAGCTACAGTGTGTTATGAATTTCACTGTTGAACTTACTCTGTAAACTTAAAGGTCTATAAAACCTAACAAGATGAGACATTGGGTCCTCCAGCAATGCCTTTCATATAGTAACGATTTCATGACGTTTGAATCACGTAAACTGTTCATCTATCCAAGTAACAGTCACAGATCTCCGTATGGTCCTGAGAGTCAAACTCACGGTGAATTTGTTCGGCAGCCCTCGAGCGCTAACGATCTTCACGAGACAGTACAGCGGTTGGCCTCGCAGCAATTCTGGGTCCTCAACAAACTTGTCGTCTTCGTCGGTGTAAGGCTTTCCGTTGGCATCACACGGCAAAATTTCAATCTGATGAGAGAAAGAGTAAACGTGTGTAGCTGAACTGATAGCTGAATGCTTTGGTTGATCATGGAAAAACGTTTTCAATAACTCATTCAGAAAAATTAAGCAATAATGGTGGTATTACTTTGTAGAAACACAACAGAAAAGATATAGGAAAAATGTCTAAAATGAAAGAAATAAAAGCGAGGACACAAGACAAAAAAAATTGGGGGGGGGGGGGGGGTGTTGTAATGAGAGGTTTGATGTGTCACCTTTCTTAAATGAACAATTATAACACTCAGATACAATCTGTAACAACAAACGTAATAACATTTCAGCACAACTTACATTAAGCAAGCCAACTGCCTGACCACTGAAGTTGGTGATCTCCAGCTGTTCCTTGGTCTCAATCTAAAAATAAAAGATACGTGTACACGTAAAAAAGAAGCAAAAACTTCAAAGATGTGTGCAAAATTTCTGCAGTTTCTGAGAAATTTATCCAATGGCATGTACATAACCTTCCTCATCTGCACACGCATGCACGCACGCACACACACGCGCGCGCACACACACACACACACATAGAGGTACATGTACATAACCTTCCTCATCTGTACACACACACACACACACACACACACACACCACACACACACACACACACACACACCACACACACACACACACACACCACACACACACACACACACACACACACACACACACACACACACACACACACACACACACACACACACCACACACACACACACACACACACACACACACACACACACACACACACACAGTTACATGTAAATACACACACAAGAAAATGAAAAATAAAAAATAAATTTAAAATGCAAATTCTGTTTTCGTAGTTCTTACCATGTACGCCAGTGACTTCAGCCAGATCTTCACACTGCCGATATGGAACTCTGACTCATAGTCATCAACAAAGGGGTCTTTCTCCTGAAAAAAAAACCACAAAAACAAATGAAAAACAAATAAAAAAGCCAGTGAGACTTACACCATAGACACGTCATTGCATGTCACAACTGACATGGACTTACAGGACAACATCGACAGCCATTACAGAGGCATGCCAACTACACACAAAACCCTAGACATTTACAGTTCAATTTAGAAAGCACCCACACTCCCTCCATTTTTCATTATCAGTACATCCTCTACAACCTCTTTTCTGCATAGGGAACTTCTCTTGCATCTTCTTCTCTTCCTCCAAGTCCTAACCATACTGGAGTTGTAACGCGTGTTTCATGCCCCATCTACCCCCGGCTTCTGTAGCAGGTATCTTGATCTCTTTCATACCCCAGACACATTACTAAAAGTAATGACACGTTGCTCCCATATCAGTCAATCATATTAGAGAAAGGGCATAGTGTAAGCTCTGACTCTGAGCATCTATAAATAAAAAACCCAGGTGCTAGAGCTAGAGTCTGTGACTGTAGAAATTGTACAGTGCATGTATCTAGAACTGAACTTCACTGAACTTCACTTCCAAGACTGTCACTAATGACCAGTGTTCCTTATTACAAACATATGTGCATCGTTTATGGAGTGATTTCAGAATCAGACACAGAGATCTTGAGGCTGTACTTCACTGATTTTACAAAACTGACCCTCTGAATTTGACAGAGATGGTCAGTGACCCTCAGTTTTGAAAGCTGGAAAGAACGCTGATGACTATCACTAGTACAAGTTTTACCAGTGACCAATTATGGTACATGTCCATAACACTAATATTTTTCAGAAAAAGAAAAAAAAAAAACTCACTGTCCGTATCACTAAAACTATGAAAAAATTGTAGGGAAAATGAACATGGAAATTTAGACAAGCATATATATGCTGAGAGTTAAAATGACTATGTACAAAAGTACTACATGAGAAAAGCTGAAATTACATCTTCTACTACAACCTGGCCTCAAGGGGACATCGTCATGCAAACCATACACATACATATCAACATGACAAACTGCTACACTAAGTCTTAACTGGAATCTAATATTCTAAGTCTTTATTGAATGTACACACACTTGCTACAATATGAACGCCACTATGAAGCAATCATATTAATTTTAGGAAAGCATTTGCCAGCTGTGCTTAGCCTTGACGGACATTGTGCTGCAACAAGCCGTTCAGCCATTTGCATTAATCCATGCATGAACAGTCGAAGACAAAATGCTGCAAGAGTGCTGCATTTACAACCACCATTTCATGCAGTATACCGGTACATGCATCTTACTGAAGCACAAGACAGACAACAATTGTTGTAACACTGCAAAAAGTACACTCTATGCCTTTATTTTTTTTTTCCTTTTTTTTTTTCTTTGTTGTTGTTGTTGCCTATTTTCTGATGAGAAATTGCAATGTTAAATGAAAAGAAACGAAAAAGATCTGATATTTTTGTTAAATTGTTGTTTTTGCTTCCGCTAATTGTTGAGTGTTCATTTCTCAGCTGTTGGGTCGTTTTGTAAAGACACTGATCTAAACTGCTTTCTACAAAGTCTCTTTTTCTAATACATCTTATCAATCAAAAACTATTTTAAAAAAATAAAAAAATAAAAAATCTAGCCGTGTAATAGCTGTATATGTAAGCCTGTATTTGAACATGAAGGTTCTGGAAGATCAGCTTTGTTCGGCTTCATGCACTGATAGCAACAGTTAGAACCGATACAGGAAAACAATATACAAACTGCAATCGATCATGAAAGAACATTTACCAGTCTTGTTTGCGGATCTGTATCCTGCAAAAGTTATTATCAGACTGCACGTTTAACTTTTTGTAGACTACTTTGACTATGGTGTGGGGAAATTGGGGTAGGGGTAAAAGTTATTATCAGACTGCACGTTTAACTTCTGAAGACTACTTTGACTATGGTGTGGGGAAACTGGGGTAGGGGTAGGAGTTAGGTCAGGGGTGAGTGGGTGGGTAGCATGGTTTTGTTTTGTTTTGAGGTCTTTTCTGGTTTCTGGTAATCTTTGTGCTCCCATCCTGTGTCACTATTATACTCAAACAATCCATGCAGGGCTTAGAAATTAACTCCAGAACCTGCTCTTCAAACAGGTTGGTCACCTAAAACTTCAATCAAAATTAAAATACAAAAATATAAAAAGCACTCAAGAGCACCATGCTACATAACATTCAGTTGTTATGAATGGACAGTCTCGGATGCAGATGTAGTGCCGCCTGCTATAACTCTATGGGTTATGTTTGACGTTGTCGCGTGCCAGGTCCGCTATGCTGGTGTCTGAAGCTGTTTGTCAGGACGGCGGTAGACACCAACACAACACACACAACAACACAAGACACGAAATAACAAAACTAAACAAACTTCCCAGAATAAAGAGATAAAGTTTTAATCAACAAAGCAGGGCAAAATACTATAAAAAGGAACATGGGGTCGTTTGAACAAAAATATATTGTTCACTGTTCATGAGTAAAGAAAATAGTAAGCACTAAGAGTAATTGGCAAAACAATAACACGCCAAATAAAGACTATCAACAATAAACTTCCGGTACAGAAACAATTAAACCTTCCGCCTCCGCGTACGAACTCCTACGCATCTAGAAAAAAGGTCTAAACCTGTGCAACTAGGACAAAACCCGGCTGCAGTCCCTACGGCAACTAACCTATACGTAAACCCTATCACCTACCAATACACGACACGACAATCCTACCTACACCCGGCATTATCCCTACCTAACCCCGCCCCAACACAGAGCCTAGCGACAGACGACACAAGAGCACATTTAACGCATCTTTGGGAGGCCACAAGTCTCGCCTGGGAGAAGACTCCTGGGCAGTGTTAGTGGCCAGTGCGTAACGCTCAACACAAGGGGTGGGGAAGGGATAGCCAAGAGTTTGAAGAGATTAGGGGTGAGGGATCACGTCTAAACACAAAGTTAGTAGAGTGGTAAAGACTCGGGACGCATGGAATTACTATTTCCAAATGCGGGTAACGGACAATGGGGTGGTGCCAGTAACCGCAAGTGCTGCGGAGTGTACAGAGCCTACACTCCGCTCCAACCCTGGCACCCTCTGTGGACGAAAGAGGCGGGAGAAAGCAAAAGAAACACAAAATGTACAGTACAACAAATTCGACCGAAGTCAGTGGATTTCTTCCGTAGTGCAGGGGGAATACTCTCCGGACAAACGGAACACCACAGTCAAGACAACCCACCCAGTACCTACCTAAGATCCACAAGAGCAATGGTCAAAAGACAAGTATCCAACTCAGGTTTAGTACTCTGCCCCACTCGAGAGAGTAGGGTTTTCCTCTGGCCCGAATTTAGAGACAAGTCTCAAGTCCAAAGTGAAGTCCTGAGTCCAAAGTGTAGAGAGATCCCTGGATTTGAGCTATAGTGATACCATTGCCGTTACTATCGGATAGCATCGCTCGGGACAGTACTCAGCCTTCCCTCGAGAGAGTGAAAGTTTTCCGTGCCCCTTGGCGCCTATGCGAGAGCATAGACTCGGTAAGGTGTGTGGTACACTTACCTGAAGTTTCTGAACTTAGAAATTTTCCCCAACTGATACCAAACTCGTTCAGAAATAGGTAGAGTCAGAATACTTAGAAAGACTAGGGAATATTTCTCCCCATTCTGCTTCTAAAACCTGTACAGCGCTGGGGAAAACCCAAGAACGCCAGGTGTGCAATCTTATCGCTGTTGGTGCTAGCGCTCTCCCTGGCTGATAGTGATACCTAACTGCACACACAGGCTCTACAGCATTGCCTAAAAATACAGTTACTAAAAATAACCAAGTCCAGGGCATTTTCATCACACAGATACAGTGCGTAAATAGTTAGGCGGGTGGTGGGGATGTGGGGTGGGTGTGTTTTTGTGTGTGTGTGTGTGGGGGGGGGGGGGGGGGGGTAATTAGAATTGCCCAAGCAGGCAGGGGTCCTGGGGCCATTACAGGCAGAATTTGAGGAGCACTGCCCATGGTGTCAGAATGGTTAACCCATTCAACAGGCATTACAACATTAGTCCTAACAATTTTACCTCACTTTCCAACATGGCCACCATCACGTTTCCGCGGCAACGTGCTGAAGGTGACGTCAAAGTAAAGTACAACACCTAAGCAACACTTCTCCTAGATTTAAACCATCTGGCCCACAAATAAAGATGCTGTGCCCCTTATTATGGCTCAGTTGGTATAGTTCGCCCGTTAGGGGGTGCAAATGTATACCAGTCATGCGCAGGAGGGGCAAATAAACTCCAGTCGTCCACTAATGGGGGCGACTGTATCCCCGCAATGCGGGAGGGGGTGCAAATGTACTCCGGGGTCTGGCGAGGTGAAGTCACGTGACCGCTGACTTTGTTCTA
Source organism: Batillaria attramentaria (assembly GCA_018292915.2). NCBI lineage: Eukaryota > Metazoa > Mollusca > Gastropoda > Batillariidae > Batillaria > Batillaria attramentaria. Next base: position 457,823 of record JACVVK020000164.1, read on the forward strand.
CAAATTTACTTTATGCAAAATATCGAAGGAGTTGACTGGTATACATTTGCACCCCCTATCAGGCGAATTATACCAACTGTGCCTCATTATGGTACAGTGTCACCTCCAGGGCTCCAGGCAGCGGGTGCCAGACATACAATGGTACATGTAGTGTCAGTGTAGAAAGAGTTAACGTTGAACACTTACAGGCGGCAGGTCCCACTCCTCTCCCTCCTGGAAATTGTCGTACATCTCCTGCATGACGAACTTGCGGTTCAGGAACTTCTCCCGCGACCAGATCCACTCGTGTTTCGTCTCCAGATTCGTCACACGGATCATCACCTGATTGTGATAGAGAAGATAAGATACACGCTATTGTCTCAGCTAAGAAATTTGTTGTGAGAAGATGAAAGCATACAGATTAAATTTCACCTATGGGTACATGTTCTTACTTTGGACAAGTCCATGATGGGAACAAAATCAGAGGATGAAACACACACACAAATGGGTACAAAACTGAGACGGACGCTGTAACTTGTAAGGAAAGAAACACTGCATGCATGAGAATGTGGAAAAACAAATGATAAGAAAAAGAGGCTGAGGTGTAGGAAAATAAAAGGGAAACTGAGAGGACGCATCTCTAGCAAAATCTGCACACATACAAATTAGAACTGTGAGAAGTATATGTCTTCATGTTCTGCCTAAATGACTGGTGTAAATTTTGTCAACGTTGCTCGTAGCTAGACATGCACAATCCTCACTACTTGAGACCAGATGCCACAGCTGCATACACACCTCAAGGGCCAGTGCCAGAGAGTTCAATAAAACGAATCAGACATGCAACATACCTCTGTGCGGCCTTTCAGTTCTCCCCTAGCCTCCGGAGAGACGACCATCAGCTCGAACTTCATCTTCTTCTCCAGGTCCTCTGATATCGAGTTGGCCTGTTCTACGGCCGGCATCAACTCCATGATGTCCTCTTGTAGCAGATTCTCATCTGCACAGACAGGCATGCAGAAAATGAAGTGATGTGTGAAGGGAGTGAAAATCAGCACTGACTACTTTACCAGGCTGGCGAATTGCTGAGGGAAAAACAGATTGAAATGTAGACTAGGGTGAAGAGGCAGCGCCCTGCAGGGGGACCACGGGGGCAATGCCCCACTTTGAGAAAATAAATTTTAGCGTTTTTAAAGGCAGCCTCTCCTGGCACCCAAAGGTGAAATACTACTGCCTTGATACTGAGATGCAAGAATTGTCAAATGAAGTTAGACTGTCCCATATAACATTACATGTATCATGCTACATACAGTATGTCGTCAGTGATTTAACATACTTGCCCATCTCATTTTTGCCAACTTTTCAGGAGAAGCAAAAAACTGAATTACTTCCCTTCCACCATAGCAAATGCTTATTGCTCTGTGAATCAAATAATGAGTCTTCTGATTGGTGGATGCTCAAATCGAAAGGTCAGCTGATGTAACAGGTCTGCCGAAAGCAGACCGTGTCTGCACTGCAAAAATGCCTAAGTCTGAGATAGGCAAATATGTTAATTTCAATCACTGACGAAGTGCAACCTTTTTCCTCCTTCCTCTTCTTGGCTGAAACCTAGATTTTTGGGCTGAAAATTGCCAAATGACTGAAAAATCCCCAGCCTGCTTTAAATTGTAGTAATGTAGCAGTGAAGCATTAGCTAAAGTTGTTTGCTGGTGAAATTACAGTGACCAGTAAGTTTTCAGTGTGGAACTAACCCAAAACAACTTCCAGATGATAACAAACTGCTTTTGCATGCCGCATTGTTAAAACTGTCAGATTCTATCGAACTAATAATTCAGCTCGCCTACCTCTTGATTTGTTTTCCATGTTGACGTCAAATCCAGACCGTTTAGCGATTTCCTCCTGGGCCATTTCAAACGTCACTTCCGGCCACGGCTCCTTCGCTGCGTCACGCTCTGCAGGGTTGCAGAAGACGAAGTACTGGGTGGTGCCGAAGACAATTCTGCGACAAACGGTATTAGAAGCATAATAACACCATGATCATGTACAAATAACAGAGTTAAATAAACAAAAGTTATCTACTAAATCGATCAAGTTTTAATTTCAAGGATATCCAGACATGGAACAAACTGTCATGCAGATGAGAAATCAGTGGTACAGCTTTGATACAAAGGCACTACCATACAGGAAGACATTGTTTGTTACGCCTAGGGTGAGGTGCGAATTCCTCTCCCAAATACCCCTGGCTTCCCCTTCCAACCATGCACACACACACACACACACACATGTGCGTAAACATTTTTGCTACTTTCACACCTGTCATTGTGCTTGAGTGGCATCTTGTTGACGACGGCCTTGCCGTTCAGCAGAAGTCGCATGTTCTGCTCCAGCGGTTCCAGAGAGTACTTGCCATCAGCCTCCTGCCGCAGTTCCGCATGACGGCCCATGATGCTAAAACGCACAACCGAGATGAAACAAAGGTCAGTAAGTAATACAGATATGTTTACAACAGACTAGGGGACTAAACAAAACAAACAACATTAACAACAATAAGAAGTACACAAAAATGTGTGTTTAGGGTTTTATAATCCTCCCTTTTTTTTTTTAACCCTTCTCCCTCCTCCTGTCTTCCATGCAGAAAGCGTGCTCACGATGCATTTGGAATCGGGAAAAGGAAGTGGAAAAGAACAAGACCGAGAGAGACCAATGAAAAACAAACAACAATAAAAAAAAAAATAGAATCTCACACACACACGCGCGCGCACACACACACACACACACACACACACACACACACACAGCTGCAAAAGCAATAAAATACACAACAGACGGAAAATAAATTTTGTTTTGTGTGTGTCTGTGTGCGTGTGTGTGTTTGTGTATTTGTTGTTTGTTTGTTGTTTATTTGTTTCTAGCGGATCTGTCTTACCCTGGTCCCTTCAGCACAATCTCTGTACTCTCCTCACGGCCGTTTCCAATGGTTTTCTCTGGTTCATCGATGAAGTGGACGATGTGACCACACAGCTGGGGATCCATATTCAGGTTGTAAATGTGAGGCACCGTTTTCCTCTTCTCTGCAATCTCAGCAGCGTGGGAGTCTCCCTGTGTGAAAAAGCAACTATGTATTCCCGTTCACGAATAGAAACACAGGGGCTTTGTATCCATGCCAGACATTCGTCGCAGGAACCAGCGGCCAAGCAGATCCTGCGGAGGAAGTGGGGCTGGACTGGACACACCCTCAGGAAGCCAGCATCCAGCACCACACGCCAAGCCCTGACATGGAACCCACAGGGGAAAAGGAAGAGAGGCCGGCCTCGCAACAGCTGGAGGCGGGACACTGAGGCAGAGTTATATAAGCAGGGGACCAAATGGACTGGAGTGGCAAGAATAGCCCAGAACAGAGTGCGATGGCGAAGGGTTGTCGATGGCCTATGCTCCACGTGGAGCCAGGGGCCTAAGTAAGTAAGCAGACATTCGTCACAGACTGATTCTCTTTCAAAATGTCAGATTACTTTCTTACAAAGGTGGACATGTTTTACCATATCTGCACCACAGTGTACAATATTCAGCACAAATGTCCTATACTGTTACAATCAGCCAGGACATGTCCTGTTAATAGTTCCCAAAGAAATGAAGCCCTTCATTAGCTTTTACACACATTTTTAAAGATGCATTCTGCAGGTCTTTAACCTTTACGCATCGGGACGCGAACCGGCTCGCGTCACTCTCAACAGCTGTAGGCACCGAGCCACGAACCGATTCGCGTCATCCTAAACGGCCAGCAGCTGCATGCGCGTCAGCAGGGAAGTAGGTCACTGGCCAAGCTCGCGATGTCAAAGAGTTAAAGCGCACAGATCGACCTAGGCTTATAGCAGTGACAAGAATGTGATACCGTTCAGATGTGTGCAAAATAAGAACCAATTTGAGGATGCGGTTGCTAAGATATGAGCTAATAGCTGAACCAAGACATGCGCCTGCCGCCCACTTCACTTGCAAGTGAAGTGGTGCTTTTGTGTGAAACAGGCTATAGCTAAGGCCAAGTGCTGTCTCAGTGCAACTCACACGTGGTTGCTGGCAACATTACAAGTTTACAAAAGCTCGACAATACACTTTGGAAGGACCACTGACTCAGTACTGGCAGCATCTGTGCAAAGCACGTTTTTGACATGGAGGGCGTTACTCATCCCGCAGGGTGCCGCTTAGGACAACGACACAAACCCAGAAAAACAATCCCTGCGGTCACCTACCCCAGCGAGCTGTGCTTCTTTGAGGCGTTCCTCGAAAGTTTTCTGCATCTCTTCCATTTCTTTCTGGTTGTTCTCCAATCTGCTCTGGTACTCTTCCTCCATTTCCTCCTTCAGTTTGGCCAGCTCTGCAGGCAGAGAACAGGTGCATGATTCACTTGTCATCCATTTTGAAGCGTCAACACACAGCCACTGCAGCAAGTGACTACAGCAGATGTTAAAGCCTCAATCTGCTTGTCAGGCATACAACAACTGTGCATCAAAAACAGTCACTTGTCACAAGATATAACAGACCACCTGGAAGATTTGCAAGATAAGGCAGCTTCTGAAGCAGTAAAGCCGCTGGCAGGGATGATCTATTTTTAGAAATGTATACATGTACTAACAGCAATACATTCAGAACAGAAAATCACTGCAAATTCGAAGAAAGCCATACTTCTCTAATGTTAGAAGCCGCAAAGTTCAGAAAAAGGTCTTCATACCCTTTTGAGCATCACGTCTTTCAACAAACGCCCTAAGAACTTTGTAAGTGGGCATATTTCTTCCACCATTCAATGCCCTCTGTCCAACATTTCTAAGATCATAATTTATTTGGAGCTGCTTTGGCAGCTAGGATCATAACAGTTAGACACATAAGCAGCGACAGCCCAACACCGGTAAGCATCGAGCAGACATGAACCTAGCATTCAAAATACCGGATGGTGGACCCCTGATATGGAGTGAGGCTGGATGTGTTAAATGCCACTGGAAGGAGGCTGGTTACCATGGAGATTGGAATGTTTGACAGCTGGCCTTGTCTCAAGCGCTGATTCTTGTACATGTACTTTGCCAGCCAGCAATGCGATAAATTGCTGAATAAAAATTACAATATGGTCTTGTGTATTAGTCTACAAGAATAAATGTCCTTTCTCTTATGTATGGGTACTACGTTTGTATGTATGTGCACCCGCGTGTTTACTGTAACATGAAAAGTGCTGGTTAGCCAAAAAGTTGGGGGGGGGGAGGGGGGTTCAAAAGTCTTGCGGTATATTTTTCTGAGGTTTCGTTGTTGCTATTTTTGTTTTAAGCAATCATTTTTCTCAACAAACTGGCTTTTTTTTTTTTTAAATTGTTTTCCTCTTCTCGGCCATCTCGGCAGCGTGGGAGTCTCCCTGTGTGAAAAAGCAACTATGTATTCCTGTTCACGAATAGAAACACAGGGGCTTTGTATCCACGCCAGACATTCGTCACAGAAACCAGCGGCCAAGCAGATCCTGCGGAGGAAGTGGGGCTGGACTGGACACACCCTCAGGAAGCCGGCATCCAGCACCACACGCCAAGCCCTGACATGGAACCCACAGGGGAAAAGGAAGAGAGGCCAGCCTCGCAACAGCTGGAAGCGGGACACTGAGGCAGAGTTATATAAGCAGGGGACGAATTGGACTGGAGTGGCAGTTGTTCCCTCAAAGCGCTTTGCTACGAAATAGTGGACATGAATATGAGCTCTTGAAGCTACAAAAGTGAATATCAGTATCATCATCATCATCATCATTTACCAGCATCAGAGAGTTCCTCGTCATCATCTTGCATGACCTCCATCTTGACGTTGCCTGCCAGCATGGCTTTCAGTTTCTCGTTCTCCTCCTGAAGTTCACGGATCAGTTTATCGGTCGGGTCCTCGTTCACACTGGCCTTGGTCTTGATCTGTTTGGCACGGTCAGCTGCAGAAGAAAGAAAGAAAGGGGAAAAAAAATCAATCAAATGGTCCATTATCCAAAAGGAAGAATAGCATGTTGCATTTAGTGACAAAGCGGCAAAGCCATGGGTGCACATCTCCAAAGCAGATGTGTCATGCCAGCACGTGGTGTCCAGCAGATGTGTCATGCCAGCATGTGGTGTCCAGCAGATGTGTCATGCCAGCACGTGGTGTCCAGATTTTTTTTAATTTTTTAATGAGGCTAAAATATATGCAATTTGATGCATTTTGGCATGATTTTAGTGCATCAGAGCAAGAAACACTTTGCAGAGGAAAGTTTTAAAAATTACACTAAAATCTGCACAATTTGGTGCATATTGGCATGATTTTAGCGCATCAGAGCAGGAGACACTTTGCAGAGGAGAGTTTTAAAAATTACACCAAAATCTGCACAATCTGGTGCATTTTGGCATGATTTTATGTGCTTCAGAGCAGGAGACAATTTGCTGAGGGAATGTTTTAAGAATAAGACGAAAATTTGCACAATTTGGTGCATTTTGGCATGATTTTGGTGCATCAGAGCAGGAGACACTTTGCTGAGGAATGTTTTCAGAATAAGACTAAAATCTGCACAATTTGGTGCATTTTGGCATGATTTTATGTGCTTCAGAGGTGGAAACAGTTTTTGTGGGGAGGAAAATTTTTAGCCAAAGGTTGAAATCCACCAAAAGGTGGCCGATATTAAGCCCTGCTCACTTCAATTTCACCTATTTTCTCCTCACCAATGCAATTAAAAAGATTCTCAAATTCAGACCTAGGTTCAAATTGATGTGCAGGGGTAACACTTTCAAATTTTGAAAAGACTGAAACCCATGTCGGGGTGCAGGGGTCAGGGGTGAATTTGAATGAAAAGTTTTCTCACCGTATCGCAGAGTTGACAAAGTTTCTTCATAGTTGATGTCAGCAGGACTCAGCGCAGCGATCTGGGGAAGAAAAGATAATTGAGCCATGTTGCACTGAGAACGTCGTCAACTCTAGATCAAAAGCTACGCAGACCTATACAAAGCAAGCCTTTTTGTTGTTATTGTTGGTTTTCTGTGTGTGCTTTTTTTGCCATTCAAAATATACAGGACCTAAAAAAAAAAAAAGAAAAGACAATTAACAGCATCAAAATGACCAAGATTTGTTTATTTGTTATTGCCTTTTTGAAAAAGCAGCTTTTATGAAGGTTGAAAGGCAGATATAGAACAAAAGGGATTTGATGCAGCTCAAAAGAATGCCACAGGTCTAAGTATAAGAAGAACTATCTCACCATGATTGTCTTGCTGTTGCCTCCAAGAGCGTTCTTCAGTAGTTTGGTCAAGGACGAATCTCGGAATGGGACTGAAACATTCAAAAGGTTACAGCTCTGGTGAAAAAGATAGGCCCAATAAAGTCTCTCAAGATCCAAAAAAAAAAAAAAAAAAAGCAACCGCACACAAAAACATGTTTCCATATTTCATTACTCTTCCATTCCAGAAGAAGAAAGAAGAAAAAACAAAAAACCGGTCCCGCAGTGAAGCGGTTAGCACTTCGGACCATGGACCGGGAGACCCGGGTTCGAGTCCCAGCCAAGGCAAGCAGGATTTTTCCTACCTAGGTTGGCTCCTACCCAGAGCGGGTGTGCTACGGGCCCGATGGGGAGGCTGTTGACACACAGCCAATATTCACATTCTTCACGGGTGCGACTTTGGGGGTGCTTCCCTTGGTATGACACATCTTATGATGTGGATGATTTGATTACATGGCCGGCACCGCAGGTGCCGCAGTTACCGAGCCTGGTTAATGCCGGGATATTTATGAGAGGAAGCATGGAATGCGGCCCTGTCCCGCAGTCCCAAACCACACGGACCTCCATAGCAAAAATTGCCCCAGCTTCCGAGCCCTCCGTGGATTCCACCCATGACCTGGGAGGAACACGACTGGAACTGGCGAAAGAGTTGGGGCAGCAAAAAAAATAAAAAAATGCAGCATGTCTGTGATCTTACTTTCTATTCACACTAAAAGAGTATGAACTGGTATCTTGACTAGCAGAAAAAGTTGACAGCAAAGACTAGTTTCAAAGTCTAAAATACCACCAACAGTGCTGAAAACACATATTAATAAATACTTGTACCAGACAGACACAATTAGAAACTTATCTAATTAACAATTTAAGACGGATAATCCAGTATATGATTTCACGCTGACTTACCTTTCACGTTCTTTCCTGATGACTTCTCGGCCAGGGCGGAGATGCAGTTGCCGAGGCATGACAGGGACTGGTTGATGGCAGCTCCCTCTTTGAGACGGTCGCCTGTGGCCCCAGTGCTGTCCGCACGCTCACTAGAAGAAGAAAAAAAATGCTCAATATGATTTTCTTTTTTGTTTTTTTTTTCAGTGGCAGGATACATTCAAACAGAGTGGAAGCAAAACTTGGTCTGGTTTCTAAGTCTGACAGCTTTCTGACAGTCACATTTATTTAACTGCACTATTAAAGAGACACATGTTAACTTTATGTGATACCTTTTAGAGTTTTTCGGTTATTAATCCATTTTGTATTTATGTGTTTGTATATATATTTAAGTTTTCATGTTTAGGGAGTGCGTGAATGTGTGTGCGCATCAGAGTGAGTGGGTGTTTGTGGGAACGTAATATTTTTTTTATCAAAGAAGAAGAAGGCATTGTAATCTCCCTTTTATGGGATTGAATAAAATAAACTAGTGTCCAAAAGAAACGATACCAAAGTGATCCCAGAGGCCTAAAAACATAGGTCTACGTATCCCACGTCCCAAATACAGCATCTGCGCTCGGGAATACCGGAAACATTTGCTAATGAAATATACCACTCTGAAATTTCTGTATTGTTCTGCTTTTATTGTATGTCCCTGCCAACCCTTGGTATCGTTTCTTTTGGACACTAGTTTATCTTACGTCTTATGTCTTTTCAACCCTAACAGACTCTGAGACTGGCCAGGACAATTTAATATGACAAATGCATGACCCCACTAAAAAAAAACTAGAGAGGCAGAAGCCTCCATGGCTCCCTTGTGACACAGGTCAAGGTCATTCACAAAAGTATGTTTGTAGAGCTCTTATCACTATCCAGTATCATGCTAAGTGATGTGTCTGGCGCTCTGAGTTCCTGGCAATATTACAATTTCCCCAAAACAGTTTGTACAGCCTTGACCTTTGGTCAAAGTCATTCAAAAGAGATCTCATCAATGTCTATCATCATGCCAAGTTTGATGCCTCTAGCATTTGTAGTTCCTCCGAAAACAGTAATGTTAAAATTCACAACAGACAGCTTTAATGACCTTGACCTTCAGTCAAGGTCATTCAGAAAGGTAGGTCTCATTGCTGTCTATCATCACGCCTCATTTGGTGCCTCTACTGTTTGTTGTTTTGAAGAAAATGCCAAGGTTAAAGTTTCCACACAAAAAAAACCGCTTGCATGACCTTGACCTTGACTAAAAGTCACTGAACACAGGTATGTCTGTAAAGGTGCTGCCAATGTCAATCATCGCACATAGTTTGATGCTTCTGATTCTTCTAGATACTGATAAAATGCAAATGTAAAATTTCCGAACACTGTTTCAATGACCTTGACCCTCAGTCAAGGTCATTTAAGATGGTATGTGTGCATAGGTCTTATCACTGTCTATCAGCATGCCAGGTTTGGCACCTCTGCTGTTCATTGTTTCTGAGAAAATGCCAATGTTAAGGTTTCACAAAACTGTCTTGTACGGCCTTGACCTTGACAGAAGGTCACTGACTACATGTATATCTGTAAAGTTCTTATCAATGTCTATCATCATGCAAAGTTTAAAACCTCTGGCATTTGTACATTACGAGAAAATGCCAATGTAAAATTTTCAAACAGAGAGCTTTAGTGACCTTGACCTTGGGTCAAGGTCATTCAAAATGATGTGTTTTGAAAGGTCTTGTGCTAGTCTATCAGCATGCCAAGTTTGGTGCCTCTACTGTTTGTAGATTCTGAGAAAATGACAACGTTAAAGTTTTCTGGACACACACACACACAAACACACACACACACACACACACACACAGACAGACAGACAGACAGACGACGGAGGGTTAATACATAGACTCCCATTGTTACACAAGGGAGCCAAAAATCAAAGCATAAAGTGCACAAAAACATTCATGGTAATGATTGGAATACGCCTGTTTCCAATATTTCAGGAAGTTGAAAGTAAACAGTAAACACACCTGCCGGCCAAATCCACCAGGTTGATGACAGCTGATTTTGTCGTGTCTTCCCCGGCTGCATTCTTAAACTTCTGGAGGAAGGTGATGCCGACAATGGTGTGTGCACGACTGCAAGCAAATAAAACAAAAAGGAAAACATTTTTTATCTTTTCCGAAATCAATGCACACAGGCGATCAATCATAAAAAGCAAAGATGATTAGGGATCACTGATGGGCTGTTGGTGTTTTTTGGGTTTGTGTGGGGTTTTTTTTGTTGTTGTTGTTTTTGTTTGGTTTTTTTTTTTTGTTTTTTTTTTTGGGGGGGTGTTTTGTTGTGTTGTTTTGTTTGTTTTGCTTTTTTTAGGGGGGGGGGGGGTTGTTTTGGTATTTGTTTTTTGTTTTTTTTTAATTCTATTTTATTATATTGTGGGGTTTGTTTTGTTGTTGGTCTTTTTGTTTGTTTGCTTTTATTTTATTTTCTTTCTTTCTTTTTTTTTTCTTTGGGGGGGGGGGGGGGGCACTGTTGTCAGTGTTTCCTACAGACACTCCAGTGCAAAATGTATGTTGTTACAACCCCTCACCTTGGTTGTGCTAATTATACACCCCTCACACTTGACTGAACAGGCCCACTGTACATAATTTACCTTTGACCGTTCCGGTCCACTGCCTAATCCAAAACACCTACCAGTACCACACACATCTGTAGCAGCCGACTGTGTTGTACATATGACTCTTACCCAGTAAAGCCACAATAAATGGTCACGGTCAGTTGTTGTGAGCCAAATCCTACTCCCTTTCAATAGAGGTTTGACTAATCAATGAAGCAGAAACCTTTTGCCTGGTCACAGAACGATCTGATAAAAGCCATAAAAAAGCCAGCAGAAGTGGGGTGTAACAGCAGTAAAGAATCAATGTGCCCCCTGGGTAATGCTGTATGTGTACTAAAAGCTCTCTCGGAAGATCAATGAATTAGAGTATGGTTCAACTGCTTTTGCTTTTAGTCACACACACACTAAACAGTGAACAGGTATTGGGGGGAAAAAAAAGTTGTCTGAGAGTGGCTTTAGTACCAGAGAGGAAAACTGGGAGTTTGTGTACATGTATGCTTAAGTTCATAGCCGTGAGAACAATTATCGGACAACATACAATTGTCCTGCATGTAAAACTTTTTTCTTCTTCTTTTCACAAAACAACGGAAAAACAAACAACAAATGCATAAAAACATGGCAGGAATTGGCCTAGGGGCAGAAAAAAGTCTGACTGATATGTGATACATGTACTGTTAAACTGTCCTGTTTGTTCCACTTCTTTTTCTTTTCTTTTTTTCCCCTTGATGTCAGTGTCAGAAAAACAAACAACAAGAAGAAAAAAAACGGCAGAAATTGGCCTAGAGGCTGCAGAATTCCAAGAAACGGCGGAAATTTTTTTAAGTTTTCCAATGACAATACACAAAAATGATAGCATTAGCTCCAGCTGCACATGTTGCTATAACAACAAGCACGTTCTCCGGTGTCACTGGAATCCAGGTGACACAGACAAAATGAACTCCCTTTTGTTCGCTCCACACAACGATGGTGTTACTGTAAGACTCACTAACGCCCAGGTCCCTGCCTTGTGTCTCAATGTAAAATATTCATGCATCAGCTGCCCTGCTTCCAGCAGACTACGCGGTTTTAGTTCACCATGCAACAGATACTGACCACAGTTGCTGGTGATTAAATCAACGCAAGGAGACACAATTTCTGGCCATTAAACTACAATGTATGAAGTGTCTATCTCCCCACCCGCTCTCTCTCCCTTGAAATATTCAAGCCTCTGATGCCGAACACCATGAAAATATTGTGAACTAAAAGACAAAAAGCTCCAAAATGATTGAGTGCAAATGGGTTTTTAATGTCCCCCAAAAGATCGTCAATCTTGTTAGGGGATGGCTAGCGGCTGTCAGACTATACCATGAGCTCAGCCACAAGAAAACGGTACATTAATTAATTCTAAAAGGGTTTAGCGCAAATAACCTCAAGCTGAATCACCCCCAGCAGACAAGAGCAAAGAACTGACAGCATAACAACCGCACGGCTGTCATTAGGTGCACTCCCGTATGCAAAGCAGGGTTTGGCTGCACCGACAATGGCCGGAGCGTGACGTAAGCCAGTGATCACATGTCAATATTTACGTCCAGCCATGGCAGCCTATTCAGCCGGGTCAAGCTAAACAGACTTGGCTGCACGCTCAGGGCAATGGCATTTGTAAACGCGTGTGAAATCGATTCTGGGTGATGTAGATTCTTTGCTATTTTAGTACAATAGCAATATCCAGAAACCATGCTATAGGTAGGTGGGGGTGGTACTGCCGCGGGGCGATGTAAGGCACTGCTGCACTAATTTACAGAAGAATGTATTTTCACCTTTTTTTCATGTAATATGTGCACCAGCCCTAAACAGTTTCAAAAATGTCCTCGATAGGGAACCTCAAATTACCAAATTGTGCTATGTATATATACATACATGAGTAGCGTTAAATGTTGAACCTGTACTTCATCATCACAGACCCTTTCTATCTGTTGTACGGTGGGACAAGTAAGGCCTAACGGCAAGTAGTCCCTATGCCTATACTATTGCCAAACATGTGTCCCCAGGGCAAGCAAAACCTGTTTTTTTGTTGTTGTTTTTTTTACTTTATTATCCCTTTTGGGAAATTCGGGCTGCGTCCCACGGCGGAAGCGTGTCGCCGCGGTGCAGCGCCACCCAATACCTATCCTATACTTTTTTTTACAATTTTGCTGGGGGAGGAAAGCCGGATAACCCGGAGAGAAAGCCCCGATGAGCAGCCCGGTAGCTGGGAAACCTTATCCTTATAGCTAGGGTCACAACCGGCCGTACGGGCTCCTACGGCGGGTCTACGGCCAAAAATCGTGGCAAATCTTGCGAACGGCGCACGGGCGTCCTGCGAAATTTCGAGGCCGCAAGGATGCCGCAGAGCGCTGCGGCCGGTTTTCGACAAAATCAACAAACTCGACGATCACCTGCGATTTTTTACACACTTGCGTTGGCCGCACGGCCACTGTACGGCCAACGCACGATTGCCGCAAGTGCATCGTACGACCTGGACATCTCCGGGAGAGAAAAATAGGTCACGATGGCCGCACGATGAACGCACGAGTGACGCACGGTTGTCTTGCGTGCTTCCCACGAGGACTGCACGATGGCCGCACGTGATCACAGACCGCAAGTCGGTAGTACGATGTTCCCACGATGCACGCACGTGCTCCGTGAGTGCTCCGCAAGGCTGACGCAAGACCACGTGCGGGCCCGGGGGATGTTGGTGTGCAATGTAGAAGTGTTGGTGGGGCGGTCGGTGGTCTAGTGGTTAAGAGACTTGTCACCAATGCGAGAGGTCACGGGTTCGAGCCCCACTCGGGGCAAAGAATTTTTCCTTCTCGTATGTGGCACCTTTCATTCGGGCCGATCGTCGGGGGTTCTCTCCGGGTACTCCGGCTTCCTCCCCCTCTGCTTTGGAAATGTTCAGCCCACCAAGTTTGAAAAATAAATGCATGTCTAAATTCCGAAATTTCAATAGCTGAGCTGACCCTTCGCACCACGTGATTGTAATACGTTTATGTCCTGTGTGTGAGAGAATGCGTGTGATTCACGTGAGCGTGCGTGTTGGGTTTAGCTCGCGGCGCTTTGAGCCAAATATTTGGGATAAAGCGCCTATATTAATGCGATTATTATTATTATTATTATTATTAAGTGTTGCAGTGCTGTGTCAGTGTCTGTCAAGTTGTGTACGTGTCCATAGATTTGTCAAACTCTCTGTTGATAATATCCAAATCCTCTGATGTCTTCTTTCCATAAACAAACTACATGTATATAATTATGTAGGCTGGTCCCTATATGCATGAAAAACGCGCGTCGGCCATGGCCGTCGAACGACCGACGCACACCACGCGTACAGAGCACTTACGATAGCCGTACGGCGCACGCACGACACCCGTACAGCCCGTGCAAACAACGTCAACATCGCACGAACGTCGTACGAAGGCGTGCGACCTCCGTACGATAACTGCGAGGACAACGTAGGATCCGTACGGCCGTCGTACGATTTTTGACCAACTGAAATCGCAAGACGTTACCCGTGCGAGACTTGCGGGGAACGTACGCCATCGCACGTATATCGTACGCACGATTTGCAACCTTAATTTTTTTTTTCAGATCGTAGAAGCCGCAGGCCGCAGACATTTCGTGGAGATTGCAAGCATAAAAAAATCGTGCGGCCGGTTGTGACCGAGGCCTTAAACAGGATGTAATGAAGTACTGACTAAAAAGTGTAGGTGTATGTTCTTTTCTCAAGGGGGCTAATGTACCATCTCCATGCTCACAGATCGTTCTAAGCTTCTTCTTTGTGGTATCTGTCATCACACCATTTAGACACCTGGACAGTGACAGCTTCTGTAACGCTTGGTACTGAGACAACTGAAGCATACTTCATGACGTTGCGACCACAATGAGCGCTCCAGTACTGTAACAACAGTCGTAGGATTTGAATGTTTGACTGCCCACGCACAGTGTAAACAACACAGTATCGCATGAAGAGCTGTACTACCGGTACTCAAGATGGAGTACTTTTGAGTATACACTATAATACAGGCATACTCACAAGCGAAACAGTTCCAAAACATAAGTTGGCTCAGCAAAAAAATGGAAACTTTTTGCCCAATTAAGGAGAGAATGTTGCGGCAGGTTTTATTTGTTTGTTGTTTTTTTTTTCTTTTAAAACTTTTTATCTGTTCATTTCACTTTCTCCACATCTGTTACAATTACCAATGAGGTAACTGTATTAATGTGTCTTTGAATGAACAAAGATTCTTTCTGTCTGATTCAAGAACAGCCCTGTCAAGCAGCCACAAACCTCACAAATCAATTTGACCACAGGTGTAATAAAAGAGAACATAAGCTGCCCCCAAACTGCTTGATTAAACATGGCTAGGCCACGGAGGACCACGCATCCACAGTACGCGCTATCAAGTCATTACAGAAGGGCAAGAGTCATGTTTTAACACAGAGCACAAAAGTTCAGTAGCGTGAACTACATAATACAACTGTACATACATGTATACATGTACTAGCACTGTATCAAATGACAATTTGACAAATTTATGTGAACGTCCACGAGAAAACCCGGCGTAAGACGCACGCAGCTGTTCCGAGCTAGAGGCTAACAAAGGTCAGTGGGTACAATCTGGTCAATATTGAGATTTTGCCAAAATCAGGTAGTTCTGATCATCACATCATTAAATTATGATGTCTCAAAAGGAGTTTTTTTGCACTGTAAAGCAAGGCTGTTTCTTTAAGATGGCTCCAAAAACAAAAAATTGAAAATTTTGCTCTCAAGCCGGGTTTTCTCATGGAACTTTGGAAGGTCACAAATGTTAACTGAGCAGAGTAGGCATCAGTGTGTTTGGGAAAATGTGATGGTGCATGTGGATGAGGACAGTGGCAGGGGGTATGGTCTGGAAGGAGGGGCTATCATGCCAAGAGAACATTTGATCAGATGAAACTGTGGCAGAAGAACGGACTAAGTGGGAGAATATGGCACAAACTTCAGTTGTCAGTGACTACATGGAATAAACAAAAAACCCACATTTTTACCCAAAGGTAAATAAAAGCAACTAACTTGCAAGTAAAATGACACCATTTTTTTTTATTCGTAACTCCCAGTTTGGAAAAAGAAAGTGTGCATTTGGTTGTTTTATTGGGTTTTTTAATTTTTTAAAAAAATGTATTTTAACACATGTTCACAATTTTAGACTGACCAGAGATTAACCACTCATCTATCCACTGGTTATCAACAACAATAAGTTTCAAGTTTTCCCTCACAAATCGACAAATAGCTGTGGCTGGGAAGGCAAAAATGTCACACTCCAAAACCAAATGTACACATTTTTAACATTTTACTGGTGGTGGTGGTGGTGTTGTTTGGGTTTTGTGTGAATATTTATGTGCGTGCATGAGATTGCTTGAGTTATTCATTGTCAAAATCATTCTCACCTGCTGGTAGCGTTCATGTTAGTTGCTGCTACTGTTCTGTTTGTTGTTCCTTCTTCCATTCTCTTCTCAATATCTGCGTAACTCACAACTGGAACAATCTGTAGTCCGTCCGCTGTAAAATAATAAAAGAGTTTAAGCTCCTGGAAAGCAATAATGAACAGCAGATGAACTAACGAAACACACTGACAAGGTTTTTTTTGTTTTGTTCTTTGGAAGGGGGTGGTTTTGTCTCCTTTCTTTTTGTTTTTGGGGTTTTTATATTGTTGGATTTTTTCTTTGGGGGTGGGGGGATTGGAGGTGGGAATATTGTAGAAGAAGCGCCATCATCAGCTTCAAGAAGTGCCTGCCTTCCACGTTGAATAGCAAAAAGATTACAAAACCAAGCACAGCTTGCTCACCGTAGAAACCAGTCTTAGGATGCTGGCGAATACGCAGACCTCCCTTCTTGGACCCGCCCTTAGGATCGAGAAGATCTCGCACTTGTTCATTGTAAATTTCCAACATGCTGAAGTTCACCTGCGATCAAAACACCCAAACAAAATTTTAAACACAAAGTCCACTTCCACAGCACGGAAGTGCTCCATGAAAACAGTTCATGTTTGCTGTGCTTACAGCAGAGAAGAAGAAGAAAAAAAATGGCCAACAAAGAGGAAGAAGAACGTTGGCTGAAACATTTTTTATATGTGTTGAAAACTATGCATTAATAGTGCAGAAATAGTAACCGTCTCATAATTCTGGCAATAATAAGTGACCCTCCACCACGAAATGAGTCTTCTTGTGCTATTTGTTTATGTTACAAGATGACTCATTTCGTGGTAGAGGGTCACAACAATTTATTATGGTATGCTGCGTATTAGTACAGTGTATATGACATGGTGTGCCAATTCCAAAACCCAGGCCGAGACTACTGACCCCACAATTTGATAAATGACGGTAATTTTTTTTTGTTTTTTAATTGCAGCAGTGGCTGGAGCTCCAACTCTGCTAGGGTAAGTGCAACTCACAAATCTTCACCATCGCTGAGGAAATGCTATCAACTTTTGGGGAACACATGATACATTTTAATGGTAGTGTTGTAAGTTTCAAAGTCAAACTAAACTACTTTAGTCGCATGACTACTTAGCAGAGAGTTTAAAATCTACAGTCATCTCACGGTATAACTTATAGTCACTATAACTTCATTCTGCTGCTGACACTCGGAAACTCTGTATCCCTCATGTCCGAACAATGACCTTTGGTCAGCGTAGTTTTTTATACCAAGATCCAACTTTTTGGACTGATCTCAGCATCAATCAGATAAGCAGACACTAAACCATCCTTCGAGCAAAATCTGAAATTGGTGAAAACCCACTTCTTCACTGCCCTCAACCAATAGCTATTGCCAATCATCATCTTGGTGGTCATATGTGTGTGTGTGTGTGTGTGTGTGTGTGTGTGTGTGTGTGTGTGTGTGTGTGTGTGTGTGTGTATGCGTGCCAGGGCAGCGGAGGCCCTGTATGATGCTGCACATTAGTTAGTTTAGTTTAGTCCTCTTTATTCCCTGGGGAACATAGGGCTACAACCACACTTCGCCAGCACACTCGGTTCTGGGACGCTCTCTTTAGTTCGGTGAGGGCGTCCCTTAAATATTATTATTAACTTTATACCTCAAATTAACTTCAACCTCAATTATTAAGCTTCATACCTCAAATTCTGTCTCCTCCCCAGCTTCTCTTTTCCCATCAATGCCCTGGAAAATGGCTTCAGTGAACTGAGGCACCACTCCTGCAACACACAAAAAATCAAGGCTTATTCACTTATTCTATAGTAGTAACAGCCTGTTTACATTTTACCTCCCATTCCAACGCGTATGTCTGCTGTCCGATTCCCTGGGCAAGGTGATGTCAAAGTAAAGTACATCATGTGAGCAACACCACTTCCCCTACGGATAAAACCATTTGTGACCCGTTCTCGCGAAAGGGACCGTAAGTCGCACTAGGTCAATCGCCGCTACAGGCATATAAAGAGTGCCGGGGGTCTGTATGGCGGCCTTGTGACTGTGAGTAGCCAACTTCAACTGCTGATATCTCTGTCAATTTTAGTAGTACAGCTTTCATGCTCATTGAATTAAACTGTATAACCAGTAGAGTGCAGTGATACATATACTCAAAACTGATAATTTTCGACTTATGGTCCCTTTTGTGAGAACGGGTCACATTTGGCCCACATGGTGCAATGTGACCAGGACAGCCAGGCAGCTGGTGTTAGATGGACCAGTAGCATCAGTGTAGAAAGAGTTAAAACAATAAAAGGCCATCCTCCACACACGTCCACATTCACAATCATTCGGAGCTGTGTTGGGTGCGTCTAGCAAAGTACATGTACCACTTAGACAGCCTCACTCAGGTTCACACTGACTAAGCCAGCTAGTTACCTTTATTAACACCGTAGCCGACGATGGACCAACTTTTTCCGGAACCTGTCTGGCCATAGGCAAACAGTGTGGAGTTGTAACCATTCCAAGCGTTCTCCAGGATGCCCTTTCCCAGGTCATCATACACACGTTTCTGTGGAAGAAATAGATACATGCAGTACCTTTTGATTTTTTTTTTCCTCCAGCTCCAAGCACTAATTGCCTATTTCTTTTTTTTAATTAAGATCTGCAACCTTTGTCTGCCTTAATTAATAATAATATTAATGCCTTGCATCTTGCTGCAGTGAAATTAAGGCTTCAGCCCTCTTACCCCCCCCCCCCCCCCCCCCCACCTCTCCACCCAAAGTACGAGTCCCCTCTAACTCTACCCACTCCCCAAACATCAATTTTAAGTCAACTATGAAAACTTATTACTGACGTAATATTTTCCTTTTAATGGTGAACATGGTAAAGAAAATAGAAAGTGCTTTATACAATATTGATAAATAAATAAATAAATAAATAAATGTCTGTGCCTACTGACCCCAACTTTCTTGACCATGAACCCTGAATCAAACAATTCTCCTTTTGGCCTCAAGTTGTGCATTAGAACAAAGTGTGTTGCATTTTTCTTCATTTTATATCACACCATCAGTAAGTACCTGGTCAGCAAATTTTCTTCCATTTGCATGAGATGTGTCTGCAGCGTAGTAGCCATTGGCGTCTGTTTTGCATCCATCGTGTGACCAGTAGCTATAATCAAAGGTGAATTTCTTTTCGCTGTTGTCACTGGGGTCTGTGATCACAGTGGTCGCTCCATTCATGTCAATGATGAGCTTGGCATTGCGACTTCTCTCGCGACTGTTGTGTTCACGGTTAAGGATAAAATCTCACTTTTTTTTTTTAACCCTTTCAATGCCACACACACTTTGGGTCACTCACAGATAGTATCGCTGAAGATCGCATGGTGTTACCGAGGAAGAGAAACTTACTCTGCCTCTAGAGAGCTTTTTTTACAAACACTCGAACAACTGGATTTTGAACAAGTTGGACAAGGGGGCTACAGGTGTAAATCCTGAAATTTTGTGAGCGTGGCAGCGAAAGGGTTAATGTAGACTGAAATTTTCTGTCCCACCACTTGATGACAATGATTTTAAAAATATCAGTTAAAAGTAATCTATAATAATGATAATCAAATCTCTTAATTTTTCATCTTACAGCTTACATGCCAACTTGGTATGTCAACAAAATGATGACTCGCTAATTTTTATCTCATGACAGGCCTTCCCAAAGAACACAATTACGCAGTATGTACTCCCAGCAGTGCAAACGGCCTCTTACAGTGCTGAGTAAATACCATGAAAGCGTTTTAGTTACGAAGCTTTAACCAGAACTAAGCGGATCAAGCATGGCACCAGCAAAGCGAATCGCCCCCGCGGCCATTATGAACTGAAAGTAAAGCAACAGACAGTCTACATACATGTGCATGTGCAAGTGCCCGAAAATTTGTTCAATGAAAAGGATATGAAAGGTCGCACGCGCACAGCCACCTTTACGTTTTCCTCTTCTGCCATGCTGTCTGAAGTTTGCAATCCAACGGGAAGTTCAACACTCCCAGTGAAAGCACACTAACCGACTAGAAGACTGAAACGATACTACACGAACCCTACCCGGTTATTTCGACAGCCATGTTTGGCGCACTGTTTATACGCACTCCTGATTGGTTGCTAAGGTCGGAACTTCCAGCACCCCAAAAGGATAATTACAGTAGATTTCCAAAGAAATCGCACACGCTAAATTTAAACCCACAGCATCGCAGACAAAACTTTGCACAATTTAAACGCATATGATTGAGTCTGTGTGCCAATTTTTAGCGTGAGTTTAGCTATTATTACGAAGATGGCAAACGTAATCTTGGATGTAAACCGTTTTTCCTTTCGAGCTGTGCGCTATACGGGTGCCGAGGTCTTTCGTCATCAATGGTTTTGTGGTAACGGAGCGCCTGAAACCAATACAAGAATGGTTCGAGCACGACAGGGCTGGCTGGTCTCTAATTTCGCAATCCTTTACATCTGGCCATCGATTGCATTTCGACATGTTTGAATAATGACTGTCAGGACGTAATTTGACGCGCTTTTGGTCTCAGTCGCTGTCCGCGGTGTCACAGTGACTAACTTCGCGGTTTAACGGCCGCTGTCACGGTTTTTATTGACTTGACTAGACGTTTTGGTAGCCTGCCACTGTGATCAATACGTGTACTGGAATTTCTGTCCCAATAGAGTACACTGAGTGCAGACTGGAGGAATGCAGTGATCAGCTAGGTCAGTGGTCAGGGCAAAGCTGAGTGAAGCCGGCTGTTCATTGATACTGACAAACTGACTGCACCGGCTATGACATCATGAGGCCGTGCCGGCCCGAATGACCGCACCGGTACGGTTTCAGTGCAGCTACGACATCGTAATCAGTCAGTCCTGATGGTTTTAAAGTGAAGTGAAAAAAACAACAACTATGAATAAATACTTTTTTTCCAACACACTGAGTAATTATGGAATCACTACTGTGACATACAATCAGTAGGCAAGGAAAAATGCTGAACAACGTAGAACAAATTTGATCTTGACTTTTTATTATAGATTTCAGTAGAACACAGGCCCCTAATGCTGTGGTGGTCTTCGTGACTGATTTTTTTTTTCTCCGTCCCCGTCACCGTGGCCGTTAAACTGAAACGACCGTTTATCTTGCCTCTCCTGAGTGCGTTAGAATTTCAGTGAAGCAAAAAGGTACATGTATCTTAAAAATAGTTTGTTGGAATGCTGGACCATTTCTCCAAAGCATGATGTGCCTCTGCGCGTGATTTGTCAAGCGTAGCAGCTGCAACAACATAAAATGATATGTCAGCCCGCTCCCCATCAGTAAGTGAATTGGCGTCTATTGGTATATGGAAACTGGAAAATTTGATACCCGCGGCCCGCTACAGCCAAACTAATCTCTGGTCATTTCGATGGACCACCGCAGGGTGTTTGGTCTAACATATCCAGTAGTCAAACTTCAGCTATGTGGACAACACCTGCTGCAGCGGCGTCATTAGTAATCCGGCGTTGTTGTGTATAGTCCATAATTATTTGAACCCAATCACAATACGGATTTCCCTCATTAGCAGTCATTACCACTCACAGCCAAAGGGACATTGTGGGTGGGCTAGTAACACGTAAGTGCCAAGCCTCTCCTCCAATAGTTGGTGAATAACAAAAAACAAAAAAAAAATCCACGCTGTGTACACTGTGGCCGTCATATCAGGCTACTTGGGTGACCTACCCCCGTAGCAGTTAATGTTCTGTTTAATTAGAAAAAGGTATTTGAAGTCACTTACTTCAAGCAGTGAAGAGTTCATGGAATTTGATGTGGAATGCATGTTTTCCTTCCTCTGGGATCACTCTCCTTTTTCCAATATGTAAAACAATGACAAGTTAAAACTGGTGGCTACTAGCAGCAAAATATAAACCTACCCCCCCCCCCCCCCCCCACGCAGCATATGATGAAGGAAATGAAAAAAAAAATGGGGAAAAACAATGACCGCTGTAAAGAAGACCGCTGTAAAGAAGACGTGCTTGTTTGGATTCGGGGATCTTTCTTCATACAACTAGTCATTGTCTTTTCCACCAAGACAAATGTATAAAAAGAAACTGAATCAAGCGTAGCAGTTATGGCAGTCTCTTCAGTAAGCACCGCTTTCAGCCCATACAGGGAACTGAAAGCCTCAATTAACGGCCATCTATAAGCAATGAGTCTCTTATACAAGTTCCGGAAGATAATTATGAAACACCGAGCATGTGCCCAAATCTTTGCATCATATTATACTCGTTTTGGTAAATACACCTTATCACAGCAACCAATCAAGTGTCCCTACTCCGATTATTTCGCATATTCAGCCATTATTAAGCAGTCTGCACTTTCGATGGCTGTTTGTGACCAAAGGACCAAAGTGATATCAATGGACTTTTGATATGACACAACCGGGATACTAATCTTGCATGTGCACTGCTCTTTGAGAAAAACCGTTCACTACTCACCACGCAGCAACTACTTTAATAAGTACACCCCAAAAATATGGCTCACTTGGATGTCACATTCCACACTTACCTGCACATGCGGTGACAAGGGAACTTCATAACACCAAAGAAGCGTTTTCTAACTGAACTGTTCGATGTTCGTAAATGTTTTCCGCGATACATGTCACCTGCAGTGACCTGATAAGTGCACAAGCCTCAAATACAGCCGCTTTAAGGCGCGTCTTAACTATAGCGATCAACCCCGAAGACCGAACAAAAAACGCTTCGCCCGAAACATTTTGGGGCCTCGCGAAGCGATTTTGGGCTGTTTGGGCTTCGCTCAACATGTTATGCGAACATTCGCGATCAACCCCGAATGATTTCGCCAGACGCTATCTGATTGGCTGGTCCAGATTCGCCAGCTATCTGATTTCAAGATGGCGGAGGGTCGCGCTCGCACATGGCCGGTGTCGGTTCAAAGTTACAAGCATTAATATTTCGGCAATGAAGAAGTTTCTTGGTGCTGCTGGAATACATTGATTAGTAAGGATAGTGTACATTTGACTTAAAATGTTACAGGTGAAGTAAGAATGCGAAATATCTGTAATTACAGCGTTTTTGCTTCGCATGCTAACGCCGTCTGCTCGCGTGGAGGCTCAGTCGCCGCGTGGTCACATGAGTACCGAGTCAACGTTCTAGTCGCTGATATTTCAGGCATCTATAACTTTCATGGCTCACTTGCGTCACTCTGATGACTGAGGTAGTGTAGAATTTTGATTTTGTTTGCTAAAATTGATGCAAAACCGCGACATTGTTGTTGGTATGACGTTTTTCTTCCGCCGTGTGCTGGTGACCGTCTGCTACGCCGGTGTACCGGCTCGTAACTGTCTGTCGGTTCAGTGGTTTCGTTGGTGATTATTTCGGTTTTTAATGCAATTCATGGTGCAGTTGGGTCACATTGATTAGTTCAGATAGTGCCCTTTTGAGTGCGTAAAGCCATGTTGTCGTGTAACCCCTTGATTTCCCTCAACAGCTACAGTTGCTACGAGACGCACTTCACTGGTAAGCTCACAATCGGCGCCATTGCTATTTTCCTTCGGTCACATGTCACGACTGAATGCTTGACGCCTAGTTAGTACGTGGAGGCCACGCCGAATGAAGCCGAAGAAGTTCGGTTGTCATCGCCGAGGACTTCTTCGGCTATAGTTAAGACGCGCCTTTACAGGGCCCTTTGGATCAACGGCTAAACTAATGGCCGCAGTTATCCAGCGGATGCATTTTTCCGACTGGGGTAAAATTTCAGCGGACGCAGAAAAAATTCCCGGAGACAACCACAGCATTAGGGGCCTGTGCTCTACTGAAATCTGTAATAAAAAGTTAGGATCAAATTTGTTCTACGTTCCCCTATATAAAAAGCCTAATTATCCTAGCCTACAAGTCATGTCTCATAATTAGCGCAAGTAGACTGAGCTGCCGGTACCAGCCCTGTTCACTGAGTGTTGGTTGATTCAGCCGGCGCGGTCAGGGCCCGTATGTAAAACTCGAGGTTAATTTAACCCACGGCTACGGGCCTAACCCAGACTAGGACAAAAGAAACCCCAAAACAAAATTAAATTTTAAAAAAAGGAAGCGAAGAAAGAAAGACAAAAAATCCTTCTATAACGGCATAGGCACCTTGCTGGAATGGACCCGCTTCCTGATTTAAAACAAAAAACCAACAGAAAATTTAACTCTAGAGCTCGAGGTTAGACTCTAACCCGCGGCTAAACTCCCTATCCCCGACTTTTACATGCGGGCTCAGGCCCCCGCCGGCTGGGGTCAGTTTATCGTCCACACCACAACGAGGTAATTGCAGACGGTCCTACGGGGCAGGTTATGGGGGATGGGGATACGGGGGTATAGTCTGGGCTAGGCCAGTTTATACGGGGGTATACTCCAGGCGGGGTATAATCTGCTACACCGGCTCTACTGAGTCCGCTCTGTATATATATGCAGTCCCTCTTCAAGTTGTTTGTATCCCCACCCCCTCTCACCTTGCTGCAATACCCGTAGTTCGGCCAATCCCCTATCACCCTCTTAAATTGCAACTCGGCCGGGACTGTCCCATATATAACGGCACCCCGGTCCCTGGACCCCGCCCTCACCGAGTTTCACCCTCACTGAGCCGTGATGTAACCGGCCACTGATGCGACAGTCTTACATTCCCCTCCCCCCCTCCCAAATCACTTAAGCAATCATCACACGCTTGATTGCTCTAATGTAACATTTTGATATATTTGGATACCCCCAATTTGTAGCCATTCGGTTGAGTATTTTCGAAGAAACGGGCCTGGACACAATTCACACACACACAGCCGCACGCACACACACACATACGAACAGACGGCGCTCACTGAGGAGGAGAAGCGCGTTCGGCGCACCGTAATTGTCAGCATCGATGACGCACGTCTTCTTACGTCATTGTCAGAGTTATGTTTCCAAGATCTTTGGTTATACTTGCAAAATCGTCTCTGCGGGAGATCGGCAGTGACGTGCGTTTGTACCACAGATGCTTGCCTATGAACGGCAGGGGCGTAGGAACCACGGGGGCCCTGGGTCCCAGACGCCCCCGTTCTTTTTTTGGAAGGGGGGGCCCGAATATCTTTAGGCCCCCCTTGCTTTTGATAAGAGGCCCCCCTGCTCTGCTGTCGCAGGACAATCCTTGGCAGTCAACACACACACACACACACACACACACACACACACACACACACACACACACGCAGACTCTCTCTCTCTCTCTCTCTCTCTCTCTCTCTCCCTCTCTCTCTCTCTATGTAAGAAAATCCCCCCCCCCCCACCCTTCTTCACCCCGGCCGTATGGCTCACCCGACTTAGTGGGTCCCCCTTCCTCTCAGCATCTTCCTACGCGCCTGGGACGTGGAAAATTTAGCCCGTCCTATGATGTTGTTTCCATTACTATGGAAACAACATAAAAATTAGAAAAAAATCCCTTCAGCCGTTATCGTCAGTTGACTCGAAACGTTGTACTCAAAGCACATTTCCTCCACACGCCACACGCCTCACAAACATCGAAGAAAAAAAACGCACGCGCACTGACGTAAAGTAAGAGCGTCATGTTTGATTGACGTGATGCTGGTTTTTCTTGGGGATGTCTCTCCACTTTCTTTCCGAATTCCTCTGTTTGGAGACGTGGTGTTGTAATTTACTTATGCTATGTCGCCATCATTGTGCACTCGCAGAGAAGATACGGGATACAACAGACTACAACTCCAATACTTTATGAACAGAATATGCGCGGAGAACAAATTCATGAAAGAAGAAGAATCCAGAACGCTGTGCAGGGCTGCTTACGTACTGAACAGGTCAGATCTAGAACATTCCTCAACTTACTGGAAGGTTCGAAATCTTTCCAAGGTGACGTAATCTACTGATGTTACTGCACCAGCATGTTCTGGGATGGTCTAGAAATTCTTTTGCATCGAAATGCAGTATCTTTTCGCGAGAGTCTCTACAACTTGACATGTGGAAAGCGGGAATTTCAGTGGGTTTCATTTTTACCACTGACTCACACTCAGAAGCATAATATGTGTGTGTGTGTGTGTGTGTGTGTGTGTGTGTGTGTGTGTGTGTGTGTGTGTGTGTGTGTGTGTGTGTGTGTGCGTGCGTGCGTGCGTGCGCAAGCGCGCGTCTAAGGCGAGAGAGAGAGAGAGAGGGTCTCTTCTCCGATACCAGTAAGCAATCGTCTGTCAGTCAGGTCTGCAGGAAGTAACTCTGTCAAAGGGGAACGACTTTATTACAAGAATTTATTCACCCATGTAGAACCTCGCATACGCCAAAAAGTTTGTGACGTCAACCAGCTAGGCGAGCTCACACGACCTCATGTGTTTGGGGTTTTGCAAGTGCATTGAGGCACGGAAAGGGTTTCCAGTACTTTCTTTATGTCAGCATGCTTGATGTCAGAGAGCTTGCGTTCGTGTGCGCGCAGGCTACATACATGACACAACGACTACGACTGTGACTACAACAGGTCATTGAATGGAAACAACATATTGGGCTGGTGGCTATCTTGTTTTGTTGTTGTTGTTGTTTTGAGGGAGCGTTTTTGTTGGCTGCATACATGACACAACGACTACGACTGTGACTACAGCAGGTCATTGAATGGAAACAACATACTGGGCTGGTGGCTATCTTGTTTTGTTGTTGTTGTTGTTTTGGGGGAGCGTTTTTGTTTGCTTTTTGGGTTTGTTTGTTTGTGTGAAATGTAAAATGGACAGTTTACGCCAGAGGACAAGGACAACTTGGTGGTATCCAGGTGATAAGGGAGATTAATCAGATTATTGCCGGGCCATGACCCAGCTCACGCAGATCCATTACGCTGAAGAGCTGTGCTTGTAAACGTTATGTCTTGAGAGTACATAAAAGACACGAGACTGTATCTCGCTTGCAAAGCGCGGTAGAACATCTCCGCACAACAATTTCTCGGGGGGGGGGGGGGGGGGGTACTGGTGCTCAGGTGTAGTCTGTGCCGCTGGGGCAAGGACGGTCTACGTTGAGACAGTATTGAAGTTTGCGTTTGATTTGCTAACACACACACACACACACACACACACACACACACACACACACACACACACACACACACACACACACACACACCCTTATCTCTTAAAGCCCATGGCAGAAATCTTCAGATCACTGGAAGCCACTTCAAGCCACTATTGTGCAATCGGCAACGGTCTCAGGCCTAGCAGAGAAGGCCCACGCCTTGCATAATAGTGGCTTGAAGTGGCTCCTACTGGTGTGCAGTGGCTTGTTCTTATCGTATAGTGGGCAGGGCATGGGCGGTAGGATGGCGGCCACATAGCACACAAACCGCCTCTTGTCAAGTAATTCAGTTATTGTGCTCTTGCTGCACACACAACTCCTGACTCAGATCCGTGACAAATATAGCACAGAACACCGGTTGACTTTTCGACTTGAACAGGACACGACTGAGAATCCGTGACCAGCCAAGCGTGACAAACCCCTGAAGGTGTGTCTCATATCTCCTACCCTGTACACACGTAACCGGGTCGCAAAGGGGGGCAGTTTCATTCTCTCGTCCTGGGAGAACGAAGGCGTAAAATGGTTTGAGGGGCAAATGATACACCTGAAGCTTAATCTTGGTTGTGTGTGTGTAGACGCTCTTTTCTGTTGAACAACTCACAATATTTAATGAGTGGCTACGCAGGTGTCGTGAACTGTATGTGTTTGCAGCACTTATCAAGTTGACTTCATGTTCGCCGCGCTGTATGGGGTATAGTGCGAGTCAGTATATTGGTGAAAGGGTGGGGATGAACCGTATGAGGGTGGGTGGGTGTTTGGGGGGTTTAACGTCCTTTTCCACCACATAAGGGCAACGAGAGAGAGAGAGAGAGAGAGAGAGAGAGAGAGCACAAATATTTGGCCCCAGCCGGGATTCGAACTCAAGACCAAGACATTCAAAGTTCAACGCTGTAAGGCTGGGTTATCCCGGATCAGAGAAGAATATGGTAGCAGGTTGTCAGTGTAGATTACTTTCAAACCGGTGACTATCGTATTGTTTTGGAGATAGCCTAGGCGTATAGTGGGATAGACACAGGGAAATTAGCACAGGAGATCCAGTACTGTATCTGTTTGATTTTGTTGTTGTTGAAGTAACAGGTCTGTTGAATGGATTAATAAAATAATTTTGCATAAATGGCTTGATGCACGTGTGTGTGTGTGTGTGTGTGTGTGTGTGTGTGTGTGCGTGCGTGCGTGCGTGCGTCAGTGCGTTCGTACGTGCACAAATAAAAATGAACAATGAAAGTGAAGAATAACTTACGTCATTACTGCACAAACATATTTACAGGACAAACACGACGAAGGCGCATGCATTCTTATGTCCTCCACCTGCCTTGAATACGTTATGCAAATTAGTGGAGCTATATTCGACCCAGACAGTCCATGTATACTATGTTTATTCCACCCCCATCGAGTAGATATATCAGATTACGGATCTGCCTACGTACTGAGGAGACGCAGTTCATGCTAAGTAGTATTGTCGTAAACTGAAAGCGGCGATCTGTCACTAGTTGACGATAGTCGCAAGACAGTGCATTGTCACAGCGGTGTGTGTCACTGTGTGTGTGTGTGTCAGCGTATTCATGACCGTTGTTCCGTGTCAGTTGTTCAAGTTGTCAGCAGTGTGCGCTGTAAGATGACTTTTGCTGTCCTCACGTGGCTGGTTTTGGGGGTCACCACGCTCAGTTTGTCAGGTATGCTGAAAGCTACATTTTCTGTAAGGTACAATGGCGGTTTCAGACACCAGGAACATGCTGTTTATAAATATAGACACATGTATACATGCGTGTGTGTGTGTGTGTGTGTGTGTGTGTGTGTGTGTGTGTGTGTGTGTGTGTGTGTGTGTGTGTGTGAGGATTGCACCAGTGTATATACGGAACCCATCGTATAATATAGACACATGTATACATGTGTGTGTGTGTGTGTGTGTGTGTGTGAGGATTGCACCAGTGTATATACGGAACCCATCGTATAATAATTATGTAAGGCCTGTATAGATGTGTAGTCACCGCGTGTATGTGAATTACCTACGCACTCCTGAAGTTAAACGGGAAACATTGTACGGAGTGGCTCAAAACGCTTCTGATAGCATTTCGAAAGAAATCAGCGAAGCAAGACAATATTATGACTCATCTACTATACAAGTTTCCGTCCGGTTATGTCTCAAGTAGTGAATGGGCTAAGTGTTTATAAAACCCATGGCACTTAGTCCATTTTACAAACTGAAGGTAGACCTGCCTCTAAGATGATGAAGACAGTCTGGTCCTGTAGATGACTACGTATCGTGCGAAGTTTGTAATTATACAGAGTCCACGAATTGATTGTCGATAATACAAGTAAAAGTTCTGTGCATTCAGACATTTTCCGGATGTGGCTCTCTCTCTCTCTTCCTGTGGGGGAGTCGGAGTGACCGAAAGGTAGAGCGCTGGACTTTTAATTCTCAGGTCGTGAATTCGTATCCCGGCTGGGGCCAAATATTTGTGTTGGCTTTTTCATCGTTGCCCCGTCTTTGATATCACCCGTATGTGGTGGAAAAGGACGTTAAATCTCCAAACACTCACCCATCCCAACCACCCACCCACCCACCCACCCTCTCTCTCCCTGTGTGTGTGTGTGTGTGTGTGTGTGTGTGTGTGTGTGTGTGTGTGTGTGTGTGTGTGTGTGTGTGTGTGTGTGTGCGTGCGTGCGTGCGTGCGTGCGCGCGCGCGCGTGTGTGTGTGTGTGTGTGTGTGTGTGTGTGTGTGTGTGTGTGTGTGAACGCACTTGCGAGTGCAAGTGACAAGCAGTAAATACAAAACTGCAAATTACATGCACAAGGAAGCTGTTCAGCAGGTGATCCCGTAATAAATAATAATGCTGCGACACATTTATATCTGTGTATCATATTCGTATCCTACTCGTCTCCCAGTATATGACACACCACTACAGTAAGCTAGAATCCCTGGCTTTACAAAAAAAAAAAAAAAAAACAACAAAAAAAAAAAAACAACCCGAGAGTGCCCTTATGACTTTGTAACTTTTACTGCACAACCCACGTTAGTGTACACCTGTGTACACTCATCACGCGGGCGAAACAATATTTTATATTTTATTTCATATACATGTACTATATATTAACGCTTTGGAGTTTCAGTTGTCGGTGAGAAGGATTGAAAGGGACCGTTCAATGACCAGAAACCGATTTGTACTACTACGTCACTGCAATCTTAAAACTTGACGCTCATGTTTTAAAATAACCACTTTACTTGACAGCAGCCGACGTCAGTCGAAACTTTTGACACGGCTAGCAACGTAAAGAGGTCGTCCATTTTGATACCCCCCTCCCCCCATGAGGTTCTCCGATCCCCCCCCCCCTCCCGCACACACTCCTAGATCACAACGTGTCCACTATTCTGAAATAAAACCGTCGGGGCCCGCATGTAAAAGTCGGGGTTAGGGAGTTTAGCCCCGGTTAACCTCGAACTAAACTAGCTTTGGGTTTTTTTTGTTGTTGTTTTTTAATCAGGAAGCGGGTCCATTCCAGCAAGGTGCCTATGCCGTTATAGGATTTTTTGGTCTTTCTTTCTTCGCTTCCTTTTTTTAATTTAATGTTGTTTTTGGGTTTCTTTTGTCTAGTCTGGGTTAGGCCCGTAGCCGTGGGTTAAATTAACCTCGACTTCTACATACGGGCCCTGGTCAAAGTATAATCGCCCAGTTCGGACCGTTCAAAGCAAATGTGTTGCCCTTGAAAACCCACGAAGATTCACTTGATCAGTAAGCTTTCAAGCGATCAAATTGTACGCAGGCCTTAGTCAAGACATGCAGATTTGAGTTCGTAAGCTCATCCCTGTTCCGGGTTCTTCGCTTCTCTTACGCCCCTCCGACGACGCCCAAGTCGGGGGTTCTCTCCGGGTACTTCGGCTTCCTCCCCACCTCTGCTTTGGAAATGTTCAGCCCACAAAATAAAAAAACAATGCAATTCTAAAATTCCGAAACTTAATTTTTTTCCACTCATCTGGACATCTTTAATAAGTCAAAAAACATGAAACACCAAATTGAAAATAAAATCTCTTTGATTCTGATTGCAACAGCATAATTATGCAACAGAAGCATTTTAACCGGTGCTACGACTCTGTAACACCCTCCTGATATCGTTCATTGTACACCTACCACGTGTGACCTGGCCAGTCACGGTTTGCTCCCACTCAAAGCCGAAACTTAAATTGCTTAGTCGCGAAAATGGTCGCAATGGCAAAACGGAACATCTGTCAGGCTGGGGAATTGCTGAATGAAAAAAAAAAAGAAAAAAAAAAAGACTGAAATACAGGCCGGGGTGCAGCAGTAGCACACAACTGTGGGACCACGAAAGCAACGCCCCACTTCAGAAATAATAATAATAATAATAATGAGTATTGTATAGGCGCTTTACCCAATTTCATGAATCGACTCAAAGCGCCGCGAACTGAACCCAACACGCACGCTCACGTGTATCACACGCATTCTCTCACACACTGGACTTTCACACATTACAATCACGTGGTGCGAAGGGTCAGCTGAGCTATTTAAATTTCGCAATTTAGAATTGCATTTATTTTTCAGATTTCGTGGACTGAACATTTCCATAGCAGAGGGGGGAGGAAGCCGGAGTACCCGGAGAGAACCCCCGAGAAAGACAAATTTTAGCATTTTTAAAGACATTTAGTAGCCTGTACTGGCACAGAGAGGGAAAATTTATACTGCCTTGGTTCTGATATGCTAAACTGAAGTCCCACTATTACATGTATCATGATTATGTGTGCAACCTTTTCCCCCTTCCTTTTTTTTCGGCTGAAACTTGGATTTGTTAGCTGAAAGGATAGGAAATTTGACTAAAAATTGCCAAATGACTGACAGCTCCCCAGCCTGATCTGTTCATCTGGCATACGGCTTTAGAGCTTTGTAAAGGCCGTTCTTAACCGGGCGAACCACCAGTCTGGCGAACTTGTTCGGCGAACTGAGTATTGTCGGACCGTTCAAAGCAAATGTGTTGCCCTTGAAACCCCACAGAGACTCATTTGGTCAGTAAGCGTTCAAGCGATCAAACTGCACGCAGGCCTCAGTCAAGCCATGCAGATTTGAGTTCGTCCCTGTTCATGTATGCTCGTCCCTGTTCCGGTGTCGTAGAATATTTCGGAACCAGGATAAATCGGAACCGGTTCCCAAAAATCCTAGGCTATTTCGGAACCATTCCCATTTTTCCCGCACCTGTGTCCCTGAGTCAGGATAAATCGGAATGGTTCGGAAAAATCCTGCCACCAGGGCCAGGATAAATCGAAATGGTTCCCATTCGTCCGGTTCCGAAATATCCTTTGACACCGGGTCCGTCTCGTCTCTCTCGCCTGCGACGACGCCCAAATCGGCTAACTGAGACCGAGCCGAGCATTCAGCAGCACAGTACATTTTCAGCCTGTTTAGAGATTATTGCCTGCATGAGTTGTCTCCCTTGCCGCAACAAGCACGCATTTTTCGTGGCAGAACACAAGGCTGCCACGAAAAATGCGTACATGCTGCGGGTCTGCATATGCACGGGGGGACAACTCATGCTGGCAATAATCTCTAAACAGGCTGAAAATGTACCATGCTGCTGAATGCGACAGTTTTCACCGCTTCTGTGCACACTGTGAAATAACACGGGGACCTCAAACTTGTTCGCAACTGTCCATCTTCCGTGTCACCGAGTAGTTTTGTTTTTTCCTTCACGCATCACGTAGCTCGGCTCCGTCTCGGTTAGCCCGATTTGGGCGTCGTCGCAGGCGCCTAGAGAAGCGACGGACCCGGAACAGGGATGATGTATGCTAAGAAATTGGATATGACTTATAGTCCCCGCAAATACTTGACTGTTCAAACACTGGTGTCAGGGCTTCTTATCCGAAGCTGAGTGGCTTACTAAGTAAGGTAAGGTACCGTAGACGCCAAACACGCAACTGTAGTGAGACTAAGGGTTTGTTTTAATTACGACATTCGATCCGAACGTCGGGGGTTCTCTCCGGGTACTCCCCCCCCCCCCCCCCCCCCTCCTCTGCTTTGGAAACGTTCAGCCCACAAAATTAAAAAAAAGAAAAGTAAATCTAAAATTCCGAAACTTAAATTGCTTAGTCGCGAAAATGGTGGGTGGGTGGGTGTTTGGGGGTTTAACGTCCTTTTCCACAACATACGGGTGATATCAAAGACGGGGCAACGATGAAAAAGCCAGCACAACTATTTGGCCCCAGTCGGGATACGAACTCACGCCCCGAGCATTAGAAGTCCAGCGCCCTACAATTTGGTCACCCCGGCTTCCCCGCGAAAATGGTTATAATGGCAAAACGGAACATCTGTTCATTTGGCATGAGGCTTATAAGAGCTTTGTAAGAGTCACTTTTCCTCTCAGAACTCATAACTAACATAGAGACTTCGATATTTTGTTTTTTCAGATGCTGGGTTGTGTCCAACATGCAGCTACGTAAGATCGTCCGATCCCTCTGTTGGCTACGAATGCGTGGACGACGTATATGCCAGTCCGCACACGCAAAACATATCCTGCGACTTCTCTACACACAGCTGCTGGATTCTGGTGGATTACAATACACCAGGTAAGGGTTTTTGTTGCAGACGGCCACGGTGGAGTGATCACCTAAAGGTGCAATGCTTTTAAAGGCCTGCAATCTCAACAAAAAGCCGCAAACATTCTCATTAGCCTGTTACCGAGGGCATGGTGTGGCCTGGGGAAGTCTGCTGTCTTCAGTGAGTGTCTGTCTGTCAAGTCCCAGACTGGCTGGACGTGACGGACGTCTGGGGGCTGCCCACGCGAACTGTGAAATCAGGCTGCCCGTGGCTTTTATAGGGGTTTTGGAGTCGCTGAGAACTCTGTAACTGTGACAGAGTGGACTGTGCATTTTAAACAGTCGGATAGGTTGGGTTTTTTTTGTGTTTTTTTTAACAGTCGGATAGTTTTTTATTTTTGTTTTATATTTTAACATACTGTTTTCTGCTTTTCGTGGAGATTGCAGACGTTTAATATTTTTATGCTCAGAGATCGTATTGAACTGATTTGGTGGTGTTTATAGCATCACACTGCTTAAAGGTCTGCAATCAGCAAAAAGCCGTAAAAATTGCGGTTTTTTTTGTTTTTTTTAAAAAAAATGCGACTCCTTCGACTGTGCATAATCAGGGCAACTATGTCACAGTTGCAGAGTTTTCAGCGCTTCGGGGACCCTTACAAAACCAGAGCACGAGTTTACCGTGAAATTATTTGGCTTTTGGTCAGTGAGCGAGACACATCGTTACAGTGTCTAGCGGATGTTGAGTGCTGCACGATCTTTCTCGCTCAGTGTCAGAACGCAAACTGAGCTGTGAGTCAGACTGCCCTTGGAGAGTGACGGCATCTCAAAGTCTGGCACTGAGAAAACAGAAGGGTACACAATGACGCGGCTATAACAAGGACTAAGCGAGAGTCTTGTTGGCACGGCCAACAGCTGAATCAGTAGGAGAAATTGAATTCTGTGTGTATACAGCATTGTATACTGACGTCCAAAAGAAACGCGAAAAACAGTGTCTAGTTTCATTTAAAAATCGTAACAAAATTCAAATTTCGTTAATAATGTCCAATTTTTTGTACAGCACAACACTGACGTATTGTCCATAACACAGTAAGGTTGCGGTGACGATGCGCCATTTGCGCTTAACAGAACAGTCAATAGCGAGTATGGCCCCCATTAGCATCGATGACGGCCTGGCAGCGGCGGGTCATTGAGCGGACCAACGTGTTGCTGGCTGCCCTGGGAATGTTGGCCCAGGCCTGCCGGACGGCCTGATCAAGTTCAGCGACAGTTGTGGGCCTTGGGACCACCCTATTGAGCTGTGTCTGGAGCAAATCCCAAAATAGCTCAATAGGGTTCATGTCAGGAGATAACGCTGGCCAAGGCATCACCTGGATGCCCGAGCGCTGCAGGGGGTCCTGGGTAGCCCTGGCAGTGTGGGGGCGCGCGTTGTCGTGCTGGAAAACCCAGTTCCCGTGGGCCTGAAAAAAAGAGCAGCACATGAGGGTGCAGCACCTGGTCCATGCGCCGCTGCGCTGTGATGCCGTTGCCGCGTCCAGGACCCAGGCCTTGGAAGATGACGGGTCCCAGCACCTGGTTGTGGCCGAGGCTGGGCCCGCCCCAGGCGTTGTTTTCCACGACACAGTTGTCAGCATAGCGGTCACCTCTTCTTCTCCATACCCGAACACGCCCGTCGGCATGGTCAATGCAGAAACGGCTTTCGTCGCTGAAAAGCACGTTCTGCCAGCGAACATTGTTCCAGTTGAGGTGGCCTTGCGCCCATTGCAGGCGTGCCTGTCTATGGCGCACGGTAAGGTTGGGTCCCCTGGCTGGATGGCAGTTCCTCAGCCTCCTGGAGCGCAGTCGCCGGCTGGCCGTCTGCCTAGAAATGGGTGCCTGGTGTGTCCCTATAACAGTTCTGGCTGTTTCTGCACCTGTTCTGAAGGGATCTTGAGCATGGATGCGGAAAATGTGGCGATCTTGCCTTGGCGTGGTCACTCGAGGTCTGCCGCTCCGCTGGGCATCAGCAGTAGCGCCAGTTGTCACGAACCGATGCTGGAGACGATAAATGGTGGAAATGTGGCATTGGAAAGTCGCAGCCACGGCTTCTGGCGTGTCCCCAGACTGCAGACGTCCAATGGCCCTCTCGCGTTGTGCAGAAGTGAGTCGTGGCATCGTGATAGCGTCGAATGAGGGACTGATGAAACCTGTATCTTTGTGCCCTTTTTATCCCCTAGTGACAGTAAACACTACTCACTGCTCAGGGTGGGTGGGTGTTTGGGGGTTTAACGTCCTTTTCCACCACATAGGGTGATATCAAAGACGGGGCAACGATGAAAAAGCCAGCACAAATATTTGGCCCCAGCGGGGATCGAACTCACGACCCGAGCATTAAAAGTCCAACACTCTACCATTCGACCACCCCGGCTCCCCACTCACTGCTCAGCTTTTGTGCTTTGCTTGCACATGCAGCTGAACTGCACATGAAATGTGTCACAGCTAACTCGGGCTTCACGTGGACTGCAAGTGCGCTGATGCGGTAAAATTCACAGAACGCTTCCCTCAAACATCGGTCTTGATATACTGGGTGCCAAAAATAACGCAACTTTTGTTAATACCGGAAAAAATGAATTGAAAGATGGAAGATATTTTTCGCGTTTCTTTTGGACGTCAGTATAGTTCATGAAGAGCTGTAGTCCATTTGCCGAACACATGTAGGTGGTTTTGGAAAGATATCTCTGATATTATCTACCTTATAAACAGAAAGTACGCTGTTATCAGAGACTCAGCTGGATACGGGTGGGTGAGTGTTTGGAGATTTAACGTACTTTTCCACCCCATACGGGTGATATCAAAGACGGGACAACGATGAAAAAGCCAGCATTAGGCCCCAGCCGGGATACGAACTCACGCCCCGAGCATTAGAAATCCAACGCTCTACCATTCGGCCACCCCGGCTCCCCTCAACTGGATACATTTTTTTTTTAAATGTATAATTATGCTGGAAAGCAACGTACGGTGAATAATAATTAAAAAAAAGCTGCTGTAGAGCCAGCCTTCACCCCCTCCCGCACATGCGCGCGCACACACACACACCACAAACGCTTCCGGTCCCTAAATAATTACTGACACTGACATGTACAGTGTCTATAATTTATTTTTATTTTTATTCTTTTGCAATTTTCAGATTACACGGTGCTGCGGTCACTTTCCAGGAAGTGTCAGGCAGGGTCTCCCAAGAATGCCTCTTGCAACAGTAACACTCCAGCCCAGTGTACCTTTGCCTGCCGCTCTGACCACTGCAACACGCAGGACGGAGATTTGGGGAGATACTTTCGAGGGTCCGGTTCGACGGGAGACAATTCAGGTGGACGCAATGGCAGCGGTGTAGTTTCCCTTGGACTCTGTCTTCTGCTTGTCGCCGCATGGCGGCGCCATTTGGGCCTTTGACGCGCATCGCAACACAGACACACGCTTCAAAGACGCTATATATTCCTTTCAAACATAACACTGCGCTTGACACCCTAGAAATGCTTTAAAATTCACAAAAAAAATCACAAATTCAGCAGCCAAAGACTCATGTGCAGAGTAAATTTCAACAAATTCCAATATTCCGGGTTTTTTGGGTTTTTTTTTTTCAATGCTAGCAGCGACCACATATCCCTTCATTCCTCTGTCGTCTGCTAGCCCTTGTGCCAGCCGTGCATGAATACAAATAGACCATGCTCATTTTTCCCCTGTGTTTACAATTACCTGACATGAAACTTATTTACGGCAAAACTAACAACAAACCCCCCTGATTGCCACTTCTACTCTGTACACAAATTTAAAAAAAGGGTAAAAAAAAGAAGGGTATTTCTTACTACATCCCGGGAACCTGTAAAAACCCCTGAAACTCATTTATCTGCAAAAACAATCTACCACTGCATAGCTCATCCAATTTCAAGATGCAGCGCTGAAGATGAGCTCTCAGAACTTCTTTGTTCTCCAACAGCAGCATTTTTACTGATCCAACACCTACATGAAAAGTCAGGCAGCAAAGGCACAGTTTTTTCATGAATGCGCACCAGCTGAGACCAACAAAACACCAGTTCTTTTCAAAGTATCACCTCATTTCTTTTAGAGCAAGTTGAAAGGGGATGGGGGTGTCTGTTGTCTCCCCCACGCCCAATTTAGCCTTGGTTTTGGTCATCCTTGTATACAATGGAATCGATCGTGATTGCAAGCTGTTGTATCATAACTTGTGAAGTGCTTGAAGCTTTATATATATGTGTGGTTGTTTTGCTAGCTATAAGAAAACTTACTACATTGTTTTATACATATTACGTCCAAGTGAATTGGTGTCCTGTGCCTTGATTTCTCGTCTGCAAATACTAGAATTGAATTAAAGGCAGTGCTTTGAGAAAGAAAAGAATAAAAAACAACAAAAACAAAACAAAAAAAAAGAGTGATGTGTGCGTGCGAATAACCAACCATTTAACCAAGCAGCCAGTCAGCCAGCCAACCAACCAATCGACTAGGCAAACTTTAAAAAAAATTCCTGAAGCGAACCAAGGTTTTGTTTGTTTTGACTTTATATTTTCTAAACATTTCTGTCTTAATAAAATAATTTAATCAAACTGTTGGAATTTTATTTTAAAAATGAGAAGTACTTGATAGCAACTGTGTATCAGCGTAATCAGCTCATGCGCCAGCCCGAAGACTATCCTCAAACCTGAGGGGATTGCTTGCTGTCCCTACACACCGCACTGTGCACCTGGGAGCATGCGATTCTTCGGGGCTAAACTCTAGACTGGTCACGGCGATTGTGAGAAGCACTATAAACGCCAATAAAGGCCTTTTCACATGAAGAGTGCCTGCAGCGAACTCGCAAACTCGAGGAGTGGTTTTTCTGTTCACACGATACCAGCGTGCACTGGGCGCACAGCGCTGCCAGTCTGGCGTTAGACAATACACACAGCGCGCGGGCGGCGATTGTCTCGCTCGGCGAGGAAAAAATATTTACAGGCGTCGCGGCGGCGTCTCTGGGGAGTGCCCGATACAAGCGGATTTAATTGGCCCTGAGAGCAGTTTACCGCTGGTAGGCCTGCAGAGCCGCAACGTGTGACAACCCTATTAGGCATTACCCAAGCTGCATGCTCCGATTTCGCCTCTCATCTCATCTCTGCCAACTTGCTAATCTGATCCGTCTGCCGTCAGTGCACTGCGAGCGTGACTCGTAAGCAGTCAAAACCTCTTCGCCGCGCGAAACACGGAAGCAACCGAACTGGAACTTTTTTTACGTTTATTTATTTATTCTTCAAGACCTTCTGGGGGAACGTGAAGAAGAAGAAGAAGAAGAAAACAACAACAACAACAACAAAAACCCAAAACAAAACAAAACTATAAACAAAAACAAAAACCGAAAAGACCACATCAACAGAAATAACAAACAAAGCAAAGCATGCGAAAGTAAAAAAGAAATCAAGACACACAAAAAGAGTGCTAACATAGCAAACAACATAAATAAGAACAAAAAGAAAAGAAAACAAAACAAAAAATACAGACTCGGTTACATGGAAGCGCATTCCGAAACCCTACGCCAACAGTCGATTGATCACATCCGGAAAGTAGTTCCCGGGAAACGTGAGCCTAGTTTGATTGTCGATGGTTTTGTTGTACCTGTTTAGCGTGTTGGTAACAGATGTCATAGCAAAAAAAAAAAAAAAAAAAAAAAGAAGAAAAAGAAAGAAAGAAAAAAAAAAAGATGTCATAGCATCTTAGATATCTGTATTGACAAAGACATTGAAAAGGACACCGGGATATAAAGGACGCTTTTCCGTCATTTTTCCACACTGTGGCTGAGACTGGGTGATAGTGACGTCACTCACTCTCTCACTCTCGCCTTTAGTCCCTTCTGGGGTATAGGCCGCCGACAAGTGTTCTCCAGGCCTCTCGGTCCTGGGCCAGTCTCTCCAGCTGTCCCCAGCTGTGTCCCATGCTTTTGGCATCCGCCTCCAGGTCGCGTCGCCAGGTGTTTCTTGGCCGGCCTCGTTTCCTCTTCCCCTGTGGGTTCCAGGTGAGAGCTTGCCGTGTGATGCTGGAAGCGGGTTTTCGGAGGGTGTGGCCTATCCATCTCCAGAGTGACGTCAGGGCCCGCATGTAAAAGTCGAGGTTAGGGATTTTAGCCCAGGGTTAGAGTGTAACCTCGAACTAAACTAGCTCTAGGGTTTGTTTTTTGTTTTTTTGTTTGTTTAACCAGGAAGCGGGCCCATTCCACCATGGTGCCTCAGACGTTAGAGAAGGATTTTTCCTACCTTTCTTCGCTTCCTTTTTTAAATTTAATTTTGTTTTGGGGTTTCTATTGTCCTAGTCCGGGTTAGGCCTGTAGCCGTGGGTTAAAGTAAACTCGAGTTTTACTTACGGGCCCAGGTTACAATCGAAGCGAGCTGTGTGAGGCCTGCTATACATTCAGTGATTGAAAATTCGGCTACTGTGGTACGGAGAAAGTTCAGACTCTTTGCTGTTATTGTGCTCGGAGGCATTCTCAATACATCATCAGAGGATACATGACCTCATTCAAAGCGCGGTACAGTGTACAGGCTGTTCCGTTTACCAGCTTCACCCACGAGCACGTCGACGAGCGAGCGCACTTGCCAAGACATCGTTTGACGTCATTAGTTGTGACGTCATTCTCCATCACAAACCAGCTTGATACTGTGGCGTTCACGATGCTGAAGACTGCGTCAGATGCGGTTGCTGGAAGGGGGAAAAAAAAACTGCGAAAGCGTGCAAAGTTCACGTTATAATCATTGCATTTTTTTCCACCAGTATTGGTATCCTCTCTCCTACCTCTCCTCCCCCCCCCCATACAAGCACACACACACACACACACACACACACACACACACACACACACACACACACACACACACACACACGCGCGCGCGCGCGCGCTACTACTCGTGGCGTATAAATGCTAAGTGTGTGTGTGTGTGTGAATATAAGTGGTGTCTGAAATCACAAACTCATCATAATCACCAAGGTTTTTGCTATGTTTTTCAGAGAGAGAGAGAGAGAGCGAGTTTACCTGCAATGTTCCCTCGAACCTTCTCGTACCACACAACATTTTCCGGCGAACCTGCACAGTGTAGTTGAGACAGATGATATCACACATTACGCATCACTGTTGTCGGGTAATGTCAGTCACGCTAGGCATGTACAAGCATGATAGAAATAACAACGGAAAGAACAGTTAGGGAGAGGATGTAGACCGGAGGACACTTGGCCAAACACACAAGAAAGAACAACAGTCCGCAAGCAAACAAAGAAAGAAATAAGGACAACAACGGGCAGCACACGCTAATAGACAGCCACAGACCGCCGTTAAAACAGTGAGCATAAAATCTGTATTTCACGGAACTATTATCACATGCCCCGGAAGCTGTTCGTGGCTACGTACCAGAGATGCAAATCTGGAGGAAAACGCTATATATATTCCTCTTACACATAACGTTGCAGATGACACCCTAGAAATGCTTTAAAATTCACCGAAAAAAATCACAAAAATCAGGCAGCCATAGACTCATGTGTAGAGTAAATTTCAACAAATTCCAATGTTCCGTTTTTTGCCAATGTTGGCAGCGACCACATACCCCCTCATTCCACTGTCGTCTGCTGGTTCTTGTGCCAGCCGCGAATGAATACAAAATAGTCCACAAGCCAGGTTCATTTTTCCCTAATTTTACTATTACCTGGCATGAAACTTGTTTACAACGCCAACAAAAAGCACCAGATTGCCATTTTTTACACACACAAATTTTAAAAGGGGCAAAGATTTTCTACAATATTTAGCCGAGTTCTTACTAAATGACCCGGAAGCTAATACCGTTCTGTAACCAGCATACCACGATCCTGGCAGACAAATGGCCTCAGCATATCACAGCGAGTAGTTCTCAGCAAGTTGCCCACGCTCCGTACACACACCTCTCCAGCATTCATGTTGTCCGGCTCGCCATGTTCCCAGTGCGCAATATTCCACGTGACCGGTCCCTCGTCCAACCAGAGGAAAGAGTCAACCCCGTCATGCTTCATGCCAATCCAGATCTCATTGGCTACAGCTGATGACCTGCCGGAACATGTATAATTCGGTGTGTACGACTGTCAGAATGGTGAGAAATACGGTTTGGGAGAAATTCAAAGACAAAATAAAGAAAGAGAAAGCATACGGAAAGCAAAGCAATGATCAGCACATACATACTTGACCACAACACACAACACCATACAACACCATATAACACAGCCAGGAGAAACACACACACACACACACACACACACACACACACACACACACACACACACACACACACACACACAGCAAGTACAGCCATGCTGAACTGAAGACAAGCTTGTTGTGCTCGGCCTTGTGGAAATTGTGTGAGTGCATTTTCTATTTGTTCAAAATGAATTAAAACTGTTTAAACCAAGACAAGCTCCCCCCCTCACAACACACACTGAGACAGGCAGGCAGAACATACTCACGCAACCACTACCACCAGAACAACAACAACAACAACAAGCAGCCACATAAGGAAATGCTAAAACAAGACTAAGCTTAAATATAAATAATAATTAAAAAAAAATGAAAAACAAATACCCCCCCCCCCAAAAAAAAACAAAACAAAAAAAAAAACCCACAACCAACAAAACAAAACAAAACAACAACAACAACAACAACAACAACAAAACAACACCAACAACACACAAACAAAAAACAAAAAACAAAACAAAAACAAAACCAACAACAACAAAAAAGCCAAAAACAACAACAAAGAACCTTGAGATTTTCATTAAAAAAAGCCAATACGTCAAAACGAATACAGCTCGCACAATGCAACTGGGGGAAAAAGCGAACCGCAGTTTCATTAAATCAATCACAAATTCAGAAATTGCAACTTCTCTCAGGCAACGGCGAAAAAAGACTGTAATGGAAAATACAATTTCAAATATAAGCCATGTTTGCCAAGCTCCCATCTCCACACTTTCATACAACACCGATAATGGTATCGACTAGAAAAGAAAGACAATCCACACACACACAAATACGATAATGGCACGGAGCACTATCTCTAACACCGAAGGGATGTTGACAGAACTTTCAAACTTGGACTGAAAAGTGAAGAATGTGAAGAAAGAGCAGTCGTGTAATATGGCGGCTAATGCCGTTTTCTGGCCAAAATATATTTGCCGTCTCGTTGAAAACATTAGAACAAATGAATGAACGTGACTATTTCAGTCACAAGACCTCACCTCTAAGCACGAATGTAAGTTGGTGGGTGGGTGTTTGGGGGTTTAACGTCCTTTTCCACCACATAGGGTGATATCAAAGACGGGGCAACGATGAAAAAGCCAGCACAAATATTTGGCCCCAGCCGGGATCGAACTCACGACCCGAGCATTAGAAGTTCAACGCTCTACCATTCGACCACCCCGGCTCCCCGGTAAGTTGGTGTAGTTTGGTGTCTTATTTTTCTGGTTGCATTCGAATGCCAACGCTGTATAGTTGGATTGGAGGTGGCGTGTGTACACGTTCATAATGTGTCATTGGTGCCTCTCCAACCCCCCCCCCCCCCGCCCCTCACCCCCAGCAACAACAGCAACAAGCCGAACAAGCAACAACAAGAACAAAACCACCACCGTCGTCCCCCTCCTCCCCCTCCCCACCGCCCCCCCCCACAACCCGCCAACCCCTAAGAAAAGCAAAAACAAGAACCAAACACCAAACCAAAAACCCAAAGCAACATTAAAAAACCCTACATTAACAACAACAAAAACATAACACCCCCCCCCCCAAGAAAAAAAAAGAAAAAGAAAAAAAAGTCAACTAACCAGCCAGCAAAACGTCTACAACAAAGACCCCCCCCCCCCCCCCCCCCCGCAAGAAAAAAAAACAAAAACAAAAAAAACAAAACCAAAAAAAACCCAAAAAACCCAAAAAACAAACAAACAAACCCAAAAAACCCATATAGACAATAAAATAAATAAACAAAATAAAATAAAAAATAAAAAAAGAAGGAAAAAAAGGAAAGAAAGAAAAAGAAAGGAAAGAAACAAAAACAACAACGAACAAAAAAACAAAACAAACAACAAAAAAAAACAACCAAGCTCTCCCCGCACACCTCATCCCCTAGCCTTTGCGTCTCGTACGAAAAAAGAACCACCACCACCACCACCACCACCACCACCACCAACAACAACAATCGATACACAGAACATCAACTCACATCGCCAGATCCATGGCCGTCTGAAGGTAGGCACTGAAGCCTTGTTGCTGTGGAAACGCAGCCAGTCTCAGCCCGTCGTCTTGACAGCGGATCACAGCCGAAGCGTAGTCAAGTTGCGCCTGGTAATAATACAGAGCTGCCTTCACCAGCAGACAACCTGGACGTGACAAGAATGAATGACATCGGCAATGACAATGACAATGAATGACAATGAAATTTTATTTTTCAACGGTAGAAATTGTAGCACACGTGCCAGTTTATAATTTGCCGTTGCTAGACTACAAAATGAAAATGTCAAACAAAGGCAGAGACAAGAGACCCACCCCCCACTCACCCCCCGAAAAACCCCCCATAAAAGACCAAAACCAAACAAACCAAGCAAAAGACATACAAAACAAAACAATAGAAAAAGAAAAACAAACAAACAAACAAACAAACAAACAAACAAACAAGTAGACTAAAAGTAAGATAATATCAAGTCAGCGTGAGAATATCAGTCTGACATGTACATGGCAGAATTACATGAATTACATTTCATTACAATACGCTCGACTACCTAAATAAAGCCTGTAACTGCTAGAAAGTAAAATCTCTCTCTCTCTCTCTCTCTCTCTCTCACACACACACACACACACACACACACACACACACACACACACACACACACACACACACACACACCTCGACAACAGTACGGGACAACGAGAAAACATTCAAGTGGGTGGGTGGGTGTTTGGGAGTTTTAACGTCCTTTTCCACCAGGTATGGGTGATACCAAAGACTGGGCAACGAGAAACAGACCAGCACAAATATTTGGCCCCAGCCGGGATTCGAACTCACGATCCCGCTGTACCGTTCGGCTATCCAGGCTCCCCGAAAAGACTCAGGTAAAATCACAAGACACAATACCTGCACAGCCCAATACCACATACATTTCATGGACAATACAGTAATTTGAATTTAGAAATTCGAATACAGAATT
The DNA here is from genome assembly GCA_018292915.2 of Batillaria attramentaria. Taxonomy (NCBI): domain Eukaryota; kingdom Metazoa; phylum Mollusca; class Gastropoda; family Batillariidae; genus Batillaria; species Batillaria attramentaria. The sequence goes on from JACVVK020000164.1 coordinate 502,800, forward strand.
ACACATTACGGCGGGAAGTAGGGGAATGGGATGGGGGTGGCTGCTTAAATATTCTTACGTCACACTAGTGGAATGGAATATATGAGATGAGATGAAACGAAATTTTCGAAGAATAAAACGAGATAAGCAGATACACAATCCTTCCATTTTGGTCTTGTGAACTATAAGTAAGTACTAGGTATGAAAAATGATAAAAAAAGTGAAGGGGAAATGAAACAACATAGTCACTATATCAAAAACAAAACTAAACCAAACATCGCTTTTATTTTTGTTTGTTTGCTTTTGTTTGTTTTGTTGTTGTTGTTTCTGAAGTTGAGTGTTGGTCATTTGTGTAATAGTTCCTACAAAAATATGAGTGAAAAAAATTATTCTTATAAAAGGCAATTTACACACACACACACACACACACACACACACACACACACACACACACACACACACACACACACACACACACCACCACCACCACCACCACCACCACCACCAACAACAACAACAACTGATGCGACTGAAGATATATACATTTCACATTTTATATACAATGATTATTCAAATACTTTTATCTTTCGTTGTACTTAACCAGTTAATGTCTACATACCTGTCAAAATCAGGAGCGTGCATCGGACAGCTGTAGCCATGATGAACTGACAAGATCAAGAACAAGCGGAACTGACTGACGAAGTCACAAATGGCGTTTGTGCGCGTGCGAGCCAAAAGGGTTTGTCAAGCATTTTGGACTCAACAACCTTTCAGCCGCAGGCTAACTCACGGTGGTTAAACAAAACGGACTGGCGTTTTTTCCGGTGCTAAGATGCTGTAAATCATGGCATCAACAATCAGCGGGTTCCCACTGCCACAGCACCGCGAGTGAGTGAGTTTAAAGTGGAGGCGGTCGGTGGTCTAGTGGTTGAGACCTGTCACCAATGCGAGAGGTCAGCGGTTCGAGTCCCACTCGGGGCAAAGAATTTTTCCTTCTCGTATGTGGCACCGTTCATTCGGGCCGATCGTCGGGGGTTCTCTCCGGGTACTCCGGCTTCCTCCCCCTCTGCTTTGGAAATGTTCAGCCCACACAATTTGAAAAATAAATGCAATTCTAAATTCCGAAATTTAAATAGCTGAGCTGACCCTTCGCACCACGAGATTGTAATGTGTTTATGTCCGGTGTGTGAGAGAATGCGTGTGATTCACGTGAGCGTGCGTGTTGGGTTCAGTTCGCGGCGCTTTGAGCCGATTCATAAATTGGGTAAAGCGCCTATACAAAACTCATTATTATTATTATGATTATTATTATTAAAGCCGCGCAAGCCACAAAGACTAATTCGCGGCTGAGTGTGCCTGCACTACATGAAAAAACAAAACCAAAATGTAACGTTGGACAAAGGATGCAAACTGGTCTACAGGGCAATATCAACCTAGGACATGCAGGAGACGCTGCACCTTCATGCTAATTTCTCGAACTCCCGGTTACAAAAAAGCGTAGAAAACAGGGTTGGTGGGTGGGTTTGGGGGTTTAACGTCCTTTTCCGCCACATACGGGTGATATCAAAGACGGGGCAACGATGAAAAAGTCAGCACAAATAATAATTATTTGGCCCCAGCCGGGATACGAACTCACGACCCGAGCATTAGAAGTCCAAAGCTCTACCCTTCGGCCACCCCGGCTCCCCGCGTAGAAAACAAATAACAATTACAACTGGGTAAAACAAAGATAAATACTAAGCGCATATACCCCACATCACCGCGTGTTTTCCCGAATTGGAAAAGTCATAGCACAGAAAAACGCTTGGATTTGCAGTTGTCGGTTAGAATGATTAAGAGGGGGTCATTTACCACCCAGAAACCGACTTCGACTAAACATTACTTGTTGTAGAGATCGCGAAAAGCCACTGCATTTCGATGGAAATTTCTAGACCATCCCAGAACATGTTGGTACTCGTACAGCGGTAACGTCAGTAGATTACGTCACCTTGGAAAGATTTCGAACTTGCCAGTAAGTTGAGGAATGTTCTAGATCTGATCTGTTTAGTATATAAGCAGCCCTGCACAGCGTTCTGGGTTATTCTTCTTCTTTCATGAATTTGTTCTCCGCGCATCTTCTGTTAATAAAGTATTGGAGTTGTATTCCGGTAGATTCGTCGTTTTTTAATTTTAATTAGAGACTTTAAACTGCGTAACGTTTTTTTGGTTGTAGCTAAAACCAAAGACATAATATTATACTTCTCCAAATGAGCTGAACCCAGTGATCGTTTTCCACCAAACAAATATCGAAAGTGGACTCGCCCGAGGCTAAGTGCGAGTACTATACTTCACAGCTTTGTGGTAGGTCCTGCCATCCATGTTTCGGTAGTGGACGCGTCCAGAGCGTTTATCTGCAAGTACTGTGAATGCAGATTCCCACTGCAAGTGAACACTTTTCAAGGAAACACCATATGACGTGAGGGAAGTATTTCCCCAGCCCTGTTTTCAAAGTGGACCCGCCCGTGGCCCACAAAAACTTTCCACAAAGGTGAGTACTATTAATTAACCACTGTCCACTAAAGGTGAGTACTATTAATTAACCACTGTCCACTAAAGGTGAGTACTATTAATTAACCACTGTCCACTAAAGGTGAGTACTATTAATTAACCACTGTCCACTAAAGGTGAGTACTATTAATTAACCACTGTCCACTAAAGGTGAGTACTATTAATTAACCACTGTCCACTAAAGTGAGTGCTGTCCAGCACGATTCACTAAAGTGAGTAGTTCCGGGAAGTGAGTTCTGTTCAACGCCACTTACTAAAGCGATTTCTGGTCAACACTATTCACTAACGTGAGTTCTGTTCAACACTGTTCACCAAAGTGATTTCCGTTCAACACTATTCACTAACGTGAGTTCTGTTCAACACTGTTCACCAAAGTGAGTACTTTTAACCGGTATTCACTACAGTGAGTACTGTTCACCGCTATTCACTACAGTGAGTACTGTTCACCGCTATTCACTACAGTGAGTACTGTTCACTGCTATTCACTACAGTGAGTACTGTTCACCGCTATTCACTGCGGTAAGGACTGTTCACCACTATTCACTAAAGTGAGTACTGTTCACCGCTATTCACCACAGTGAGTACTGTTCACCGCTATTCACTAAAGTGAGTACTGTTCACCGCTATTCACTACAGTGAGTACTGTTCACCGCTATTCACTACAGTGAGTACTGTTCACCGCTATTCACCACAGTGAGTACTGCTCACCGCTATTCACCACAGTGAGTACTGTTCACTGCTATTCACTACAGCGAGAACTGTTCACCGCTATTCACTATAGTGAGTACTGTTCACCGCTATTCACTACAGTGAGTACTGTTCACCGCTATATTCACTACAGCGAGAACTGTTCACCGCTATTCACCATAGTGAGTACTGTTCACCGCTATTCAGTAGAGTGAGTACTGTTCACCGATATTCACTCCAGTGAGTACTACTCACCGCTATTCACTACAGCGAGAACTGTTCACCGCTATTCACCACAGTGAGTACTGTTCACCGCTATTCACTAAAGTGAGTACTGTTCACCGCTATTCACTACAGTGAGTACTGTTCACCGCTATTCACTACAGTGAGTACTGTTCACCGCTATTCACTACAGTGAGTACTGCTCACCGCTATTCACCACAGTGAGTACTGTTCACTGCTATTCACTACAGTGAGTACTGTTCACCGCTATTCACTAAAGTGAGTACTGTTCACCGCTATTCACTACAGTGAGTACTGTTCACCGCTATTCAGTAGAGTGAGTACTGTTCACCGCTATTCACCACAGTGAGTACTGTTCACCGCTATTCACTACAGTGAGTACTGTTCACCGCTATTCACCACAGTGAGTACTGTTCACCGCTATTCACCACAGTGAGTACTGTTCACCGCTATTCACTACAGTGAGTACTGTTCACCGCTATTCACTACAGTGAGTACTGTTCACCGCTATTCACTACAGTGAGTACTGTTCAACACGATTCGCTAAAGTGAGTACTGTTCAACAAGATTCATTATAGTGAGTACTGTTCAACAAGATTCACTACATTGAGTACTGTTCAACAAGATTCACTGAAGTGAGTACTGTTCACCACGATTCACTAAAGTGAGTACTGTTCAGCACGATTCGCTAAAAGTGAGTACTGTTCACCGCTATTCACTACAGTGAGTACTGTTCAACACGATTCGCTACAGTGAGTACTGTTCACCGCTATTCACTACAGTGAGTACTGTTCAACACGATTCACTACAGTGAGTACTGTTCACCGCTATTCACTACAGTGAGTACTGTTCAACACGATTCACTAAAGTGAGTACTGTTCACCGCTATTCACTACGGTGAGTACTGTTCAGCACGATTCGCTAAAAGTGAGTACTGTTCAGCACGATTCGCTAAAAGTGAGTACTGTTCACCGCTATTCACTGAAGTGAGTACTGTTCAACACGATTCACTGAAGTGAGTACTGTTCACCGCTATTCACTGAAGTGAGTACTGTTCAGCACGATTCGCTAAAAGTGAGTACTGTTCAGCACGATTCGCTAAAAGTGAGTACTGTTCAGCACGATTCGCTAAAAGTGAGTACTGTTCACCGCTATTCACTACAGTGAGTACTGTTCAACACGATTCACTACAGTGAGTACTGTTCACCGCTATTCACTGAAGTGAGTACTGTTCAGCACGATTCGCTAAAAGTGAGTACTGTTCAGCACGATTCGCTAAAAGTGAGTACTGTTCACCGCTATTCACTACAGTGAGTACTGTTCAGCACGATTCGCTAAAAGTGAGTACTGTTCACCGCTATTCACTACAGTGAGTACTGTTCAGCACGATTCGCTAAAAGAGAGTACTGTTCAGCACGATTCGCTAAAAGTGAGTACTGTTCACCGCTATTCACTACAGTGAGTACTGTTCAGCACGATTCGCTAAAAGTGAGTACTGTTCAGCACGATTCGCTAAAAGTGAGTACTGTTCAGCACGATTCGCTAAAAGTGAGTACTGTTCAACACGATTCGCTAAAAGTGAGTACTGTTCACCGCTATTCACTACAGTGAGTACTGTTCAGCACGATTCGCTAAAAGTGAGTACTGTTCAGTACGATTCGCTAAAAGTGAGTACTGTTCACCGCTATTCACTACAGTGAGTACTGTTCAGCACGATTCGCTAAAAGTGAGTACTGTTCAGCACGATTCGCTAAAAGTGAGTACTGTTCAGCACGATTCGCTAAAAGTGAGTTCTGTTCAACACGATTCGCTAAAAGTGAGTACTGTTCAACACGATTCGCTAAAAGTGAGTACTGTTCAACACGATTCGCTAAAAGTGAGTACTGTTCAACACGATTCGCTAAAAGTGAGTACTGTTCAACACGATTCGCTAAAAGTGAGTACTGTTCAACACGATTCGCTAAAAGTGAGTACTGTTCAACACGATTCGCTAAAAGTGAGTACTGTTCAACACGATTCGCTAAAAGTGAGTACTGTTCAGCACGATTCGCTAAAAGTGAGTACTGTTCAGCACGATTCGCTAAAAGTGAGTACTGTTCAGCACGATTCGCTAAAAGTGAGTACTGTTCAGCACGATTCGCTAAAAGTGAGTACTGTTCAGCACGATTCGCTAAAAGTGAGTACTGTTCAACACGATTCGCTAAAAGTGAGTACTGTTCAGCACGATTCGCTAAAAGTGAGTACTGTTCAGCACGATTCGCTAAAAGTGAGTACTGTTCAGCACGATTCGCTAAAAGTGAGTACTGTTCAACACGATTCGCTAAAAGTGAGTACTGTTCAGCACGATTCGCTAAAAGTGAGTACTGTTTAGCACGATTCGCTAAAAGTGAGTACTGTTCAGCACGATTCGCTAAAAGTGAGTACTGTTCAACACGATTCGCTAAAAGTGAGTACTGTTCAACACGATTCGCTAAAAGTGAGTACTGTTCAACACGATTCGCTAAAAGTGAGTACTGTTCAGCACGATTCGCTAAAAGTGAGTACTGTTCAACACGATTCGCTAAAAGTGAGTACTGTTCAGCACGATTCGCTAAAAGTGAGTACTGTTCAGCACGATTCGCTAAAAGTGAGTACTGTTCAACACGATTCGCTAAAAGTGAGTACTGTTCAACACGATTCGCTAAAAGTGAGTACTGTTCAACACGATTCGCTATAGTGAGTATTATTTGACGCTATTCACTAAATTCCCCCACTCTTCTCTCGTAGCTCCCTCCCCGGCTTTGTCAAAAATGGACTCGTCCGGCTTGGTAAATAAGACCTCTTCACCAACCAAATGTGACTACTCATCGACGCTTGATGAAGCAAACGCGTTACTACTCAGCCCCTATGTGTCAATAATAGACTCGCCCGGGCCCGTAAGAACTTTTCCATCCGTTACTTCAAAGAAATTTCCACACTAATATGCTCGAAAACTGGAAGAAGACTACCCTCTCTCCCCGTATGTCAAACCCGCTTGGACTCTTCCTCGGTCCATAAGAATATGCCATCCCATCCCCTCGGCCTAGCGGCTGTGTCGAAAGTAGATTCGTCCCTGGTCACTAAGAACATTTCAACCCTAGCCGAACACACGTCACTACGCCCCCCCCCCCCCAGGGCCTCCCCCCCCCTTTTTTCTGTCTTCCAAATCTTTCATGTGCACCAACACTCCACCAACACTCCGCCAACACTCAGACGTTAGATACATGATCACTACGTCACTACGCTACCCCCCTCCGCCCCCCCCTCCTCCCCTATCACTCACACACACACACACACACACACACCACCACCACCACCACCACCACCACTCTTCAATGCTCAGGTCGCGAGTTCGAATCTCGGCTGGGGCCAAATATGAATAGGCCCCTATTGTGTTGACCTTATTCTCGTTGCCTGTGTTTGAACACCAATACGTCGTGGAAAGACGTTAACCCCCCAAACAAGCCGCCATCCCCCCCCCCCCCCTTTGCCTTCCAGCTCTGTTCATGTCCACCCACGCTTCAGGGCCCGTATGTAAAAGTCGAGGTTAGGGCTTTTAGCCCCGGGCTAGAGTCTAACCTCGAAATAAACTAGCACTAGGGTTAATTTTTTTGTTTGTTTGTTTGTTTGTTTGTTTGTTTTAAATCAAGAAGCGGGCCCATTCCAGCAAGGTGGCTAAGCCGTTACAGAAGGATTTTTCTCTTCCTTTCTTCGCTTCCTTTTTTTAAAATTTAATTTTGCTTTTGGGTTTCTTTTGTCCTAGTCTGGGTTAGGCCCGTAGCCGTGGGTTAAAATAACCTCGACTTTTACATACGGGCCCTGCAACTTGCAGAGGTTACCATCCCCACCCCCACCCCCCTCCCTCCTAGCCCCCTTTTTCCCCTCTGCAACCCCTCCTCTGTCTTCCACATCTATTGTCTCGTGTTACGCTCACTGTAAAGTGTAACAGACGCCTCTTTGAGAAGTCGTTACACAGGAATTCACTTCACGATCCATCCCAGCGTCTCACGGTGTCTCGCTCAACCCTTGGCCTCAGAACAAAGACTTGTCTGTTAATGGAGCCAGCTGCGCGTGCTGATGTCCTTGTCGAGAGCGCTTCTTTACGTCTGGCGGGGAGAGAGAGAGAGAGAGAGAGAGAGAGGGGTGGGGGGGGAGTGGGGGGGGGCGAGATGGTGACACGTCATAGACAATGTCACGTGTTTATGAGTACGTCGGTCACAGTCGTCGGTCTAGTCCTGGCGTGAGCTTACGTCGTGTACGCGGTCGCAAGCGACTGACACGGAACGCGGATTTCAAAGTCTCGGCTGAATTTCTTTTGACTTCTGTCGTTGTGTTCACAGCGGGTGGGTGGGTGTTTGGGAGTTTAACGTCCTTTTCCATCACATACAGGTGATATCAAAGACGGGGCAACAATGAAAAAACCAGCGCAAATATTATCCCCAGGCGGGATTCGAACTCGCGACCCGAGCATTGGAAGTCCAACGCTCTACCATTCGGCCACCCCGGCTCCCCTGTGTTCACAGCATTTAATAATAATAATAATAATGTAGCGTTGGTGGGGGTGATGGGGATAAAAGTGTCCTCACACCAGCAACGGGGGTTCGTTGTTTCGCTGATGAAGGAACGGAGATGCAGGAACTGAAGTCACCCCCTCCTCCCCCCAGAGCTGGAACACGAGTCAGCTGGGCTGTCGTTGCTGGACTGGCTGACGAGTGAAGTACCATCACTGAAGGACCTTGTGATGGTAGTGTAGATCAGAACACAACATTGCCTAGTGTCCTCGTCTGCTTACTGACATCACTTGTGTGGACTTCAGAGACAGCGTAGGATGACGTGACAGCTGTCAGTGGAAGTAGGGTGAAGTCTCATAGCTGAAGAGCAGAGTGTAAAACAGCATACCGTGGAATTCTGAGGCTGGATACTGTCGATGTCGTTGATGGTAGAGGTCGGGAGTTGAGAGCCGAAGACACTTATTGGGCGCCAATGTAGCGTTGGTGGGGGTGATGGGGATAAAAGTGTCCTCACACCAGCAACGGGGGTTCGTTGTTTCGCTCACCGACACAGTTTTCAGACAGTTCCAATTATATTTATTTAGTGGCCTCTCAGTCAATCAATCAAACCACTCAAGCCGTGAATGCAATCCAATCCCATGCAATGAAACTGAACTGAAGTGAACTGAAGTGATCACCCTGCAAACAAGTTTACAGTATTGTTAAAAAAGAGAATACACATCATTCAGCAACATCACAACACTCATACACTTCATTTACAACATACAGGCTTTCATCCAAAAAAGACTTACAATAAATACCTCTAGAGTGCAATAATTCAAAATACAAGTACCAGTACATACCTCATCAGGGTGACAAAGGTGAAAAATACAAAAAAACCGCAACAGCAAGTACAGAGATGTTGCCTCCTTGAATGGACAAGTAAAACTGAACTAGCTCATACACTGGCTACTAGTGAGGTGAACAAGTGAACTCAATTCAAGTACATGTATCACACACATAAAAAGCATGCAACCAATGGTTCATGACTGGCTCTGCAGGTTAGATAGAGACCAACTGGCAGTGCATGTTGTTCATGCATGACTGACTTTCCACACACACTCACTCTCCCATTCACACTATGCCTATCAGTTTGTGCTGTGTGTGTGTGTGTGTGTGTGTGTGTGTGTGTGTGTGTGTGTGTGTGTGTTCAACTACATCTACTCACATACTAACCCTTACACACTAATCACTAAATACTAATTAACTACTTGTGAATAATTATAGAAATAATTCACTCTGCCACAATAATAATAATAATAATAGGCATTTTTGGTAGGACTTCGTAGGGAGGACTTCGCTGAGCAGTGTAACTCATTTACAGTAAATAAGGGTCACAGGCCAGAAGCCGCGATCGGCTAACGCTCTGCGATTCGCTAATGGTAGGTACCCCTAACGTGACAAATTGACTTGAAAATGGGTTATGCTGATGAGCGAAGTCCTCTTTACGAAGTCCTACTAAATATGCCTAACAGTAATAATAATGTTCCTTCCAAAGAGAGACGAGCCGGGGTAGCCGAATGGTAGAGCTTTGGACTTTCAATTAATGCTGGGGTCGTGAGTTCGAATCCCGGCTGGTGCCAAATATTTGTTCTGGCCTTTTCCTCGTTGCCCCCTTTGATATCACCCATATGTGCTGGAAAAGGACGTTAAACTCCCGAACAACCACCCACCCCCACCCTTTCAAAGAGAATTCAGATTTGCGAACTGCACTGCCAACACCACGGCTGTGCCTCCTTCTGCAACTTCAGTTTTGTTGTTGTTGTTGTTATAGGTGCTTTTGTTGTTGTTGTTGTTGTTGCTTTTTGTCAAACAAGTTTTCGTCAGTATTCTCGGCGATTTTGAAACTACCCGTGCACCTTGTTGCTCGCGAGTATAGCTACCAGTTTTAAAGCGGCACATAAAGAAATCTTTTTCAAGGAACGCCTTTGGAAGATGGCTGGCAGATATGACGTTATGTTACCATGGTGACTCTACGTTGTTTGCCTCCCGACGAGGTTTTTGTTTGTATTTTTTGTTATCACTTTCATTTATCTATTTACTTTTTGGGGCTGCAGGCGGAGAAGAGAATAATCTCACTGTTCTTAGATTGCCTGAGTCAAATCCCCCGGGCTGTAACTTTGTGACACAGGAATGAAACGTACGTGGTCTTCAAGAACTTTTGTACAGTGCATTTTGTTTCCAATTTCACGCGTATTAACCCCGAAGGGCATCACCGAGACAGGGGCCAAGGGGAAGCATCTACGCGACAAAGTAATGTCCCCTGGATGTCGTCGTTTGTCGGGTTTTCTTCATTGTTTCCGACCTTGACGAGGGGAAAAAAATCCAGGGTGGACACGGTGTGAAGACTCGGCCGGGAACATCGGGAATGTCTTGTCCAGATCACTGTGTGTGTGTGTGTGTGTGTGTGTGTGTGTGTGTGTGATGTAGCCTACTTGATGTACTTGATCAGATAGTCTTGAATGGGAGTTTTCGTAGACGTTATGACTAAATTTGTAGGCATGATCATTCACAAGATATCAGGATTTGAATGATTTACTACTGTACATGATGTATCTATTTGTCCCCTGAAGCCGAAAATTTGGTGAAAAAACAAACAAACAAAAAACAAAACGGTTTGTGCTTTATTTAAATCTATTCTTATCATCGGCTTAAAAATGAGAAGGACAGAGGCAAAATCATTAATGAGTGATAAAAATGGTTTGTGATAAGTGTTACTTTAATGTGAACCACACCTGCAGGCAGCAACAAAGCGTGTCATTTAGGGCGCTACATTATTACTATCAACCCCCGTCTTGTAACTGTCTGTCGTCAGAACAGTCACCTGTCGTCTCTCTCTCTCTCTCTCTTATCACGCCATAAATAAAACTGTTTTATTCATTGCCATAGTAGTCATTATCAGTTAGTGTTAGTCATTATCAGTTAGTGTTAGTCATTATCAGTTCGTGTGTTTTCCCCACTGGTTATACGTTAGCCTAATAGACTGCTTAGCAGGACAGTTGGTAAGTTAGGCAGGTTATGCCTACTAGGCTTTATCCTGAAATAAACGTTTCAGTCAGTCACTCAGTCTCTCTCTCTCTCTCTCTCTCTCACCCTTCTTACCCGCCCACTCCGTCACCACCTCGTCTCAGCCCCCCCCCCCCCCCCCCCCACACCTCACCACCCTCCCCTCTCCACCAGTGCGTGCTGTAAAGGAGGAAATTATTACAGGAAGCAAGTCCGTGAAACTGACACAACAAGCTGTCCGTCAGTTCGTCATAGTGGCGCCCTCTACAGGGATTCCACCTTTTCTCCTTCTTTCTTGTCGTTCTTGACTCAGGGTAAAGAAGCAGCGGCCTAGACCGAGTGCTTCATTTGCTTGAGTTTGATACAGTCTTGTGTTCTCGGATGTAGTATTTTACTTCTGGTTCGTTTTCTTTCGAAAGAAAAGAAAGATCTCGTTGACTTTCAAGAAAGTCTTTCCTCGGACTTGTTCTGTCTTTAAGACTGGCTGTGGGTGAACTGTTTGGAAAATGGAACAGATAATATCATCTGAATCTTTTTGACATCACCACCGACAACAAAACCCACTTCATTTTTTTTTGTACGAAGCATCTGTGGCAGTTACATGCGCCATTGGTGAAAATGTAGTTTTTTATTCGGACATCAAACCAAAAGGAACTTTTCTCTTTGGCTGTGCAAGCAACCACGGCTCTCTTCACTGAGAAATCTGATTTTCCCCTGGAACGTCGAAGGAAAGCAAAGGTACCCTAGGTCTTCAAGAAGGTGGTGTGTGAACTTGGATTTTGACCGCATTTGGACAAAACTTTATCACGTATTTGACCAGAAGCCAAATCGAACAATGGTTTTTAAGTGGACGGAGGCAGTTCTTCTTGGACTGGTGTTGCATGTTGGTAAGTAAAATGCAGATTGTTAGTCCGTTAGAAATATTATTATGATTTATTCAATGCAGGCATTGTGCAATAGCTGTTTGGTCTGCAGCAGATATGTGGGCGTTTTCGCAAAGACAGAAAGGAAGATAGAAACAATTATTGTCTTTAACTTTTATTTTTTAATTTCTCATTTTCTCAATTTTCTTGTTGATATGTGTGGTTTTCAAGACACTGTTTTAGAACGTTTGAAATGTCCCCTGAAAGCAAAACTGCCACTGATGGAAACAACATTAATCCCACCCACCCGATTTCCCTTTCCCCATCCCCCCCCTAAAAAAAAAACAAGAACAACCAAACAAACAAACAAACAAAAACAAACAAAAACAAACAAACAAAAAACAAACCAAAAACCAAAAAAACAACGAACAAACAAACAAACAAACAAACAAAAACAAAACAAAACAAAAATCCCCCCTCCAACCCCCCCCGACACCCCCCCCCACCTCCACCCCCCCCCCCAAAAAAAAAAACAAAACAACTACACACACACACACACACACACACACACACACACACACACACCTCCGCCCCCCCCCCCCCCCCCAAAAAAAATAAATAAATAAATAAATAAAATAAAAAAATAAATAAAAAATAAATAAATAAAATAAAATAAATAAATAAAAAAATAAAAAAATTGCCGTTTCGAAAAGAGAATTGTGATTCCCTTCATAAAACTTTAACATAGCTCTCTTGCCCGTGTAACTTCTTCAACATAATATAATAACATATTGTGAACTCGTCATATGAAAACACAGGGAATGGCATATAAGACTGAATATCCTACAAATACGTACAGGACGTCACCAACACTTCAGTGGTTACAGGCTCTTTTCATTACCATTCTATTTGCATTTATAGTGACGCTGAAGCCTACAGTACAAAGCTTTAAACCAGCGGCTACAAGGAAAAGCCATAAACATGAAGAGAAAAATCAGGCCATCTAAGGAAGGAGACAGAGAACATGTAGCCTACATTACATTATGAGTCAGAGAACTTAATGAGGCAATTAGTGTGTGTGTAGCGTCCCTCTCGCCTCTGTCTGAGTGTCTCTGAACAAGGTGAGTTTCCAGCACGTTCACAATGTAGATAATAAATTGTGTCGCTTGAATCAGGATTTTCATCGCTTCGTGGAGGAGTGAAGTGGCTTAACCGTTGGTCCCGGGTTCGAAACCTAGATGATGTAGAGTCCAAAACTGGTTCGGGTCTTCTTTCAGTGTCGCCGTCACACACACACACACACACACACACACACACACACACACACACACACACACACACACACACACACATGGACGAACAGAGAGAGAGAGAGAGGATGTGCTGGGTGGGGAGTATTTGGGAGTTTTAGCGTCCTTTCCCACCACGTAAGGGTGATATCAAAGACGGGGCAACGAGAGAAAGGCCAGCACAAATATTTGGGATTCGAACTCACGACCAGAGCATTGATAGCCCAGCGCTCTACCATTCGGCTATCCCGGCTCCCCGAGAGAGAGAGAGAGAGAGAGAGAGAGAGAGAGAGAGAGCACTGAAAGCAAATGTTTTCCACAGACTGAAAGCTTGGCAGAAGGGAGGAACGGGGGGTCTGAAAATACAGACGTCATTTACCACAATATCGCGGAAAACAGTGACGCAAACAGCCCACAATCGCTAGTGTGGTTTGTATATACACACACACACACACATAACCATAACCGGAATTCTAGGCAGGCAGCCTCACGAAACAGGAAGACAGGGCAAGATGACAGGGGGCTTTGGACAACTGGAGACCTGACCCCACTGAGCACTAAGTTCGTGATGATGAGCGATTGTTTTCCCTGCCTTCACTGCCAACAGAGAAACGGTTACGCAATGGGCAGACGGCTGAAAGGAAAAAAATGGGGACATGCTGACGGGTAGTCGAAGTGCCCAGAATGACGCGGCGTGGTCAAAATGGTGGATGAGTGGGTGTTGGGGCGGTCGGTGGTCTAGTGGTTAAGAGACTTGTCACCAATGCGAGAGATCAGGGGGTGCGAGTCCCACTCGGGGCAAAGAATTTTTCCTTCTCGTATGTTGCACCGTTCATTCGGACCGATCGTCGGGGGTTCTCTCCGGGTACTCCGGCTCCCCCCCCCCCTCTATGCTTTGGAAATGTTCAGCCCACCAAATTTGAAAAATACAAAGCAATTCTGACTTCCGAAATTAAAAAGCTGAGCTTATCCTTCGCACCACGTGATTGTAATGTGTTTATGTCCAGTGTGTGAAAGAATGCGTGTGATTCACGTGAGCGTGCGTGTTGGGTTCAGTTCGCGGCGCTTTAAGCTGATTCGTGAAATTGGGTAAAGCGCCTATACAATACTCATTATTATTATTATTATTATTATTATGTTTTTCTTGTTTTTTTGCGGGGGGAGGGGGGGGGGTGTTTTTGTTACCGTGAAATCTCGCAGTCACGAATGTTTAACCTCGACATCTTTTCCGAGTTATGCACTCTGACACGCTCAACTTAGTGACCTAAATAGTCTGGTGCTGCCATTTTCATAGTGAGATATAAGTACTACCGAAACCTCATGAATATTGAACAACTGCTGACAGTCACTTCCCAACATAATTATTACTGTGCGTTTCTTGTCTTGTAGGGCGTAGGAATAGCCATAAATTTGTCAGATGAGTCAGTTTTGTTCGTATATCAATCTGCAGACTTAATTTTAGCATAATTTTTTTTTATCCTGAAAAACTAATTAAGCTTAGTCTGGCTAGCTACGTCACGTGTCAAACTCACGGTACTAAACATGTCAGAATGGGTGTTTGCAGTACCCAACGAGGTCACAGTCCAGGGGCGTAGGAACCACGGGGGCCCTGGGGGCCCAGGCCCCCGTTCGATTTTGGAAGGGGGCCCGAATATCTTTGGGCCCCCCTTGCTTTTGATAAGAGGAGAGGGGGCCCACCAGTGGTGCCCCCCCCCCCCCCCCGCTCTGCTGTCGTAGGACACAATCCTTGGCAGTCAACACACACAGACGCACACACAGACGCACACACACACGCACGCACACACACACACCGACACACACACACACACACACACACACACACACACACACACACACACACACACACACACACACGCGCGCGCGCGCGCGCGCGCTATCACAAACACCACCAGCTGACATCTATGTTCGTTTGTTCCACCGTTTCTTCGCCTTCTGATTGATGTCAGCTATGTGTAATTAACTTGCTCATGATTTTCATGCTGTAATTATGATGACCTTATTTTCTGTGATTTTATACTGTGGGTTTTAGCGTGCATCTCTAGCGCCCCGGGTGTGGGGTCGTCAGCTGGTGGTGGTGGTGGTAGTGTGTGTGTGTGTGTGTGTGTGTGTGTGTGTGTGTGTGTGTGTGTGTGTGTGTGTGTGTGTGTGTGTGTGTGTGTGTAACTGATTCATGAAACTTCTCTGTAATCGGTGGTGACGTTTTTCAGTGATTTAAGCTGTGCGGTTTAGCGAGTATCTACAGCGCAGCAGGTGTGGGGTTGTCGTGGTCATCGGGTACGCTAAAGCTAAAACCAGTGAGCTACTCCAAAATGTGTGTATATGATGACTGAAGTGCGAAAGAGTATTACATCATACGGTCGGGCCTACGTGCCACACACACGTACACACTCAGTCACTCATCAAGTTTACACTATCCCTCGAAAGAAACAACTGACAAGAGAATGAAAATCAGAGTGTACATTTATTGAAACAAAAGCGGTTACATGAGGATGTTGAAACGCTCGACGTAATAAGGCAATACAGAATCGGCAACAAAAAAAAAATAAAAAAAATGAACGTGATGGTTTACACTTGTCGGGCAATAAACTAAAACTACTAAAGACTATACTACAAATACTAATAGAAAACTATGGGAAGAAATAAGATACTAAATACAGGACGGGACAGTATACACGTGTAAGTAGAGGGATGTGAACAATTCCGGAAACAAAGTAAAAACCGAAAGTAGGGTCTCTGTGACAGAAATTGCTGACTGGTGATCGTCTGTATTAAATGAAACAGACTGCAATGTGCTGTTTGCTGTACAAGAAAGCTGGCAACTGCATAGGACCGTTAAAGGTCTGTAATTTCAACAAAAAGCCACAGACAGTGTGATTTAAAAAAGACCCCCCCCCCAAAAAAAAAAAAAAAAACACCAAAAAAACAAAACAAAACAAAAAACCAAAAAAACCCCAAAAAAACAAAAAAAACAAACAAAACAACAACAACCCCAAAAAACCCAAAACAACAACAACAACAACAACAACACTCCTCCAGTTGTGCCAACTGCACAGTCAACTCTGTCACGGTACAGAGTTTTCAACGTCACTGAAACCCCTAAAAAAAGTCAAGGGTAGCCTGATTTCACAGCTCAGTTTGCGTTTTGACACTGGGCGAGAAAGACCGCAGTGGTTAGTCTCCTCGTGCAACATACAACACCCGCTAGACGCTGTAGCGATGTGTCTCGCTCACTGAGCAAACGCAGAAATTTACGCTCTGGTTATATAAGGGTCTTCAAAGTGCTGAACAACTCTTTTATGTGACGCATGTGCAATGTATTGTGTGATTATTGCCGATTTAATGTGTATTATTTTTGTCGCTGACACCCCCCCCCCCCCAAAAAAAAAAAAAAAAAAAAAAACAAACCAAAAAAAAACAAAAAAAACCACCAAACAAACAACAACAACACCCCCCCCCCCAAAAAAAAAACCAAAAACAAAAAAACCCCACAAACAAAACAAACAAACAAACAAACAAAAAAAAAACGAAAAAGCAACAACAAAAACCACACAACAACAACAACAACAACGAAAACCACAACAACAACAACAAAACCGATTTCCCATGGATGGGACAATAAAGACTTATTGGAATGAATTGCATGGAAAATAAAGTTAACGAAAATGACTGGAAAGCACAAAAATTAAGCACATCTGTTACAGCAGGCAAGAAAATATAGCATAAGAAAGTTCCTCATACATAACCAAAAAAAAATCTGTCGTTAAATTATGGTAACAAACTAGGGCTCTGTATCAGTTTCTCCCTTTTCACTTTTAATTTTATTTTATCTTTAAGCGCTTAGAACTATTATGCTGCGTTTCGATGATAGCGGCTAGGACACTTAACACAGCATTATTATAGCTGTATCGTTACAAGCCGTTGAAATGAAACATAATCCTACAGGCGTGTGTAGTCACTACAGTCACACGGTGAATCTTACTTTCGGTTCTTGCTGTTCACGGAAGTTCCCACTCTCTGTACTACAGCTTCTCCCTCATCTGTCTTGTATCGACCGACCTCTTCCTTTCTACAATTATTTTACAGACGTTTCAATGTCTAAGCGTATACAACGTTGTTTGTTTTTGAATAACTGTATCTTGTTTACCAACAAATCAACACAATTTTTGCTGGGCAAATAGCCGCATACCTTATGGACAAAGTCATGACATTTCGTGGATGTGCATTGAAAATTGACAGAGTTGTGTAATTTTGAATGAAGGTGTGGGTATTTTTTTTTCACCCACGGCGTACGGCGAAGGTTAAGTGTTTTGCTTCAAAGGCCCTTTGGCTGAATATTTTTTTTTATTGCTGAAAAACCCGATTTCCCATGTATGGGACAGTAAAGAGTTATTGGAATGAATTATATGGAAACCGAAGTTAATGAAAATGACTGGAAAGCACAAAATGTAAGCACATAATTATGCACAGCTGGCAAGAAAATCTAGCATGAGAAAGTTCCTTAAACATAAGAGCAAGTTCAGTCAATGACAGAGGCTAGAACTCTTAAGGCCCGATGCACACGAGCGTCGGCGTCAGCACCATGAAGCAAGCAGCGAAGGCTGTCTCGCATCATACGCCTCGCGTGAGCACGCGGTGTGCGCCGTTTGCATGCACACTTGGCTTCGGCGTCATTCGCCTGTACGGCCTGTTCGCTGAGCCCACACTGCACGCGCTGACCCACACTGCTTTCTGATTGGCTGAAACCAAGTCTGCAGCGCGGCGTCAGCAGCAGAAATAGGACATGTTCTATACGCGGCGTCAAAGGATTCCGCCGCCTGGCATCATTGATGCCGTTGCCTGTCGCCAGGCGCCGATGTCATGCACACGTGGCGGCGCCTTGAAACTGTCGCCGGGAGTCAGATCCGCCGCTCGGCATCATGACGCTGACGCTCGTGTGCATCGGGCCTAACACATTATTGTAGCTGTATCGTTTCAAGCCGTTCTTGAAATGAAACATAATCCTACAGGCGTGTGTAGTCACAAGTCACACGGTGAATCTTACTTTCGGTTCTTGCTGTTCACGGAATTATCCACGCTGTCTACTACAGCTTCTCCCTCACCTCCCTCAAGAAAATCTAGCATGAGAAAGTTCCTTAATTAAACATAAGAACAAACTCAGTCAATAGTAGCAGCTAAGACTCTTAACATAACATCATAGCTGTATCGTTACAAGCCGTTCTTGAAATGAAAGAAAATCCCACAGGCGTATGTAGTCACTACAGTCACACGGTGAATCTTACTTTCGGTTCTTGCTGTTCACGGAACACTGTCAACTACAGCTTCTCCCTCACCTGTCTTGTATCGACCGACCACTGTCTTTCTTTCTTCAAGTCATTTTACAGACGTTTCAATGTCCAGACGTTAACTGTTTTGCTGTAAAAGCCCTTTGGCTGTTTAACTTTGGAAAAAAAAACCTTGGAAATCCTGGAGGACAGGTGTCCTGATAATTTTTCATCTAGTCCATAAATCGAACACTGCAAACAAATCGTTCAAGTGTTCAAAATTGTCATACTGTCTGACAATGTCTGACAATTGTACGTCATCCTTGTTAGCACAGCGTTGTAATTGTATCATAACCAACTGCTGTTCTTGAAAGAAAACACAAGCAACACGCGTATATTGAAACGGCCTACAGCTTCTGTTGACGAGCAATTTTTTCATCAACCAAACTCTTCATCTTGCGTTCCTTTTCTGGATCTTTGTTTGTGATTATGTCTTTGTTACGCTGGGAAGCGTGACTCTTTTTCATGTGATCTCTTATTTTGTTCATAGAACCTGTTTTAAATTCACAATGGGGACAACAGAACGGTTTGTAGCGCATGCGACTTCTGACTTGCGCTTCAATGGCTTCTCTTGATCGTGGACCTTTCTGTTTGGGACCTTTCTGTTTGGGACCTTTCTGTTTGGGACCTTTCTGTTTGGTACCTTTCTGTTTGGGACCTTTCTGTTTGGCACCTTTCTGTTTGGGACCTTTCCTGGACGTGAAATGGGCATTTCTCATGCCGGATCTACCTGTGGATGTGGAAGGTTCTGGGTCATCCATTCGTCCTGGACCATCGGCAAAAGAAGCTTGCCCAAATAACCCACCAGTGCCTTCCTGAGATTGAGCTGGCTGTTCTTCAAACCCCTCGTCTGCCTCCTGTGGTGAATCTAATATTACAACGTCGTCGTCTGCATCGTTTGGTGCTGTTGATTCCCGTGGTGGGGCATCCTCGGGCCTGATGCGGGATACGTTCTGATTTTGGTGATTTGCCCGTCGCAGAAAATGACGATCTTGTGTCATCTGGCGTTGGTGGGAATGAAAACAATGATGTCTGTCTAAAACCCCATTTCTTTCTCTCTTGACAAAGGAGAACTTTCTCTGAGCGAATAGAACGGGGCTTGTACGGATGGGATAAAGCCATGTGCTGAAAGAGACGGTTTTCATGCGTGTCTTTTGCGGTGCAATACGAACACCGAACGATACGCAGAGTGTTGTCTTTGACGTGAGAGAGAAAGTTATGGATCGACTCATATCTGTCTCCACAACTCCAGCAAATAATGTTCCTTGTATCAGGGTGAGCTAGGAGAATGTGCCTAAGCACCTCGTCTACATCACGGGAGTTGAACTCGCACACTTCTGTACAGAAATACGATCGAGACATTTCATCAAGATGGTGATTAAAGTGTTCAAGAAGACTGTCAGCATTGTGCTCTTCGCAACCACAGTGACTACACGGAAACCTTTCACTGGAGGAATGACTGTTGGAAAGGTGGTTGCCAAAGTCACCTGACAGAAGTGTCCCGAAGGAACAACCTTGGAAGCCACACCTGTAGAATCCAGCTGGTGTTGCTGGCTGTGGGGAATTCGAGACGTCGACAGTTGGAGGTCCACGGCTTGGGGTCTGGTCACCACCCGACTGTGTCTGCCTGAGGGCGTTCGCGACTTGTATTGGGGGAGCCCACGAGACATCTGAACCATGACCTGAAACTTTTTGGTCTCGATATTGTATGCCCTCCTGTTTCGCGCCAATAATGTGACGATTCTGGTCTACAGTGTCGTTACCCAAGGAAACGTTCTCAATGTTCGTAAAGTCTATGCTCTTTGTTTCTGTCGTTACAATGTCATTCTTAGCGTTCAGGAAGTGTGGTTGTGGGCCCTCAACGTCCTCAGTATCTAATCCTTCAAGCATATTTGATTCAGGTGCCAACACACGCATCACAAACCCTCTTTGGATTCTGTTGCATTTGGCTGAAGCTGTCGTGTCCTCAACAATGAGGATGCGTTGGAGCTTTCAGGAAAACTTCGCTCGGCCGTAGCGACAAGAACACAATGGTACCGCTGAGCCTCATCTCTATAAGGCGTTGGAACTGTTGCTTGTGCAACGGAACCGTTCACATGACCGATGCTGAGCTGTAGAGCAGGACATTAATTTTGTTGCCGTCGCTGTTACATCTCTCTGGTTCGTCAACATCTTCGTCGTCAAAGTCAAGTATCATGCAGTCAGAATCATCGTCATCGTCTTCAGTGAAGGCAGTGCCGGTCAGTGGGCGGAACCCTGGTTCAAACTTGACTTCGATGTCAGGTTCTGAGCCTCCGTTGTCCTCAGGATTATAACCGCCTGCCCTTTCCATCTGCTCCGTACCACGGCGTCTCGGGTTCTCTGCAGCGTTGTGACGATCCCCTTCTATCCCAGCAAAAGCCAGCTCTCTGACTGCATCAAGACACAACTCTGGTCTGACCTTAAACCTTTTACTGACTGTCCGTTCGCTTTGGACAACTGCTGAGGGTCTTAAACTTTCATGATGTAAAGCATAGCATCGTTAGTATATTAACTCGTACCAGTTGACTCCACTTAATATCCAATGGATAGTTCATCCACACTCCCTTACAAAGAATTACTGCATAATTCTTGAAGCATCCTCATGATACTGTTCAGCTGCAATGTAAATACTTAGAGAAGACCAGCAAAACCGTTAGTTTGGGGAAAAAAGAAGACAAAACATGGACCTGAAATGTTCAGTGGTGGTATTTGATGGCACATTTGTTCCAAATGGTTCGACTGGTAAGAGTGCCTTGAAACAGCCAAATCCGTTCCAACCAGATGCTGGAAGGTAGTTTTTTTTATGGGAAGGACTCTTTCTTTGAAGTCACTTGTTCTTCAGAAGGAAGCCGTATTTGGAGGGACTTGCTCTATACGTCTTCAACCCCAGAGAATGTGTCAAACCCGTTCAGACCAGCTAGCACAAAGGATCGCTTCTTGACTCATCACACTGTCAGGTGTCCGTGACTATTACAGTATTCCCGGATCTTATTATGATTTACAAATGAAGGCTTCGTTACGGTTGATTGAACCTACTCTCTCATCTGTCGTTCGTTGAACTACGGAGACGTCTTGCACAGCTGTATGTCATCCGCCGGCATCTGTATAGGCAGCCTGTAATAATAATAATAATAATAATAATAGGAACGAAATCAACAATAAATTCACACAAACTGCAACAACCGAATCCAATCCGTGGCCCGCATATACTGTCCTTACACAGCGAAGCAGTTCTTCATTTAAACAGCTCACTTTACGCTTAGAAAACACACACACACACACACACACACACACACACACACACACACACACACACACACACACACACACACACACACACACACACACACACGCGCGCGCGCGCACACACACACACACACACACACACACACACACACACACACACACACACACACACACACACACACACACACACACACAAGCGTTTAAGTGGGGTCAGTGATATCAGAGAGACTACATTACAAGTGTGCATATTAAATACTTGCAGCACCCCTCCGCCCCCCCCCCCTCTCTCTCTCTTTGGTTTTTGATTTTTTCCGTTCTATTCTTTTCCCCCTTCGTATTTTTATAATCTTATGTTGTTGTAGTTTAACCAGGGCAGATTGTCAGGTTCTCGTCAACCCATATCTCAATCCTTGTGTAATAAAGTTTCATCATCATCATCATCATCATCCTCCTCTCTCTCTCTCTCTCACTCAAACACACACACACACACACACACACACACACACACACACACACACACACACACACACACACACACACACACACACACACAGAACCCCCCCCCTCCCCCCTTCTTCACCCCGGCCGTATGGCTCACCCGACTTAGTGGGCCCCCCTTCCTCTCAGCATCTTCCTACGCGCCTGCACACTGTAAGCTAATTTTTTTTATCCTGAAAAACTAATTAAGCTTAGTGTGCTAGCTACGTCACGTGTCAAACTCACGGTACTAAACATGTCAGAATGGGTGTTTGCAGTACCCAACCAGGTCACACTATAAGCTAATAGTATATAAAGGTGTCACTTTTAATTTCATCGTGACTATACGCATTCATTTTGCTTGCAGAGGATTTTCTATGTCATGGTAGTATTGCAGAGCTTTCCGCATATCGTAAATGAATTACGATTAATCCGATGGAATTTGTTTTTTGTCAGACATTTTCCTGTACATATTTTTTTCTGTTGGGAGGATAAAAATGACGTTATATTGTGTTGATCTGCGTGTGTAGTCTCGTGTGTGTGTGTGTGTGTGTGTGTGTGTGTGTGTGTGTGTGTGTGTGTGTGTGTGTGTGTGTGTGTGTGTGTGTGTGTTCGTTTCAGTGGAATACTTTGACGATATAGCAAATATGTACACCCTGACTGTCGTTTCATCAGTCAGTAACAGTATTGCAAACAAACATTAGTCAGTATGACCCCCCCCCGCTTCTCCTCCCCCCTCCTCCCCCATCGCCCCACTGCCCCTTTTCTAGGTGCAAGGCCTAGTTTCAACTGACCGGTAAGAGAGGTAGATGGGTGTCGCTGCACCGCGGCGACGCGCTTCCCTTGGGGATGAAGCAACCCGGATCTCCCAAAAGGGATCTTGAAGTAGTAAGAACTCACCAGCGGTTTTCTTCGCCCTTGTCACACACACACACACACACACACACACACACACACACACACACACACACACACACACACACACACACACACACACACACACACACACACGCGCGCGCACATACACACACACACACACACACACACACACACACACACACACACACACACACACACACACACACACACACACACACACACACTCTTGTCATTGGCATTGCAATAACCTTTGTGAGCAGTCAAGGTTATGTATGGGGATCTTTGTTTCATTTTGACAACTGACCTACATCTGTCTGACTTTTGTGCAAGGGAGATTTGTAAAGCGCGCAAGATGGGTTTTGCTCCTGTCTGTCTGTCTGTCTGTCTCGCTCTCTCTTTCTTGTTTGGATCTGCATGATTTCAACAATACCTTATTGTTTCCTTTTATGATCCTGGATTATTGTAAACTCTCCATTTGCATGTGGCCTCTCAAATAAACTCATCAATCTGTCTGTTCCCTTTCAAAGCCTCCTTTCCCCTCCTGCACCGCCCCCCCCCCCCCCCCTCTCTTACTGTCTGTCTGTCTGTCTCTCTCCATTTTCTTCTTTCCAATTTTTGGCTCACTTGTGTAACAAAGTGAGTCTATGTAATAACCCTCCGTCGTCTGTGTGTGTGTGTGTGTGTGTGTGTGTGTGTGTGTGTGTGTGTGTGTGTGTGTGTGTGTGTGTGTGTGTCCGCAGTAAACCTTAACATTGGCATTTTCTCAGAATCTACAAATAGCAGAGGCACCAAACTTGGCATGCTGATAGACAGCCATAAGACCTTTCAAGCCATACCATATTGATTAACCTTGACCCAAGGTCAAGGCCACTAAAGCTGTCTGTTTGGAAATATTACATTGGCAATTTCTCAGAATCTGGGAAAGCCAGAGACATCAAACTTTGCATGGTGATAGACATTGACAACACCTTTACTGACATACCTGTATTCAGTGACTTTGAGTCAAGGTCAAGGCCGAATATGCTGTTTTGCGGAAAACCTTCCAAAACCTTAACATTGGCATTTTCTCAGAAACAATGAAGAGCAGAGGCACCAAACTTGGTTTGCTGATAGACAGCCATAAGACCTTTCAAAACATATCATATTGATTGACCTTGACCCAAGGTCAAGGTCACTAAAGCTGTCCGATTGGAACTTTTGCATTGACATTTTCTCAGAATCCAGAAAAGCAAGAGACATCAAACTTTGCATGATTATAGATATTGACAACACCTTTACAGACATACCTGTATTCAGTGACTTTGAGGCAAGGTCAAGGCCATACAAGCTTTTTGCAGAAAAGCTTCCAAAACCTTAACATTGGCATTTTCTCAGAAACAATAAACAGCAGAAACACCAAACCTGGCTTGCTGATAGACAGCAGTAAGACCTCCCAATAAATACCATTTTGAATGACTTTGACTGAAGGTCAAGGTCATTAAAGCTGTCTCATTGGAAATTTAAAATTGCCATTTTCTCAGAATCTAGGGGTATAAGAGGCATCAAACTTTGCAT
>JACVVK020000164.1:532500-577500 GCA_018292915.2 Batillaria attramentaria
AGCTTTTTGCTGGGAGCTTAGATCTTTAAGTGTCCAGAATGAACTAAAGCGACTAAACATTTTTATCTCGGTGCTTCCTAAACCTTTTTTCTCCGGACAAATTGAAGATTTGTCATTTTGAGATACGTACATTGTTGCTGATTTGGCTTTTACAAGCTTTCTGATAGACGTTCATTTCCCTTCCTTGGTTTTAATGATGTGCTCCACGTCACACGCACAAAAGAGACTATATGAATCATGCATGCAACTAATACCGCATTAAAACTTACGCTATTTTACTTATCACACCTCGTATAACACTTTGTCAAACTAAAGTCTTTTTTGTGAGAGTGGTGTACATCACGAAGTGACATACAGTTTCTGGCACGTCAGGACACGGTCTTGTTTAGCATTTTGCAAAATTTTACGATATCAGTTTTTTTTTTTTTCTGGCGCCTCTGAGATTCTAGATGTCTGTTCCATCGTTTCGTCTCTATCAGCTGTCGGGATTAGACGTGCATACCCCAGTCACGTGGCTAATCGGTCGAGGTCGTACCTCTAGATTTATCATTGGCTTGGTGCACGAGTTAATATGCACGAGGAACAAATCACAATCTGCGTTTTACTGAAGCCGCCAAGGCCCGTAAGTCCGTCACAGCAGATCATGCAAATTATGTCCCCATGACGAAGAAGGGGAATCCTCTTACGAAGCTGGTATGACGCGAATACAAACTAATTCTGTATTAAGCTTTGTTGATGGACAATGGATCATGTTAGACATTTTGATGACTGCTGTGCATCTGGCGGCTCAAAGAGTCTTTTGTCTGCACAGAAACGCCCTAGAAATAGCCAAAAACCGAGGGGGGGGGGGGAGAGGGGAAGAGGGGAAAAGAAAGAGAGAGAGAGAGAGAGAGAGAGAGAGAGAGAGAGAGAGAGAATGACAATGACAATGACACTTTATTTTCCAAGGATATAAGATTAGGTGCGCAGACCTGTCTTACATCTTATCCTTGCTACTCTGCACACACACACACACACACACACACACACACACACACACACACACACACACACACACACACACACACACACAGAAAATCGCAAAAATCCGACAGCCAAAGACATGTGTAGAGTAAATTTCAAGAAATTCCAATATTCCGTTTTTTTGGCAATGTTAGCAGCGACAGTCTACCCCCTCCTTCCTCTGTCGTCTGCTGGCTTTTGTGCCAGCCGCGCATGAATACAAGTAGTCCACAAGGCAGGCTCATTTTTCCCTAACGTTACTATAACCTGGCATGACACTTATTGACTAAGCCAACAAAAAGCCATAGGTTGCCAATTTTTATTCTGCACACAAATCTAAAACGGGGCAAAAAAATGTTGTACTATATTTAGCGTACTTGTTACTATCATATGCCCCGGAACCTATTAGTGTCCTGGGCCCGTATGTAAAACTCGAGGTTAATTTAACCCACGGCTACGGGCCTAACCCAGACTAGGACAAAAGAAACCCAAAAACAAAATTGAATAAAAAATGAAGCGAAGACAAAAGTCCTTCTATAACGGCTTAGGCACCATGGTGGAATGGGCCCGATTCCTGATTTAAAACAAAACAACAACAACAACAACAACAACAACAACAACAACAAAAAACCCCAGAAAATTTAACCCTAGAGCTAGTTTAGTTCGAGGTTAGACTCTAACCCAGGGTTAAAAGCGCTAACCTCGACTATTACATACTGGCCCTGTAGCCGAATGGTCAGTCGGAGTTAGCCAGATAATCAGCGGCCGACAACATAATCTCTAACAGAGTGTTTATACTATACAGCCCTCAGTGATCTGCCTGTCAGGTAGGCACGCGAACTCACTCATTCGATGACTTAGGCCGATGACACTGTGATCAGTCTGAATGATAAACTAGGCTTTGCAGATGCTTGAGGCAAACGACAAGCTTAATGTAACATTCGTTCGTACCTTCCTGAAAACCCTTGGCCGAAATCCATGCCCCCATTCTAAAACATTGGAGGTGTTTCTGTGTGTTTTGCTTGTCTTTCCGTCTCGCGCGCTTGTTAGTCACTGTCTGTCGCTCTGTTTCTGGGCCGGGGTTTTTGAGGGGGTGGGTGGGTGTTTGGTGTTTAACGTCCTTTTCCACCACATACGGGTGATATCAAAGACGGGGCAACGATGAAAAAGCCAGCACAGATATTTGGCTCCAGCCGGGATACGAACTCACGACCCGAGCATTAGAAGTCCAACGCTCTACAATTCGGCCACCCCGGCTCCCCCGGGGTTTTTGAAGAATACTTTGAAGTTTTTCATCTTGAGAAAGTTTGAACATTGGCAAAGGAATATTTAATGTCTGTACTAAAATGCGATCAGAAACACGTAAACGTCGGCATGCGTTCAGATGAGAGGAGAATCAGCGGTCACAATCCCACCCGTTCCCCTGAGCCAAGCCATCAGTGAAGCCGACGGTAGAGGCGGTTCATTTTCAGCGCACCTTAAACGAGCTAATTTCATCTTTGCTAAGCTAACTTGTGTTTTGAAGCAGTCTCTCTCGAAATACATGATTAGTAATGATTGATGATTAGTACAGCTCTTAATGCGATACAGTGTTGTTTACATTTTGCGCGAGCGGTTGAACATTCTACGACTGTTGTTGCACTACTGGATCGCTCAGCGTGGTCACAGCGCCATCGAGTAAGCTGCTGTTGGCTCAGTGCCAGCATTACAGACGCTGTATGTGTACAGTTGTCTAGGCAGTGTGATGATAGATACCACAAAAACAACTCAGAACGATCTGTGAGCAAACAAAAAATAAAAAAAAAATGGTAGCATTTGCCCGTTTCACGTAATTTCGCCCGTTTTATTTCTTCAAGTTCATTAAAAAAAACAAAAAAAAACAACGTATTTTTCTATACGCAAACTTCAAAACTCTCACAAGAATAACACACTAACATAACAACGCCAAGACTGAAACCATCTCACGCGGTGGACACAAAACGCCCATTCTGCTAGACATTCATTCTCACAACAGCGAGAAGTCACAATTTCCCTGTTTCTTCAAGGTGAGCATAAATTAGCTACATTCGTGTACATGTCAACGCTCCCAACAGCGCACTAGTCACAGTCGGCATACACACAGCGTATACAATGCCACAAATGCTTTTGATGTGAATTATTGCATAGCATGGAGCGTATGCCCTTCACGTGAAGAGCGCGAAGGGACTGAATGTTCTGCTTGGTGCGGTTCAGTACAAGTGGAGGCATAATTGTTGAACAAACAACACAAGAAGACTCATTTCGTGGTGGAGGGTCATAATTGTCAATGGTTCTTCTTTGATAGTTTCAGAATTAACTTGTGACTGCGCGCTATACACACTGTCACGTACGGAACCTTAGTCTTTAAGTTGTTCTTGCTGAGACATGAAAAGAGCAATAAATAATTGTCAATACACACACACACACACACACACACACACACACCACACACACACCACACACACAACGCACGCACGCACACACACACACACACACACACACACACACACACACACACACACGCACGCACGCACGCACGCAGAACCGACCCAGTGCGTGCGCAAACAAACAGAATAACGACGTGTGCATCTAACATGCGACAACTTTGAAGAAAATTGTTCACCGACCGTGAAAATTGTGCTCTTGAAAGTGTTGAATGTATCGAGTTATACCATTACAGACAGTGGCAGGTCAGAGCAGGCTTGATATCGTCCCTGTAGGCAAGTATTTTTGTTCTGTTTGTAGCTGAGTGCCGTGCGCCCGGAGCCTAGTATTGTAGGACAGGATGGGTGGGGTGGGTGGGTGTTTGGGGGTTTAACGTCCTTTTCCACCACATACGGGTGATATCAAAGACGGGGCAACGATGAAAAAGCCAGCACAAATATTTGGCCCCAGCCGGGATACGAACTCACGACCCGAGCACTGGAAGTCCAACGCTCTACCATTCGGCCATCCCGGCTCCCCGTAGGACAGGTTGGAGGATGGGTGGGGGATGATGGGTTGGGAGTGGGGGGTGCGTTGGTTTGATGGAGGGTGGGGGCACGCAGTAACATTCTCCATGTACGAAGTATACATGTCTGTGTTACTCTTGGCATCGTTCTAAGTGGGTAGTGGTGATGACAGAGATAAACGACTGACCGTTTTCGTCCATGTCTTTTCCCGCCGAATATGCCATAAAAATATAAGGAGAACGGTAGACTTAACTTCAAAGGCTTATATACACATTCCAAAGCAACATTTTTATGAGACCATGTACAGAACAAAACGAGGAAGACTCTCATTTGCTTACAAAACTAGGAAACATTTCCACGGTCAAGCTTGTCGTTTTTCCGATTTTTTTTCACTACTCAAGTCTCTGGAAACATGCCACGACTACGTCAAATCAGAGGCGAGCTAGACAGGCAAAATGAACGATTTGCGTATCTGCGCATATAATGAAACACGACTGAGTTCATGGACCAAAGGACGCAGGCTAGCGACAGTAAAAGCACCCCACCGTCGGCTCGACAGTGAATGGAACACGGTCATATTTTTTCCTCGCCACGCCAGTCAGTCGCCGCTATCGCCCTGTGTGCATTGTCTAGCGCCGCCAGGCCGGCGTTGTTTTAGGAAAAAAAGACATCGACTTTACCCAGAAACCCCATCCAGTAGTATTTCACACGCATTGAAATTCAACTTGACATGCAAGGAAATGGTGTCTAGTAAGGTAGGGATGTCTTGACCGTAGAGGGACGCGTTTCGCCAGAACTTCATATCTTACTAGATACCGTTTCCTTGCATGTCAAGTTGAATTTCATTTCATTGGAAATACCTCTGGATGGGGTTTCTGGGTAAAGTCGATGTCTTTTTTCCCTCAAACAAACCAGTCTCCAAACGCTCCGCACGCTCGCAGTGTCGTTTTGGATGAGGGCGAGGGTGTTTGGAGGGGGGGGGAGGGGCTGGAGACAATGAGATATTTGACAGATCGTCAACTGATGGGACAGCCTAGCGAAATGAATACGCAAAAGGGGCGGAATGTGGAGGAGGGACGAGAGGGTGTTGGGGGAGGGGGAAAGGGTCACAGACAGTGAGGTATTTGACTGGGCATGCACTTCCGGCGAGACATGCGACACGTGACCGATACACTGACAAGGTTGAAACTGTATTAACATCTTCAGACCTTGCGCATACACAAACGCCCTGCAAACGTCATGGAGAAGTTATGTGCATAAGGCTCTACTGACGCAACATGGCGAAGTTTTGATTTTTTTCTTCTTTTCGTTGGACCTACAGATGCCAAACTACACACACAGACACACACAGACACAGACAAGGACACAGACACAGACACAGACATACTAGCACACACAGCACACACACACACACACTGGCACACACTTAGTAAGTAAACTGAATTAAATTAGTCAATCAGATTAAAATAGATTAAATTAGTGAACTGAATTGAACTAAACTGAACTGACTGAACTGAACTGAATTAAATCAAAATGAACCGGACTGAACTGAAATCATCACACTTGAATTGAACTGAACTGATTTAGACTGAAATCAACATAATTGAACTGAACTGAAGTGACCTGAATTGAATCATTTTCTGTTTGTCCAGCGCACGCCGGTTTCAACTGTAACCGCCCAGGATCGAAGTGTGTGCACGGAAGCTGTGACTACACCAACACATGCTCCTGTTACCGGGGATACGCTGGCTACATGTGTGATTACGAATCGAGTAAGTAAATTAACCTTGGCCGTACGTTGCCTAAAACTTTGCGCGCCGTACATCGTGGATACGAACGCACCCATACTAATATTTAAAAGAAGAAACTTGCGCGCCATACATTGTGGTTGCAAACACACCCATGCTTTTTAAAGAAGAGAAAGAAACCGGTATTATACCACGTTTTTGTTGTTCGTTTACTCGTATGTTGACCATCCAGCCCGGAACTGAGCACTTTTCCATTAACCATATTGACAAAGTCGCGAAGTTTCGTGGATCCCAGCGTGAAACTTGACTGAGCTAACGAAGTTTTACGTTCGAATGAAAGTGTGGGTGCAATAATATCCACGACGTACGGCAAAGGTTAGCATACTCCGACAAATAGACAGAATAATACAGTCAGCATACTCCGACAAACAGACAGACAGACAAGCAGGCAGGCGTGCAGACAGACAGATAGACGGACGGACAGACAGACAGACAGTACTCTCTCTTTCTGAAGTTATCTATTAGGCCTAGTGTGTTAATGACGTGTCTAAGATTCTTTGATATAAACAGCCGTAACAAGAGAACGTTTCCTGCGAGGCAGTATCATAGGTGACAGGTTTTCTACAGTCACGCTCATCTAGTTTCATTCTCTTCTCTTCCTCCTTCCTCCCCCTCCCATCCCCTCACACACACACACACACACACACACACACACACACACACACACACACACACACACACACGGAATAAAAAATCTTGGTAATTGTCATTTGAACACAACGTTATAAGCGACTCATTCAAATTAACAATTGTTTTCTCCTGAATCTTGATATTGCCAACCTGTAACGGTTATTATTGTCTGCCCGTTGTTTCAGGCAAAGTTGTAACCTGCCCATCGGGAACACCGTGCAAGTCGTCCAAATGTACCACAAGTTCTGGTGGCACCGTGTGTCAATGTGAATACGACTTCTACGGGCCGGCGTGTAACAAGCCACGGTGTGAGTCTCTGTCTCTCCTTCTGTCTCTGTCTCTCTCCTCTTTGTCTGTCTCTCCACTTTTCTCTTTCTGTCTCTGTGTCTGTCTGTGTCTGTCTGTCTCCTCTGTGTCTCTCTGTGCCTCTGTCTTTCTGTCTGTCTTCTGTCTGTCCCTGTCTCCTCTCTGTCCCTGTCTTGGGAAGCCGGGGTGGTCGAATGGTAGAGCGTTGGACTTCTTATGCTCGGGTCGTGAGTTCGATCCCGGCTGGGGCCAAATATTTGTGCTGGCTTTTTCATCGTTGCCCCGTCTTTGATATCACCCTATGTGGTGGAAAAGGACGTTAAACCCCCAAACACCCACCCACCCACTCTGTCCCTGTCTCCTTTCTGCTCTCTTTCTGTCTTTCTGTGTCTGTGTCTCTCCGTGCCTCTGTCTCTCTGCCTGTCTCCTGTCTCTCTCTGTCTGTCTTTCTCCTCTTTGTCTCTTTCTGTCTCTGTCTTTCTCCTCTCTGTCTGTCCATGTCTCTGTCTGTCTTTCTGGCTCTGTCGGTCTCCTCTCTGTCTCTTTCTGTCTTAGTCTCCCTTTTTGTGTCTGTCTCTCTTTTTGTCTATGTCTTGCTCATCTCAGTCTCTCTTTCTGTGACAGTCTGTCATTCTGTCTCTGCCTCTCTGTCTGTCTCTGTCTCACTTTGTATCCCTGTTTCTCATTTTGCTTTTCTCTCCCCATCTCTGTGTTTTTCTTCCTCCTTCTGTGTCCTCGGATAAACTAAGCTGGCAGAGCTTTAGACTCTGGAACTGAAGGTTAAAGGTTCGAGTCCTTTGTGTCTTTTCAAGAATCCTTTAAAAGAAAGCCTACAAAATAATAGTTTACAACAAACAGCTTTTTTGATCAAAAGCAATTACCAAAGGTTTCCTGACCATCTCAGTCAGCCCCAAAAGACAAATAAGCGAACCTTTCTACGTCCTAATTGGTCACCTCAGGCACAACCTAAAACCGTTCCACCAAATCCATCCAATCAGAATTTCCGTTTTTCAATCCAGATACCCTGGAGTGCTTCTATGACCGCATGGTACTGGGCCTAAACCCAGTGAACTTCAAAGGTCATGTCCGCTACATCGACAAGCTGACGAGCTCCACGTGCGATTTCAAGCCCATTGCTGGCCTCAAGACAGCCGGGGAGAAGGCCTTTGCTGAGCTGGATTGGGACGGGTGGGGGGCAGTGGCCGTGCATAAACAGGACGCGTGTAACGGTGATGCGACATACTCCACAACGGTAAACTGAACATTTATTTATTTATTTATTTATTTATTTATTTGTTTTGCCAGTGAGCGGATTTAGATCTGCCTTATCCAATAGGAGAGGAGTACGGTGACCTTGCATCGTCAGGCTTTGCTACATTTTTTTTTTATTACTTTATTGTCCCTTTTGGGGGAAGCGCGTCGCCGCGGTGCAGCGCCACCCAGTACCTATTTAAAATTTTTATTTTTATTTTTTATTTTTACAATTTTACTGGGGGAGGAAAGCCGGATAACCTGGAGAGAAACCCCCGATGAGCAGCCCGGCAGCCAGGAAAAACCGGTATCTTTAGAGAAATCATGTTTGAAAAAATCTTCTGATGATCGCTGAATATTATTCGTATACCCTTGAACTTATCTTCTAAAAGCCCAATGCAAAAATCGCAGTTTTTCTTGAAATCTTCAGATCACTATCGCCCCGTCTTTGATATCACCCTTACCTGGTGGAAAAGGACGTTAAACCCCCCAAACACCCACCCACCCTGATATGATAATCATTGAAGGGTATCTTGCAGCACGGACACTGACCATGGTAAAGTGCTCTACCAAACTCATCAGATAAATTCTCGGTACTTACTCTGCATAACTGATAAACCCGACAACTAACACTAATTAATAAATGCCATATTGCAGCACGGGTTTGACATTTACACACGGAAGCTGGTGGTACAGTACTATGACCGCGTGTATGTCAGCCTGGACGAGATCGTGACGTTCATCTGCGCCGTGGAGAAGAACAACCCTGTCAACGTCATGAAGAGCGTGTTCACGGCTCCGCTGGAGGACGGGTATGTACCTCGTTTGTTTTGAAATTATGGGACCAGTGTTAGCGTCAGAATTGACCTTCACCTCTCCTTCAATCCTCACCCCCCCCCCCCAGCCTGACGCCCTTGAGTCCATGATAAGTTCAGGGGAGTAACAGGGGAGTTCAGGGGAGTAATCATTCTGTATTGACTATTTCAGAGACCCAAGCAACGGTCCTAAATTCCGCTAAGAAGAGCTACAGAGAAGGTTCATTACTTTGTGCTAACAGCCGACAAATTACCTCTGGCAGCGACAGTGTTAAACCTGTTGCCAGAACATTCGGCAAACACGATTTTTCAATCATTACATCGTTTGTTCACAGTTTCCTGGACAAGGCTTCTGTGCGTGGAGTGGGCACACATTTTGTTTTCTCTCTGCACAAGTCTGACGACGATTCAGCGATCACAGACGGCGATACGCTGGGAGTGGGCGCACTTGTTTTTCTGAAGGTCAAAATCAGGGAACACAGTCGTGAGTGCTCTTGTTATTTTTTTTTAATTTTTATTTTTTATACTGTACTGCAGTAGATTAGCGTCCTTGGAAGGATGCGTGTCCCGCAGTCCCAAACCACACGGACCTCCATAGCGTGTCATTTCCAAGATCATGCATTATAACAAATTGCCCCAGCGTCCGAGCCCTCCGCGGATTCCACCCATGACCTGGGAGGAACACTACCGAAGCTGGCGACGAGTTAGGGCAGCCAAAAGAGAAAAAAAAGAAAAAAAAAGGAAAAAAAAAAAGAAAAAAAGATTAGCGTGCTTGTCATGCACTTTCTTGAAGGTTAAAGGTTTGCAATCTCAACAAGCAGCCACAAATAGTGTGTTTAAAATAATCCGACTGTGCTCAGTGTTAGTCAACTCTGTCACAGTTACAGTGTTTTCAGCGCCTCCGAAACTTTTATAAAACCAAGCGGAGCCTGATTTCATGACTCAGTTTGCGTTTTGACATTGAGCGAGAAAGATCGCAGTCGAAGTCTCATCGTGCAGCACACAACACCCGCAAGACACTGTAGCGATGTGTCTCGCTCACTGACCAAAAGCACAATGAAGTCTTCGCAAACTCACGCTCTGGTTTTATAAGGGTCTCCAAAGCGCTGAAACACCCACTAGACACTGTGGCGATGTGTCTCGCTTACGGACCAAAAACACAATGAAGTCACCGCAAACTCACGCTCTTGTGTTAAAGGGGTCTCTGAAGCGCTGAAAATCTGCAACCGTGACAGAGTTGACTGTGCCTTTTGCACAGTCGCAGAGGTTTTAAGATTGCAGACCTTTAATGTCAGGGAACATAACCATGAGTATTCAGATTTGTTTTAATAAGACTACATCTGTGTCCCTGTTATGCACGGGCTGTCTGCTATCTGAGTTCTATGGGGTTCCCTGTGGCCTTTTCTTTTTAAAGGCGAAAGATTCAGGGAATATAGCTGTTTGTGTAGACAGATTCTGTTCAATTAGAATCAGATATAATGTTTGATAGACTTTCTTATTTGCTCTCTCAGCTTTTGCCACCCTCATCATCGAGAGCTGTTCAGCCGATGCTGGTGATGGGCAGAATCAAACAACCTACACGTTCCACGAGCAAGGGTAAGCCACTAACAACAACAACAACAACAACAACAACATTTCACTCCATTTTAAATTGAAGAGAGACTCTTGTCACCAATGCTTAAAAGAAGGGCCCACAGGCACGAAGAGTGGTGGGACCTAAGTCGGAGATAAGCTTGACTAAGCTTAGAATAAACGGTTAGTATGAGATGCGTAAACAAAGACTAGAGCGAGTTTATGACAGATTTAAGGACTAAACATTATTGCACGCTGATGACAGTCCCGGTGTAATCAGTTGGAGACTAGAGTTAAGTCTCATGCTAGGGTACATTTTGCTTCATGCATCTCTTGGGAGCCGGGGTGGTCGAATGGTAGAGCGTTGGACTTCTAATGCTCGGGTCGTGAGTTCGACCCCGGCTGGGGCCAAATATTTGTGCTGGCTTTTTCATCGTTGCCCCGTCTTTGATATCACCCGTATGTGGTGGAAAAGGACGTTAAACCCCCAAACACCCACCCGCTTCATGCATCTGGTTTAGGCCGTAAGCCTGCTTGCAGGTTCGGTGATACTGGCCGGGCGATAACTGCCAGTGATATTGTCCGCTGTTTGCGCCATTTTGTACAAAGGCCTAAGCTTCGTGCATTGGAAAGGCATCTAGGCCCTTTTAGCTTATTATGGTAGAGGGTGGGTGGGTGTTTGGGAGATTAACGTCCTTTTCCACCACGTAAGGGTGATATCAAAGACGGGGAAACGAGAAAAAGGCCAGTACAAATATTTGGCCCCAGCCGGGATTGGAACTCACGACCCGAGCATTGAGAGTCCAACGCCATTCTACCATTTGGCTACCCCGGCTCCCATATTATGGTAGAGGTATTGACCACGATTTCACTATTTACAGTTGATTTATTAGCCAATCAGATGTCCGGAATTTCTCTGATTTTGCAATACACGAATATGGCGTCACATCTTGGAAATCTCGTACAGGGGACTGGATGGATTTTATGTTAAGTACTCCGTTCCGCGCAATCAGTTTCCGGGTTTCTGTTCAAGACTCCAAAGAAGACCAAAGACCACAAACTGTGATTGTTGAGCCCCATAGGAGGCTCCTCACCTTTTGTGAAGAGTTAGTTAGTTAGTTATTTATGGCTTTACGCCGCGCACACCTTTTGTGAAGAGTTAGTTAGTGTTGTAGAGATCGCGAAAAGCCACTGCATTTCGATGGAAATTTCTAGACCATCCCAGAACATGCTGATGCAGTAATGTCAGTAGATTACGTCACCTTGGAAAGACTTCGAACTTGGCAGTAAGTTGAGGAATGTTCTAGATCTGATCTGTTTAGTATATATAAGCAGCACTGCACAGCGTTCTGGGTTCTTCTTCTTTCATGAATTTGTTCTCCGCGCATATTCTGTTCATAAAGTATTGGAGTTGTATTCTGTTTTATCCCGTGTGTTCTCTGCGAGTGCACGAAGAGAGCGACATAGCAGGAGTAAGTTACAACAGTTAGTTAGTTAGTTAGTTATTCAGGGCTCGCCTTAACGCCGCGCAAGTAACAAAGACTATTTCGCGGCTACTTGTGAAGAGTAGCAAGGACAAGATGTAAGACAGGTCTGCGCACCTAATCTTTTATTCTTAGAAAATGTAGTGTTATGGTCTTTGGACTTTAGTCGGCCTTACTCTGTAAGTATCAACCGTCGCGCACCCTGCGTTCCGCTAGCGAAAAACTCCTCACAATTCCGAAGCGTAACATGAAAACTGCCGGAGAGCGCTCTTTCAGCTTTTTAGCCCCGACTGTCTGGAACTCCTTGCCAATCGAACTCCGCCTTCAGACCTCACTGCCTCTGTTTAAATCGCATCTGAAGACCTATCTCTTCCGCCAAGCCTTTGACAGCTAAACCTCTGTTAAGCCTCAGTGTCTGTGTGCATCATGAGTTCGTTGCACTGCCAAATTGTATGTAAGCGGAGGGGATGTAAATAGTGTGTGTGTGTGTGTGTGTGTGTGTGTGTGTGTGTGTGTGTGTGTGCTTTAAGCGCAGCGAGTCCTTGAAGCGGGAGAACAGCGCTCTATAAAAGCCATGTATTATTATTATTATTATTATTATTTTCTCTATTCTCAGATGTCCGGTTGAACCCGTGGGCCAGTGGATCATGAAACCGCTTTAAGCGCAGCGAGTCCTTGAAGCGGGAGAACAGCGCTCTATAAAAGCCATGTATTATTAATATTATTATTATTATTTTTTCTATTCTCAGATGTCCGGTTGAACCCGTGGGCCAGTGGATCATGAAACCGAACGCCAAGGAGTTTCAGCTTTACTTCAAGATCTTCCGCTTCGAGGAGACTAACCAGCTTCGGATCACGTGCGTGGTTAGGGGCTGCACGAGCTGGGACTCACCATCCTGCAGCATCGTAAGCATCAGCGAATCGAAATCCTTCTTACATTGTTCTAAAACTGTCGAAGAGCGTATAAGTTATCGACTGGTCGTTTTTGCCTATATCTTTCTTCTTTTCAACCAAGCGATGCACTGTATCTGTTTATCATTACTTCTAATATATTTAAGGGGTTTTCAAAGGAAAAACAATGACCATTACCTACAGAGGTAAATTAGTTACCTGAGTTTGAGTTTTTACCACGACAACTTTTGACCCTGTATATGACATAAAGAATCATTGACATTGTTCTCATCGTAATAAAATTTTGTTTTCTCCGTTTATGGGTGAACAGGCATGGTATTTTAAGCTGTCTCAACACGCTCAAACAACATAAATGAAAAGCAAATTTATGTTTGTAGGATATGTGACTGAAAGTTTTAATTTTACTATTAACGTAAATCTTTGCGAAACTGTTCCCTTTTTAAAATGAAATATTATATACAGAAGAAAATATAATGGCTCAAACATGATTTATCTCGTACTAAAAAAACAACAACAAAAAACAACAACTTTGGTTTCTGAAAGATCTGCAACCTCAGCAAAAAGCTGCAAACATGGCGCTTTTTAAAACTGTGACTCCTTCGATTGTGCATAATCCAGGCAACTCTGTCACAGTTGCAGAGTTTTCGGCGCTTCGGGGACCCTTATAAAACCAGAGCACGAGTTTGCCATGACATTATTTGGCTTTTGGTCAGTGAGCGAGACACATCGCTACAGTGTCTAGCGGCTGTTGAGTGCTGCACGATCTTTCTCGCTCAGTGTCATAACGCAAACTGAGCTGTGAAATAGGCTGCCCTTGGCTTTTATTGGCGTTTCAGGGACGCTAAACACTCTGCAGCTGTGACAGAGCTGACTGTGCTTGCACGGCCGACTCTGTAAAATTTTGTCACACTTCGGAAAGCTTTTTGTTGGGAGCTTAGATCTTGAAAAAGAAAGTCTGTTCTGCTTCTGGAAGGCAAATGTTTTTCAGCATGTCAAATACCATGCCGGTTAACGTAGGACAATGTATGGTGTCACAAATCTGCATTGCTCACAACAAGT
Organism: Batillaria attramentaria; assembly: GCA_018292915.2. NCBI lineage: Eukaryota > Metazoa > Mollusca > Gastropoda > Batillariidae > Batillaria > Batillaria attramentaria. The sequence continues at coordinate 546,309 of JACVVK020000164.1, forward strand.
GCTTGATTTTGATTGGTTTCTGTTGGATCAGGATAATCAGCACTAAAGTCTCTGGTCCAATGGACGCCTGATACTCTCTATGGAAGCCATTTCGTGACAAAAATATGCAAACTAACATTCCTTGAAATCTAATCAAAACGCCGTTTTTGCTTTATGTCTGGAGAAAAGGAAAGAATGAACAGAGGGGTATTATTTTTAAAATCAGTATTTTTTTTTTACATTAGTAAAAATGCGTATCTGCTTTTTTGTTAGTTGATATATATTTTTTCAAGTATCTACAATATTCACTGAGTGTTTCTGTTTGAGAAATCTTGCACCTCTTGTAATCTCGCTTGGCTTTTAGCAGAAATGAGTCACATGTTTTTGTTGGAGCATTTATAAGAATAGATATATACTTTGTACTTTTATAATATAGTTTTCAAGTGGCGTGAAACACAAATAAAAACAAAATACCAGAAACCCCAGGCATGCATCCGTCTAAAGGAGTGCACCAAGGTCTGTTCATGACCCCGCTGTTCTTTCAGTCCTGATTTGGAAAATTGTATGCATTGCTTGGGACGCCGGCTTAACATGGCCAATCTTATAATCGTAGCATTACAACCGGCCGCTGTCTCAGCAGACCTCAGTTAAAACAGTGATAGCTAAAATGTACTAGAACTATCCGTACCCTGGAAAAGACTGTGATTGTTTTACATTCCCTGCTCTATTCTTTAAAGGAAACCTACGTATTACAAAAAAAGCTTAGTTCAGTTCAGTGGTATCTCTGCGCTCGGGAAGGCCCATACGCGGTCCGCCCCATCTCCCAGTAATATCCCCAGCGTTTGCTTTGTGACTGTTCCAAGGTGGTTTGGTTCACACGAGCCTTGTCGTGTTCGATCGTCGTCTGCTATCTAGAACGAAATCTAGGCAGGTGGCAGTTTTCCCCGAAAAGTGATATTTTAATTTGTATGCATTTGTGACACAGACGACTTACCATAACTGAGAATACATGGTAATGTTTTCCTTCTACAGAATTCTCCGGTGAGCATCACCTTCTTCAGCGTGTGCATCTCGTGCTCTCGTGAGCAAGAGGAATTTTATTTCCCCCATTGATTAATCACGTAAACAATGAGTGATATCACACACCCCTGGTGTAACACAAGTAGCTGCCTGAAAACGAGGACACACAGAGAAAGTGATTCTGCAAAAACTTTGCACAGTACATAAATATGCAAATAGGACTGTATCAACCTGAACATTAATTGAAAATGATCATGCAAACAGTAGGGTATGTTTGAATAGTGAGTAGTGGAATTGAAGACGGCAGAAAAGTCCGAAGTCAGCTTTCATTTTTGGATTTTATTCTATTACGATACTGTATAAATCTCACATTTAACTTTTTTTTTAAAACGAGTATAGCAAAGTTTCGACATTTAGATCTAGTTCGAGATTAAAAAAAAAAAAAACCCTCTCTGTGGGCCTCGTTTTCGTCTAGAATTGCATGCTAGAATCGTCTAGATCTAGACTGACGGAATTCCCGATAACACCTGATTAGTCTGTTGATGTGTTGGCTTGGCTTCTGTGTCAAAAGCCACACACAGTAGTATACCAACGGGTGTAACTCCTAGCAGATTAGATCTAGTCCAAAGAAAGCAACGTGCCGCATATTACAGACGAGGAATATACGTTGCTTTAGCTTGTAATGAACACAAATCTGCAAAGATGATGACTTGGTACCGTATCTATTGCTGTACGTGTTAATCGTTCACTATTTATACAGTGAACGTGTCACTTAAATTAACACTATCAGTCAGGCAGCTTCCGTACCCTTGTAGTTAGAAAGCTTTCGATCCCAGAACTAATGCACCAATCAGTATGCAGAAGTAGACGTAACAGTAGTGAAAACAATAGTAGCATTTAATGACAGCATCCTGTAGACTGGTTTTTAGATCCTGAAACACGAGATAACTTGTCTAATAAGATGATCTGCACAGTGTAGTGGACTGCAAGTTCACGTGAACGTCTTCTGGGGTCTGATGCATGAAAAGAGACCAGTTTAGTCTGAGACTTAGCTCTAGTCTCAGCCTTATAACGTCTAGGACTATCATTAGCGTTTTGGCCCTGAAATAATCACGCACCTTTCACCAATCTTCCAGTCTCAGCTTAGTCAAGCTAGTCTCGGACTTAGTCCTAGTTTCTCTTCATGCATCAGACCCGTAGCTCTTGTCAAATTCTGAAACTGCTCGTTTAATATTGAAGTTTAGTAGCACCAGAAAGTTTGTTTTCGTCATTTCCCTCCAGGTTTCAGGTTGAAAATGTCATCAGTGTTTACGTTCTATTTCACGATAATATTGTTATTAAAGGGGCTAATGCTACCCCCCCCCCCCTTTTTTTTTTTTTGCTCACATATCGTTCAGAGCTGTATCTGACGTCACATCATTTAGACACCTGCACAGTGACAGCGTCTGTAATGCTGGTATTCAGCCAACAGAAGCGTTCTCGATGACTCGGCGACGACGCTCAGCGCTCTGGTGGTGTAACATCAGTCGCAGAATTTACACGTTCGACCGCTCGCGCAAAATGTAAACAACATTGTGTCGCATTAAGAGCTGTACTAATCATCAAGATAAGAGTATTTCGAGCGTACAGGCGCACTCACGAGCGAAACTGTTCCAAAACATAAGTTGGCTGAGCAAAGATGGAATTAGCCCGATTAACAAACCATCCTGATGGTTACATTTTCAACCAAAGAACAAAAGCGAAACTGACATCGTTGATGCTTCGAAATAATTCACTTACACTATGTCATACCCCCCGTTTTGCCACATGAGAGAACCAGCTTGTAGGCCTTAGATTTAGGCCAGCAAGGAAATTGTCGAATCTGCTTTGGAAATGTTCAGCCCACCAAAATTTGAAAAAATAAATACAATTCTAAATTCCGAAATTTAAATAGCTGAGCTGACCCTTCGCACCACGTGATTGTAATGTGGTTATGTCCAGTGTGTGAGAGAATGCTGGTGATTCATGTGAGCGTGCGTCTTAAGTTCAGTTCGCGGCGCTTTGAGCCGATTCATGAAATCGGGTAAAGCGCCTATACATTATTATTATTATTATTATTATTATTAAAGAGGTTTGTTTTGACTTCAGACACACACGTGGACTTGCAGTTACTGTGCAGATAGTAGATGTAGTTTGCATGACACGCTTACTAGCGCCTCGCACAGCTTTTAATTCTTGTTTGTTTTGTCTGTTTCACAGTCATGATGGATGAAGCGGAATAATACACCAGTGACTATCCAATCACGGTTGAGCATGTGGATAAATCATTAGCATGCGTCAGTGTGTTATATGAGAATAATCCACAGTACAACACTTTAATAATTTCATTTCCATTTTTTTTAAGAACGTTCATTTCACCAGGATGGTGTGTATATGTGTTCCTTTATATCATTTCAGACAATTCTCATTCAAAATTGTAATTACAATCTGTAATTCTTAACTTGATCTTTGATTTTTGTTTTTAAAAGACTATTATTAATATATTATGATGAAAGCGGTTTTACCCTGTGTTTCCCCACCACATGAATAAATCATAGCGCATGTTTACGAAGCTCACTCGATGCATTCTTTTAGTTTTGTTTTATTAGCAATCATCTTCGTAACTTTTGAAATTTGTTGTTTTTACACTGTTTTCATATTGTTTGAGGTTGTTTCACACTGTTTCCCATTTCAGGGTATAGAACTATGCTCATGTGATTTTTCATACGATTGTCTTTCACTAGAGTGTCACTTGATTTTTGTATAAGTGGATTTGTTTTGGGTTAATTTCACAGATGAGCTCTTCAGAGCTCCATTCGTACTGAATACTTCACTGTCATGTCCTCTAAGGCCGATCAGTTGTGTGTCCTGTGCGTGGTATTGTGTCAAATAATTATTTGTTACATTCATTACCAACGTCGTACCAGTTTACATTTCATTAATAGATAATTCAGGTCAGTATTGTAGTTTTGCGATTTTTTTTCAACAGATTGCCATTGTATGCGCTTAGAAAACAACCAAAACACTTGAATTTTGAAGCCGTAAAAATAGCACAGATATGGTCTACTCAATCAAAACCACATTCTAAACGAGCACATATTATCGTCTGCTGCCAGAGCCAATGCAGTCACGTGGACAGGCGGAAGCGTGCTGCCTTGCTAAAGGGGAAGCACTCTGACAGCTTCCGGCAGAAGCGGAGCCTCCGGAAACTACGAGCTGCAGCGGCCGACAACAATGTTGTACTGCCCACCAAAGGGAAGAATGACGTCAAGAAACTCAACTCCAGCGAAGTAATACGTCTCACCGTCGTCATTACGGACAAGAAGAAAGGGAAGCCGTCAGAGGGAGGTAAGCACCCAGTAACGCTCAGTTACTGAGTATAGTTCGCGCCCCTGGGCCGTGTTGGGCAAACTATACCAACGCATCCACACTCATTTATAATAATAATAATAATAATTGTATAGGCGCTTTACCCAATTTCACGAATCGGCTCAAAGCGCCGCGAACTGAACCCAACACGCACGCTCACGTGAATCACACACATTCTCTCACACACTGGACATAAACACATTACAATCACGTGGTGCGAAGGGCCAGCTCAGCTATTTAAGTTTCGGAATTTAGAATTGCATTTATTTTTCAAATTTGGTGGGCTGAACATTTCCAAAGCAGAGGGGGAGGAAGCCGGAGTACCCGGAGAGAACCCCCGACGATCGGCCCGAATGAACGGTGCCACATACGAGAAGGAAAAATTCTTTGCCCCGAGTGGGACTCGAACCCCTGACCTCTCGCATTGGTGACAGGTCTCTTAACCACTAGACCACCGACCGCCCCATTTGTGCAGGTGTCAGTGCTGGTATGTGTGTCTGACTGCATGTATGACTATATGTATGTAATGTATGTACGTATAATGTACGCTTATTTATTTGATTATTTATCTATGTGTTTATTTATCACCTTTTGTATACATTTGTAAAGCGCCTAGAGCTCCGGCTTCGGAGATTATTAATCCTCATTATTATTATTATTATTTAGTAGAGTTTGCCTGCTTAGATCGGTTTAGGGTTAGGGTTAGGTTTAGATTTAGTGTTGGGGGTTACCTTGTGGCAATGGTGCGATCGCTGTGTTGTTTAGACGGTCGTAGTGCATTTACAGCAGGTGCAAATGACACAAGGGGACGAACTACACCAACGCAGTTCCGCTCCAGTAACTGACTATCTGCCTGCCTGTCTGTCTGTATGTCTATCAGTCTGTCTGTATTAGTGCGTGTCTGAGTATCTGTTTGACGATGTGGGTGCATGTCTGTCTCTCTCGGTGTCGTGTGTATTATTATTATCGAAAATTGTTGCCCAAACTCAAAGAAAGCAAGTTATCTCCCTTAAGATGATTTCCGTTACCAAAAAACTCTCAGCCGTTGAACAATTTCGGTTGTCGCTCCTAGCTAGAACCGACAGCCGAAATGAGGTTGAAGTTTAGCACAGGCCTTAAAGGGACCGTGTTTAACAATGCTGTAAAAGCACAAAAACAACTGTACATGAGCCGTGACAAAAAACAAAAACAAACAACCCCCCCCCCCTACAAAAAACAAAGCCCAACAACCAACAACAAAACACAAACGAACAAAAAAGCTAGCAAGTGCATGTCTAAATTCCGAAATTTAAATAGCTGAGCTGACCCTTCGCACCACGTGATTGTAATTTTTTTTTTATTTCCAGTGTGTGAGAGAATGCGTGTGATTCACGTGAGCGTGCGTGTTGGGTTCAGCTCGCGGCGCTTTGAGCCGATTCACGAAATTGGGTAAAGAGCCTATACAATATTCATTATCATTATTATTATTCGTTATAATTATATTGTTGTAGGTATCATGGTGAGAGAGGTGGCCGCACCCAATTTTCAAGCCTGCACCCTTTCCTTCGAGTTTTGGGTGCTGATGATCGGCATGACAGTTGTCATCGTCGCCCTCACCGCCACCACCGTCTCCTACATCCTCAAACGACGAAAGCTGAAGAACAGAAAGAAGAGGAAGGGGGAGCGAGCCATGAAAAAGGCCCTGAACAACATCAAGTCCATGCAGATGTCTTCTCTCCCTTGGTCGTTCCCCTATCGGCAATGACAAATCGGAAAATGAAAACACTGTGCTGATTGACTTTGTGAGGCGGTTGTGGTTTGATTATAGTCGTATGGTTTGACAACTTCCGTTTTCTCTGCGTTGTTTTGCTTGTGAAGGGGTTTGGGGGGGGGGGAGGTATATCGAAACACAGATGTTACCTTTCTGTATGATAAGAGTTAAGAATGTCGAAATCGGGGTGGAGAGACAGTTGGAGGGAAAAGGAGGGGGGGGGGGGGAGGTGGAGAGGGGGGTAGTAATTTGGATGGTACTGGTTAAGACGTTTACTAGGGATAGAAATATGGGATACAATTAACCCATGTGTGACCAGCACCCCATTTTTTGGGACGTTCTACAACAGGCCAAATATACACAGATAATTATGTTCTTGAAAACTGTTCATTTTCTTTTTTTACTGATTGAAGAATAGTATGAGCTCATTCTTTGATGCGGGAAAGTCATGTTTTCTGGAATCCCCTTTATTGTGCTTGGTAAAGGTGCACAGCCAGTTCGAGACACCACCCATCCCCCACTCCCCCCCACCCCCCGACCCCTGAGGAAAAAGGGCTCAAATGGGTTAACGTACTTCTTGGAGACGCGTTGCGGAAGATGAACCTATGCCAACGTCTGATCGTGTGTGCGACCTCTGTTACCGTCCTTGGAATCTACTTAAAAATAAACCAATGTCCGCTTAAAAGGAAAAGTTGTGGGTCAGCATAATAGCTGACTTGTCTGAGAAAGGAAGTTCTGCTATGTTGTGGCCTTTAGCCTGTCATCTCCAACCCGCACCCTCCCGACACCCCCCCCCCCTCCCTCAACTTTTCTCTCTCACACTCTCACCGTAGTCATTTCCCACGTTTTCTGTTTCGCGTTACATTTTCCTACCTTTGAAGGTCTGCAATCTCAACCAAAAGCCGCAAACATTTGTTTTTTTTTTTTTTTAAATTTGTAACTGCGACTTCTTCGACTGTGCATAATCCAGGCAACTCTGTCACAGTTGCAGAGTTTCCAGCGCTTCGGAGGCCCTTATAAAACCAAAGCGCGAGTTTTCCGTGACATCATTGTGCTTTTGGTAAGCGAGAGAGACACATCGCTACAGTGTCTAGCGGGTGAGTGCTGCACGATCTTTCTCGCTCGGTGTCAAAACGCAAACTGAGCTGTGAAATCAGGCTGCCCTTGGCTTTTATAGGGGTTTAAAGATCTACGCTCCCAGCATAAAAGCTTTCCAAAGTGTGAAAAATTTTTACAGAGTCGACCGTGCAAGCACAGTCAACTCTGTCGCAGTTGCAGAGTTCACACTGTGTCCAGAAACCGTGACAAAACCGTGCCGAAAAACTTCCCCCGCTTCCTGTCGGGGTCCGTCCACGCTACTGTGCACATCTTCGTGCAGTGATCATCCGTCCGTGCAGTGGTCATCTCAGCAGCCGTGACCGAGTCAGTACTGTCGGCAGTGATCTCTATGCAAGTCGTGTCACTTTTGAATTTGGTCAGTGTCGCTCGTATGCGAGCTGAAATGTTTACGCAAGAAACAAAATCGCTTTCAAATACGTGTACTTACCGGTAGTAGCAAAGCTTCGGTCATTTTAACAGACAACATCGCTCAGTCGTCTAAACTGACGTATCCGCGGCGTGGTCACATAATGAGCCGGGTTGCACGGGGATGTGCACAGTAGCGTGGACGAACCCCGACCGGAAGTGGGGGCAGTTTTTCGGCACGGGTTTGTCGCGGTTTCTGGACGCTGTGTGAACTCTGCAACCGCGACAGAGTTGACTGTGCTTGCACGGTCGACTCTGTAAAAATTTTTTCAACCTTCGGAAAGCTTTTTGTTGGGAGCTTAGATCTTTAAGGGACGCTGAAAGCTCTGTAACTGTGACAGAGTTGACTGTACATTTTGCACCGTCGGATAGCTCTTTAAAACATACTGCTTATGGCTTTTCCTGGAGAGTGCAGACCTTTATTTGTCCGCGTGCAACTTTTCTGAGCGTCACACATCGACTACCTCAGACATTTTTCTGTTCTTATGCCTGTATTGTGTTGTGTTTTTTTTTTTTTTCTTTTTCTGAAACTCATCATTTTACTGGTTGTGTGGACAGCATTCGCTTGCACTTCTTTATGGCCATAATCATAATGTATGCAGTCAATTGTATTTGGAGTTGTTCAACCATATTTCATACGATTTGGTATACACAGCAAGTATGTCAATGGTACTACATGTGTTAGCACACTCACAGACGCGCGCGCGCGTATACACACACACGCACACGCGCACACACACACACTCTTCTGGCTTGGCAACAAAAGATGCAACTAACAAGACTGGTTAGCGGGGTGGGTGGGTGGGTGTTTGGGAGTTTAACGTCCTTTTCCACCACTTAAGGGTGATATCAAAGACGGGGCAACGAGGAAAAGGCCAGCCCAAACATTTGGCCCCAGCCAGGATTCGAACTCACGACCCGAGCATTGAGAGTCCAACGTTCTACCATTCGACCATCCCGGCTCCCCAAGACTGGTTAGCGAATACTGAGAAATACAGCGCGCTTGGTTTACTGTTGCCTCTTGTCTTTGCACACAGGCTGTATAACAACACGCAACAAATAAGAGTACAAAGTTGCTATGCATCCTTAAACTACTTTCACGGTTATACATGTAACTCATTTCATAGTTCACTTAACATGTTGACTTATCAATATAATTTTTCCGCATCTCTCTTTCATGCGATCAGTTTTTCGTGCCTTCTTCATTGGGCATATCACTCTGTCCTGAATGAAAACGGCTACTTTGTGCAAGTATTGTTTCCTTGTGTGTGTGTGTGTGTGTGTGTGTGTGTGTGTGCGTGTGTGCGTGCGTGCGCGCGCGTGCGTGCGTGCGTGCGTGCGAGAGAGAGAGATCGTGTGCGTGTGTGTGTGTGTGTGTGTGTGTGTAGGAGAGAGAGAGAGAGAGAGAGAGAGGGAGGGAGGGGGGAGGAGGGGATCCTCTGCGCCTGACGAATTCTGCTTTACACAAAACCCTGACAGAAACAAGTCAGTTGTGAAAAAGAAACGGAGAGGCGATAAAGGAAACTGTTTTGACTTCAGCCAAAGACATATTTGTACATAGAAATGTCTGTCTGATTTAACCGCTGTCATCTTGCCCGGCCCCCAGACAGAAGTAGGTCAGTTGCTGGAATAAAACAAAGGTGCTCTTACATAGCCATGGTCGTCTACAGCAGTGTTCTTGTCAACATCACTACGTCAACTTCACTCTAGCGTTTCCTGCCCTCTGACCGAATGACCTCCCTTTACAAGAGTGAGCCTGAGTAGTGTCCCTTAATTTTCAAACTGAAAAAAAGATGATTTCATTTGTTGTGGCTTCTTTCTACATTGCCGTTTTTGTCACACACACACACACACACACACACACACACACACCACACACACACACACACCACACACACACACAGAGCACCATCGTTGGTCAAGCCAGTGAGCTGTGATTAGGAACTTCTTTATTAACTACAAGATACAATAAATACTATGTAAGAATGTGTCTTTCTTGATTGACGTACACAATTATTGTTAAAAATACTGCCAATTCGTAGACAAAAAAGAGCATTTTTTGGATGAGATCATTTTGCTTTAGGATGGACGACCGTCAGTACTTCAGTAATCATGCCAGGAATGTGTATTAATTTTCTCGAAAATCAGATTCTGTTCAGCCTTAAAGCGGCATCTGGCAGGATGATCAACTCCCACTGTATCAAAAATGTGGTTTGCACAGATGCTGCCACTAGTGAGTCAGTGCTGCTTCCAGAGTGTATTTTAGAGCTTTGTAAACTTGTAATGTCTCGCCACGTGCGAGTTGCACGGAGACCGCCACTTGTCCGTAACAGTCCGTTTCATACAAACGCGTCACTTCACTTTCACGTGAAGTTGGCGGCAGGCGCAGGGTTTGGCTCACGGTTTGGCTCATATCTTAGTAAAGATAGCCTCAACACGGTTCATATTTTGCACACATCTGGGTGAGCGCTGGTCTAATAGGTAGCGCGTCGGATTTAGCCGCTGCGCTGCTGAACGGCCGTCACCAATGTCATGGCGATGAAGCGTGGGTTCGAGCCCAGGTCGAGGTTGTGATATGTGATACCGGTTTTTCCTGGCTTCTCATCGGGGTTTTCTCTCCGTATTATCCGGCTTTCCTCCCCCAGCAAAATTGTAAAGAATATAGGATAGGTACTGGGTGGTGCTGCACCGCGGCGACGCGCTTCCCCCGATGGAGGCAGCCTGAATTTCCCGAGAGGTATAATAAAGCAGTAAAAAAAAAAATCTAAATGGTATCATGTTCTTGTCACCGCTTTAAGCCTAGGTCGGTCTGTGAGCTTAAAAGACCTCCATGATGTATCTTAACTTTTCAGTTACATGTAGTCCTCAACGTGCTCATTTCAAAAGCATATTGCGCACGGGGATTTCCCCAATTTCCTGGGTGTCCTTCCACCACTCACCCTCTTCTAGCTTGTAGAACAGTGTTTCACGTCTTTCTTCCTGAAATTTCTGCCTCCATTTTGCTTACAGGAGCAGACAATGCGTTACTTGGGCTTAATTGGTACGAACGTTATCAAAGGTCCATGTCACAATGTATATGTCGTGGTGCCAAATTCTCATTTTGAAGAGGGCGGGTCGACTTTCACGAAAACGATACACGGCGAGAGGTCTTCGGCGTCAGCGATTGGACAGTTCGACCTCACGTGACATGCCAGTACGCAGTTGTCTACGTCATGGACGTCCGGGAGAGACACGGCCAATAACCAATCGCTCTCCGCGTACGCTGACACGTTCACTTTCTTGTAGGTGTGCTTGGACACTGGAAAAAGAAAGCATTGAAGCATGAGCATGCGCAGGGTCCGATCTGAAGCCTACTCGATCAGGCGGCGATCACACTGAGCGCCCAGTAGTGTAACAATAGTCATTGAATTTGAATGTTCGACTCCTCGCGGAAAGTGTAAACACTGTATCGCATTAAGAGCTGTACTTGTCATCACGATGGAGTATTTCGAGCGCACAGGCGCACTCACAAGCGAGCGATGGTCTGGGGTGAACGGTGGTCAAACAGGTAGCGCGTCGGATTTAGCCGCTGCGCTGCTGAACGGCCGTCACTAATGTCATGGCGATGAAGCAACGACCCAGAAACAATCAACTCATTGCACCGTCAATCCACGGGTTCCCACACCATACCACCACGGTTTTTTTGGGGGGGTGGGGGGGGGGTGGGTGGGTGTTTAGCGTCCTTTTCCACCACATACGGGTGATATGAAAAACGGGGCAACGATGAAAAAGCCAGCACAAATATTTGGCCCCAGCTGGGATACGAACTCACGACCCGTGTATTAGAAGTCCAGAAGTATTAGAAGTCCAACGCTCTACCATTCCCCTTTTTTTCTGGCAAATTCAAAACGACAGAACCCGAAAATAAACCCCCCAAAAAAACAAACAACCACCAACAACAACACGCATGGATTTTCAGTTGTCAGATAGAACGGCTGAAAGGGGGCCGTTTATCACTTTATCAGCCAGAACACGACTTGTTCTAATAATAGGGGATTTGGTCCAGTGGTTAAGGCATCCGACTTCGGATCCTGAGCTGCCTGGTTCGAGTCCCCGGTGGGCAGGAATATGGTGGGATTTTTCCCTTACCATATCGAGTCAAATCCACGTGCAGACTCGTTTGCGGTGCCTGTCTCGCTTTCGTGTACACACGCACGCACATACAACAGGTGTGCATGCTAAAAAATGCCACGTTCATCTTTCGAAGAAGAGTAGGTTGTGGCCGGTGTCGTGTAAAACAGAAATACTGTCGCACGCACTCGAGTGAATAGCAGGGTGGAGGTTTGCACATAAAGTAGCGCTTAGCGGCAGCAGGCTTTCACTGCTTCGTCTTCCAGCCCTGCGGCGCCGTGAGCATTTCAGCAGAGATGGATATGTGCGCCGAGAGAAGTCTACCATACCATACTATGTGACAACAATCTAAAGATGTGTATGGACTCATGTTCTAAAATAACGGCTTTAAATGAGAGCTATCGTCGTCGAAAACGTTTGAAGCGGCGTAGCAACGAGAAAAGGGGCTTCCATTTTGATTACCTCCCTGTATTCTTCTGGCTCCGCATGTAGAAGTCGAGGTTAGGGTTAGGGATTCTAGCCCCGGTGTCGTAGAAAATTTCGGAACCAGGATAAATCGGAACCGGTTCCCAAAAATCCTAGGATATTTCGGAACCATTCCCATTTATCCCGCACCTGGCAGACAAAATTCATGTGGGCTAATGACCATCTAGACGGTTCCGAAATATGCTGGTGGTTTTCAAATATCCTGTCACTAGAGTCAGGATAAGTCGGAATGGTTCCGAAAAATCCTGCCACCAGGGCCAGGATACATCGGAATGGTTCCCATTCGTCCCGGTTCCGAAATATCCTGTGACACCGGGCTAGAGTCTAACCTCGAACTAAACTAGCTCTTGGGTTAAATTTTCTATTTTTAAATCAGGAAGCGGGTGAACTCCAGCAAGATGCGTAAGCCGTTATAGGATTTTTGTCTTTCTTCGCTTTTCTATTTAATTTTGTTTTGGGGTTTCTTTTGTCCTAGTCTGGGTTAGACCCATAGCCCGTGGGTTAAACTGGCCTCGAGTTTTACATACAGGCCCTGGACTAGATGACAAACGTACCTGAAGACTGCTGGTCGTCTCTCTTGAATGGTAGCCTGGACCCGGTGACAGACAGAGAATCTGCAACAATCATTGAATAGGACAATAAAAAATACAAAAAACCCTCGAAACTCTATGTTGATGATTAGTTCATTTCTTACTTTGAAACAATGTTGTTTACACTTTGCGCGAGCGGTCGAACAAATTCTACAACTGTTGTTACACTACCGGAGCGCTCAGTGTGGTCGCCGCATCATCGAGTACGCTTCCGTTGGCTCAGTTTCAACATTACAGACGCTGTCAATGTCCAGGCGTCTAAGTGGTGTGATGATACATACCACGAAAACAGCTTAGGTCGATCAGTGAATATAGAAATGCCAGCATTAGCCCCTTTAAGGGAATAAAATAAAATTAATGACTATGCCCTTTTTCAGGATGTATGATTTTTTTTTTCAGTAAAGAAAAACTGTTTAGAAAAACATTAATAATGAAGAAAGCCTACAGATACGATTTATAAAACGAAATATGTGATAACTTGTGGACCTAAAAAAAAAAACTAAAAAAAAATTTTAAAAACGGACGGAGAAACGCAAATACGGCGGTGCACATGGCAAAAAGCCTATGATTAATCCATGACAAACACAAGTCTCACGGGCTCTACAACCTGGGGTCATGTGCAGTGTAATGACTTTTGTAGTCATGAAAAAAGCGTGATTTTCGTGATTTTTGTATTTTTTAGGGCAATGTGCATGCCAGGGGGCCGCAACAAAAGGCAGGCTGCCAGAAAAAAACTGGGACTTTTTGCGCACAAGAGCGGCAAAGGTGACTCGAGCGGATTTGGAGGAAGTGGCATTCTGGCCTAAACAGAAAGCAGACTAGAGTTACTCCAGTGAGGCCTGAGCGGAAAAGGAGACATTCAAATTGAAACTACTGTCAGATCGTGCCCTTGCATTGTCTGAGCATTGTAATTTTTGTTTCTAGATTTAAGCAATTTTAGGGGTGACGATGATGCCTGAGGCCAGTAGGGAGTATACAGACCTTTTGAGACCTCGTGCATTTGTGTTCTTTGACCTACAGACATACCTTCCGACTTTGCGCGCCCATTACTGTTACCACACACATACACTCTACAACCCATTAAAACATCTAGCGATAACAAATTATCATACTCGTAATTAGAATCTCATACTTGGAGGTTGACACACTGTTGAAAACGTGTCCTTGCAGCTTTTTGTCCCAAACTTGTTGTTGCGGATGCGCACGCATCTCTCTGTCCCTAGGAAGTCTGGCTCCCCTTCCGGCCAGGACAGGAAGTCCACTGCCCCTGCGTCACGCCACCGGAAGTGTGACTTATCAGAAGAACGGCTTCCGTCGTGGGTTAGTCCGATCCAAGGCTCGTAGGTTTTCTTTTGATCTCTGTGGGGAGAGAAAAGCGGTATCACTGACACCGCGTATCGAAGAGCACCACAAAAGATCAGTTGATCTTGACGCTTACGGCATGGCACAGCACGCATCCCTGTTGCTTAGGTTGCTTGCAGAGTTCGAGAGGGATGGATTGTGAGTTCACTCAGGAAGGCGCTCTGCTTGTCAATAAAACAACAACAAAAACAGGCGACCTGTCACGACCTACAAAACCACAGACAGAGAACAAATAATAAAACCAAAACCAAAACAAAGACAGAATGGGGGGAGGGGGGGGGGGGGGGAGGAGAGCGGGGAACACGCAAAGCCTAGTCCCGCATGACCAAACAGCTTCGGTCAGAAACGTGCTTCCTTGAACTTTAACAGTTAACCTAAAGCCGGCTCTTAACTGGGCACTGCGGAGCGCCACAGTGCTGTCCACACTTGTGATTTTGGGGATTTCCGCCGCTGTGGCGTCATCACAGCAACCTGGATTTCAAATAGCCACAACTGTGACTGTGGTTTCCAGAACAGATTCTGACTGGCTGTACTACGTCACTCGGCGCGCAAACATGACGGACACGGACGTTTGTCACCGAGCACAGCTGTGTTCAGTTTTGTAGTTAGTAGACACACCGAGCGCAACGACTGTGATGTGCACATGTGTGTTTCGCGCGCTGTGTCCAGTTAAGAGCAGGTTTAAGTCTACGTAACTGACAAAATCATCTTCAAAACTCACTGCATGGAGAAGAGGCTGCCTTTCACAGAGTTCCAGAGATTAAGAGCATCCTGCGAGCGTGGTTCCAGCAACGTCATCCCATACTCCTCGCACTTTGAAACTGCCACATCCTTCGTGACAGGGCTTGGAAAGTACAGGTACACACCAGCTGCGGCGGAGATCCCTGTCAAATAATAATAATAATAATAATAATAATGATGATAATAATAATGATAATAATAATAATAATGATGATAATAATAATGATAATCATCATCGTCATCATCACCTTGATTGTTGGAAAATTTCTTTTTCCATTCCTGGCTTTATCCAGTATTTGCTATGCTACACTATGAATAACAATAGTTATCTAAATAAATGACATTTGCGCATAAGCCAGTTGTCTCTTTAAATTAATGTTTGAATGATTCTGCCCCACAGTCAATGAACTTCAGCCTTGGTAGACAGCCGCTTATACAAATAATAATAATAATAATAATAATTGATACTTATGTAGCGCTCTTTCTCGCAGAGAGATACTTATATAGCGCTCTTTCTCGCAGAGAGATACTTATATAGCGCTCTTTCTCGCAGAGATACTTATATAGCGCTCTTTCTCGCAGAGAGATACTTATATAGCGCTCTTTCTCGCAGAGAGATACTTATATAGCGCTCTTTCTCGCAGAGAGATACTTATATAGCGCTCTTTCTCGCAGAGAGCTTACAGCGCTTTACAAGGAAAAGAAAAGAAGAACATGAGAACAATGCAGTCACATACAAACAATGCAGTACACCTTCACAAAACACATCAACATATCAACACTACAATCAGACAGGTGTGTGACAAACCGCATTTATGGGGTTTTCATTGATTTATGGGGTTTTCATTGATTGTGTGTTTGCCGTTTTCAAAAGTGTATTTTCATGTGTAGTGTTAACTAGTGTTTTAGACAGGTAGTACTGTACTGGAGTTTATCCCAGTCTACCTAACGTTTTCACGTGCGGGAAAATGCCTATGCACGGCTATAGCGGTTGCTTGAGTTTTACTCTGTACTAGAGACTGTTGTAACGCATGTAGAACTGAGTTGTTGTCAGCTTACGAAGTGAGCAATTGCGACAAAGATTGTGCGCAAGTCCTACTATTGACCGGTGGAGGGAACAGGTCTCTTTTTTCCCCACCCGGCTTCTTTGTGTTCCGTATGCCATAGCGCTACAGGTATGTTTGATTTTGGAATATTGTTTGTCTGTTTCAAGACCAAGTGGATTGTTTGATAACCCTATGGATAACTTGATGCTATTATGATGTATATCTGAATGTTGGACTTCTCAAATGGTTATTTAATTAAATGAGAGAATTTTTGGTAGGATGTTTTGAACTTCATTCTTGTGAGGAATCAGTTGTGAGAATATGGTTTGAGGTTGATGATGAGGATATAAGTTTAAACTATTTGATATTGTATAGGTACTTGATAACTGGAAGGTGAATTTGTTGATAATTTCTGATATCAATTCATAACTGGAACTTTCGAGATCGATGTCAGATGTTATTGTTGTTGAAATGGAACTTTGTTCAGGATCAAAGTTAGTTTATGGAGAAGAAATACTATCCGAGATAGTGGTAGTAATTACGGGTTAATATTGTACAGGAACGACGCCGGAGACCCGGTGAGCTGACCGCATTGTAATATGTCCGCCTGATCAGCGTACACGACACCATGTTTGTCTACTATTGTCTGCCCCGTCGTTGTGGAGCTTGAAGCCAGCGACGTGTGTTTGTCTCCCTTGAGATCACGTGCAGCCATCCCGTCGAGCGCCGTGTCAAGGTGGAGCTCTCCCTGAGTCTGATGGGGTACACCATCCTCAGCGTATTATTTGTGAAGGTGTCTGCGGTCCAGCATTATTCAAGTCACTTCCAGAAGAAGTGCTTCCATTCACTCATTCCAGGAGAAGGTGAAAAGATTTGAATCGCCCGGAATTCCCAGAGGAATCGTCTGGACTCAAGTGTATATATTTTCTATTCAACATCAACAAGTCTTCACCCAGTCTACAGCATCGTGTCGACCAAGCTTGTTGAGTCATCTTGTTTATTTCACTTTATTCATTTCACATCTAATTGTGTATAGTCAGTGGTTTTGTCCGCGTTGTAGTACATTTTATATCCAGGCACATATCCTTTGAATAATCGATGTGCTGGTGAAATTGGAGGTTTCTGTTTTTCAGTTGTGAACGTAATTAAGTCTTAAACTACTTTATTAATTCGTGTGATTGTCTGATTGTTTTTGTGTATAAAAGGTCTCAGTCAAAAGAATAACTATTTGCTTGTGTGTATGAAAGGGAGTGGATGACGTTTGCATGCGTGCCTTTCTGAATGTCTGTGATGTGAAAGCGGAGTGAGAGTGTGAGACCGCCTTACGTTACAGTGGTGACCCCGTTTACGTCCCCTTTCATTTCAGTTCATTTTTGAAAAAAAAAGTTACTCGTGTTTTGTTTAGTTGTTTTTGAAAAAAAAGAAAAAAAAAGACTCTCTCGTCTCTGCCTACTCTTTTGCGTTCATTAATTTCAGTCTGAATGTTTGTTAGTTGTTAGTTCCCGCCTCCAGGTGTGCGGGGTGGAGGCATTTTTTAAGTGTTAGGTTCGCTTCCACGAGGGCCGAGTCTATTTTCCTGCCTGTTTGTACTATCCTCCTACTCTTTGCTACCTGTCCTGTTTAGTTTTTTGGATCTCTTCCATTCTATAGCGCCTTACTCCCTTTGTGTAGATTTGTGTAGTACTGGGGCCTTTTATGTTTTAAATTGTCACAGCCAGTGATTTTTGTGTGTGTGTGTGTGTGCATATTTTAGAAACAGTGATTAATTATTATTTTACGTTAAATATTTTTTTGAAGTAGAAAGAAAAAAAAAACTTAGCAAAACTTAGTTACTTATATCTTGTGTGTGTGCATTGTGGCTGATTAATATTTTTATTCTCTAAGTGTAGTTTTGTATTGTGTTGTGTAAAAGGTGAATTGATTTTTCTACTCTGTATTTGTATAGTCACTCAGTGATATTTGGTGGATTTTAATCTACTCTGCACTTGTTTTGTCACTCAGTGATACTTTGTCTATTTGTATCCTACCTGGTATTTGTATTATCAGTCAGCATGACTGACGTACAGGTCGAAAGGTTTGACATGTACATGGCACAAGGCCAAAAGTTAGGTCATACAGGTCAGGACCTAGAGAATTATATTGAAAAATGTCTTGAGAGAGATGAGAGAGCATTGGAAAGAGAAAAGGAAAAAGAAAGACAAGCATTGGAAAGAGAAAAAAAGATGGAGATCGAAAAAGAATTACGAAGAGAAGAGATGGAATTTGAGCTCAAGAAACATGAGTTGGATATTAAGGCACTAGAGATAAAGCAATCTGAGGACTCAGGTGATTTCAGTACTCAGGCTTCGAACCGTGGTGGTCACCATGGCAGTTCAAAACCATTCAACTTTCCTAAATTGCCCACATTTAAGGAAAGCATAGACTCTATCGATGCATTTCTGTACCGTTTTGAAACTCACGCAGATGCTTTGAATTGGCCCAGGGAAAAATGGCCAGTGTTCCTTAGTGCAGTTTTGGAAGGCACAGCACTCAGTCTGTATCATGGTTTGTGTGCGTCTGGCAAAGTTGAGTACGAGGTTCTGAAACAATGCCTCCTCACCAAATTTCAGTGCAGCGCCGAAGGGTTTCGTGAGAAATTCAGATCTTGTCGCCCAGAGGCTGAGGAGTCTTTCAAGTCGTACGGTACGCGAATGACTCACTTACTACAGCGGTGGATTGAATTGTCTGACACTGCTCATGATTATGATTCATTGTTTGACATGATTTTGTGCGAGCAAATTTTGCAAAGCGTTTCCAAAGATTTGGCAGTCTTTTTGCGCGAGCGAAATTTGAAAACATCGAAACAGCTGCTTGAGCACGCCGAGAGCTACCGACTAGCTCGACCAAACAAAAACCTCGCGAGAAAAGCGGATGCGGGTCTAGCTGCGTCAGTAGCCGTCCCACCACTCAAAGATGAGAAGAAACACGGGAACAATCGGTACCGTGGTGGAAGAGGCAAGTCGCAAAATCTTCGCGGTAGTTACCAGAGTGGAAACTATAGCGGAAGCGATTCAGGTGGTTACTCTAATGACCAGAGTCAGCGGGGAGCCGCGTACACCCCTCGTAGAGGTCAAGGGCCGCGTGGTTCTCGAGGTCGTGGACAGTACCACGGGACTTACGGACAACAACAGCAACAGAACACAACTGACGGACAGATGGACGGACAAAGCACGAACGTACTGACATGTTACAAGTGTCAAGGAAAAGGACACACTAAAAGACAATGTCCGAGTACGACATTTTACCCCCCCAGTAAACTCAAACGCACAGAGCGCAAATTTGTCAGTTTTGTGTTCAGCTGCTGACGTTTTGAGTAAGCTAAAACTAGAGCAGGGAAACTGTAATGGCTTTAACTGTTCAGTGCTTCGTGACACAGGAGCTACAACAGCAGGTGTGCGCAAAGAATTGGTCCAGCCACACCAATACTTAGGTCGGGATCAGTGGGTCATTTCTTTCGGAGGAAAGTCCGAATGTTTTCCTCTGGCCTTAGTTGACGTTGACACTGACTGTTACAAGGGACCACTTGAGTGTTGCGTGATTGACGATCCTGTGGTTGATCTGATCGTAGGGAATGTTCAGGGTGCGTCAGAGGTAACAGGCATTGTTGGAAATGTGCAATGTGCAGCAGTTATGACACGCTCTATTGCAAAGAAAGAGAAGTTGGCTCCAAAACCTCTCGCAGCTCCTATCCCTCAATTGTCAGTGACAAAAGATGATCTGTGCAAGTTTCAGCGCGAGGACGACTCACTGAAACCTTTGTTCGAACTCGCACGCACAGGAGAGAAGAAAACTCTAGGTGCAAATTCTTTCTTCTTTGTCATTGAAGACGGCGTGTTGAAAAGATACTTCTACAAATCTTCCAAAGATTGTAGTGGAGAGGCACTGCCACAGATAGTAGTCCCAAAGACATTGAGACAGACAGTACTGACAACATCGCATGACGGGTTGTTAGCAGGACACTGTGGGATCAGACGTACTGTAAACAAAATACAGCAGCGATTCTTTTGGCCAGGCTTATCCAGAGATGCCCAAATGTTTGTACAAACATGCGACATTTGTCAGAAGGCAGAGCATAGGAGTAGAACACCTCCCATCCCACTCGAGTTCATGCCTCGCATTCAGGAACCGTTCAAACGAGTAGCCATTGACATAGTTGGTCCGATCAATCCCCCGACTGAGGAAAAACACAGATACCTGTTGACACTCATTGACGTAGCAACTAGGTTTCCGGAAGCAATCCCCCTGAGAAACATCGACACAGTCTCGGTAGTCGAAGCTCTTTTCTCGATTTTTGCACGTTTGGGAATCCCCGAAGAAATTCTGTCAGATAGAGGTTCTCAGTTCACTTCGGAGATGATGGCAGAGTTCCGTAGATTACTGTCTATCAAAGGGGTACACACTTCACCATATCATGCCCAAGCGAACGGGATGGTCGAACGTTTTCATGCAACGTTGAAAGCTATGTTGAAAAAGCTCATGGTGAAACAACCACGCCAATGGCACAGGTACATACCAGCTCTATTGTTTGCGTGCCGGGAAAGCCAAAACGAAAGTACGGGCTTCTCCCCTTTCGAGCTCTTGTTTGGCAGAAGACCTAGAGGTCCGATGGATCTGCTAGCTGACTCTATGCTAGAGAAATCGTCATCTCATGAAGAAAAGACAGTGTGTCAGCACCTAGTTGATCTTAAAACGATCATTGCAGACACGTGTCAACTCGCTCATGATGAGGTTGACAAGGCTAGGATTAAGCAGAAAGTCTATCATGACAGAAAAGCCAGAGACAGAAAGTTTGATGTCGGTGACGAAGTTCTGGTCATGTCCCCTACCGCATCTAATAAGCTTGATTTGCATTGGCACGGTCCTTTCAGAGTCACAGAACTAGTCGGTCATGACTATCGAGTTGACATCGGAAAAGGAACGAAAGTCTACCGCGCGAACATGCTGAAAGCGTACAGGAACCGTGAGAAAGCGATCTCTCAAATCAGTTCGGTCGGTACAGCGATACCTTTCGATCAGATTCTAGGTCACGAATGGCAGAGCATCGCGACACCGCATACACCACGTGTACAGACAGAGTCGCCCACTCAAACAGCATGTGCTAACATCGCAGTGATACCTGACGAAACATGCGATGACGACACACTAAGTCCGACTTTGTGTCCACCTCCACATGACAAAACAGAATCGATAAACGACATTCGGTTCGATGAGACTCTGTCTCCGAAGCAAGTCTCAGAGATGAAAGCGGTCTTTCAGGATTTTCAGGAAATGTTCACTGCAGACCCAGGTGACTATAGAGGTTCAGTTGTTCATGAAATACGAACTACCACTGATGAACCAGTCCGGCAAAAACAATATCCGCTACCTTTTGCATCTAAACAAGCGATCATTGAAGAGGTCAAAAATATGTTGGCACTTGGAGTGATCGAACCGTCGACTTCACCATACTGCTCACCGATCGTGATCGTGCGAAAGCCAGATGGAACGATGCGTTTTTGTTTAGACTACAGAAATCTGAACAGTGTTACAGTTTTTGATGCGGAACCGATCCCTGATGTCGAGGAGATTTTCACGCGACTGTCGGACAAACTCTTCTTGACGAAGATTGACCTTTCAAAAGGGTACTGGCAAATTCTAGTGAAACCAGAAGATCGCCCGAAAACTGCGTTCCATTACTCGGTTTGATAGGGTACTATCGCCGGTATGTCCCCAACTTTGCCACACTCACAGCGCCAATGACAGATTTGTTAGCGGGAAAAGCTAAGAAAGCACTGAAATGGACGGATCAGTGTGAGAGTGCACTGAAAGAAATTCAGAGAATTTTGTCTTCTGAACCCGTTTTGCTGCTACCTGACTTAACTCTCCCTTTTGTCGTTCGTACGGACGCTAGTTCGACAGGAATAGGAGGAGTGCTGATGCAGGATCGTGATGAGGAATTACATCCGGTCTGTTTCGTGAGTAGGAAACTGCTACCGCGAGAGACTAGGTACAGTACGATTGAACGCGAGTGTCTCGGCATTGTTTGGACTTTGTCTAAACTGCAAAGATACTTGTGGGGTCAGTCCTTTGTACTTCAGACAGATCATAGGCCGCTACAGTATCTGCTGAAAGGAAAGTTTCAAAATGCCAGGATCATGAGGTGGGCTTTAACTCTACAGGAATTTGTGTTCGAAATTGAAGCCATTCCAGGTACTCAGAATGTTTTCGCAGATTTGCTGTCACGTTCTGACTGTGATCAAGTCGTTCAGGGTATTCAGTAATATCCTTTCTGAGCATCGTGAGATTAGACAGAAAAAAAAGAAACTCGGTCGTTCTTTTTTTTACCCCGAGAGGGGGGAACTGTGACAAACCGCATTTATGGGGTTTTCATTGATTTATGGGGTTTTCATTGATTGTGTGTTTGCCGTTTTCAAAAGTGTATTTTCATGTGTAGTGTTAACTAGTGTTTTAGACAGGTAGTACTGTACTGGAGTTTATCCCAGTCTACCTAACGTTTTCACGTGCGGGAAAATGCCTATGCACGGCTATAGCGGTTGCTTGAGTTTTACTCTGTACTAGAGACTGTTGTAACGCATGTAGAACTGAGTTGTTGTCAGCTTACGAAGTGAGCAATTGCGACAAAGATTGTGCGCAGTCCTACTATTGACCGGTGGAGGGAACAGGTCTCTTTTTTCCCCACCCGGCTTCTTTGTGTTCCGTATGCCATAGCGCTACAGGTATGTTTGATTTTGGAATATTGTTTGTCTGTTTCAAGACCAAGTGGATTGTTTGATAACCCTATGGATAACTTGATGCTATTATGATGTATATCTGAATGTTGGACTTCTCAAATGGTTATTTAATTAAATGAGAGAATTTTTGGTAGGATGTTTTGAACTTCATTCTTGTGAGGAATCAGTTGTGAGAATATGGTTTGAGGTTGATGATGAGGATATAAGTTTAAACTATTTGATATTGTATAGGTACTTGATAACTGGAAGGTGAATTTGTTGATAATTTCTGATATCAATTCATAACTGGAACTTTCGAGATCGATGTCAGATGTTATTGTTGTTGAAATGGAACTTTGTTCAGGATCAAAGTTAGTTTATGGAGAAGAAATACTATCCGAGATAGTGGTAGTAATTACGGGTTAATATTGTACAGGAACGACGCCGGAGACCCGGTGAGCTGACCGCATTGTAATATGTCCGCCTGATCAGCGTACACGACACCATGTTTGTCTACTATTGTCTGCCCCGTCGTTGTGGAGCTTGAAGCCAGCGACGTGTGTTTGTCTCCCTTGAGATCACGTGCAGCCATCCCGTCGAGCGCCGTGTCAAGGTGGAGCTCTCCCTGAGTCTGATGGGGTACACCATCCTCAGCGTATTATTTGTGAAGGTGTCTGCGGTCCAGCATTATTCAAGTCACTTCCAGAAGAAGTGCTTCCATTCACTCATTCCAGGAGAAGGTGAAAGATTTGAATCGCCCGGAATTCCCAGAGGAATCGTCTGGACTCAAGTGTATATATTTTCTATTCAACATCAACAAGTCTTCACCCAGTCTACAGCATCGTGTCGACCAAGCTTGTTGAGTCATCTTGTTTATTTCACTTTATTCATTTCACATCTAATTGTGTATAGTCAGTGGTTTTGTCCGCGTTGTAGTACATTTTATATCCAGGCACATATCCTTTGAATAATCGATGTGCTGGTGAAATTGGAGGTTTCTGTTTTTCAGTTGTGAACGTAATTAAGTCTTAAACTACTTTATTAATTCGTGTGATTGTCTGATTGTTTTTGTGTATAAAAGGTCTCAGTCAAAAGAATAACTATTTGCTTGTGTGTATGAAAGGGAGTGGATGACGTTTGCATGCGTGCCTTTCTGAATGTCTGTGATGTGAAAGCGGAGTGAGAGTGTGAGACCGCCTTACGTTACAAGGTGCCTGAACACAAGAACACAATAATAATAATAATAATAATTAGTAAGAATTATTAACACAGCTGCACAGCTGCCTTTGTTACTCTTAGCAAAATTCTTTATATATAGATGTACACTGCAAGGGTCAGACCCTCTCTTATGTAATTTCTTACCGTACTTAAAGTCAAGGTACCAGGTGGAACGCTATTCTGCTGCCATTATGAGTAGAAAATCAGAATTTTACAATTCCTGGCTACCGTATGGTGCCCTAGTTGAAGACTTTTGAGTATGCATGTATGTATACACCTGTATCTACTTCCCGTATGTTACTTACGTAACCTAGTATCCGGTACCCATTCTGAGCAGTTTAGTACAGCTACCCTCGTGTGTGTGTGTGTGTGTGTGTGTGTGTGTGTGTGTGTGTGTGTGTTTGCCTTCAAGTCTTTCCTTCTTTTTTGTGATTTGATGTTGTGGTGTATTTGTTATATCTTTGTCTTTGTACTTTGTGTGTATACTTTGTCATATGTCAGATAAAAAGGATCAATTAAAAAAAGAATTATTAACAGCTGATATTCTAACTACTCAAATGGAAACAGTGAAATCGTGAGCAAAACATAATCCCTCGATATAACAGACACAGAGCTCACCTCTGTTCATCCCAGACTGAGCGATATCCGAAGTTCTGCAGAAGCGTCTCTTTCAGTAACAATTGTACCGATTCTTCCATTTCTTCATATGACCAAATTACTAACTAACCATTACTGATATAATTACAACCATAATAGTAATAACGACTCTTAGACGAAGAAGAAGGACAAGTGACGAATTCACAGAAGTACAGCTCCGATAAAGTCTGCTGGCAAAATGGGACAAGACACTAACCGAGTTTCGAGGGAAAGAACTGAGCTCTACGCGTGTTTCACGGGAATGGGGAGAAACTTCGCTTTTTCGTATGACACTGACTACACGCACAAAAACGCGATGCGTGGAAACCCCTTTTCACGAGTTAACACAAACCTTCAGACGGGGCGATGGCACAAACTCCGCTTCAGCGATTCTTATTAAAAAAAAAACAAAAAACAAAAACAACCCTCTGTAATATAAAGCGCTTTGCCCTGGTAACCACATAAAGTAACATACCCCCTCCCCCTCCTCAAAAAACAAAAACAAAACAAAACAACAACAACAACAACAACCGAACACACAAACAAGGGTGGGTGGGTGTTTGGGGGTTTAACGTCCTTTTCCACCATATACGGGTGATATCAAAGACTGGGCAACGACGAAGAAGCCAGCACAAATAAAACACCCCCCCCCCCAAAAAAAAAAAACAAAACAAAAAAACACAACAACAACAACAACAAAAACACCAAAACAACAACAACAAACAAACCAAAAAGAGGGGGGGGGGGAAGAGGAGTGGATGAAAACAGAAAGAAAAAAGATTCTTTTGCAATTCTTTTTCAGTTGTGACTACTACTACTGCTACTACTACTACAATCAATATCATCAAAATTTAACAAGTTTCACACAATGAGCAGAAAAAGCACTTTAAAGAAAAGGTAGTGGATAGAAAATTATGCACTTACCCATACAAAAAACAACGACTTGCAAAACAGTCATTTTGCGGGCAGCACGGCCAAGCCTTCGGAACGAAAATCAAACACTCCACGCTTCAGCTCAGATATTCGAGAAATGTTTTCAGAAAACCGAACAGCGCAACTGTATCTAGACATGCATCGCCAGAGATCTAATATCTGACATCACAAAACCATGTTCGGCCACTCTAAAAAAAACCCAAAACAACAACAAAAAACCAGCAGGCATATGTCCGCGGTCCACCGCCCGCGCGCTCGTGCGTGAAAGCATCGATAATCAATGACATCCTATTCAAATGTGTTGAAAGCTAATCTAGTTTGAGTTTGCATGTTGATGTATTGATGCCTTTTGCGTCTTTTGCGGGCGATTTTATACCGGTGCAGTTGGAACGTAACTCCCCTTAAACATAGGGGATTCAGAACAGTCGCGCGAAAGAGCATTTGACTTGCTCGGGTGCTCGAATGTTCGGGTCGTGAGTTCGAATCCTGGCTTGAAGCTAAAAAATTGAGCTGGCTTTTTCCTTGTTGCTCTGTCTTTGACATTACACTTATGTGGTGAAAAAGGACGTTAAACCCCGAAACACCCACCATCTCTAAGCCGGCTCTTAAATGGGCACTGAGGAGCGCCACAGTGCTGTCCAAAGTTGTGATTTGTTGGATTTCCGCCGCTGTGGCGTCATCACAACCTGGATTTCAAATAGCCACAACTGTGACTGTGGTTTCCACAACAGATTCTGACTCGCTGTACTACGTCACTCGGCGCGCCAACATGGCGGACAGTGCATCTTAAATCGGTTTGTCACCGAGCACAGCTGTGTTCAGTTTTGTAGTTAGTAGACACACCGAGCGCAACGACTGTGATGTGCACATGTGTGTTTCGCTGCGCTACTTTGTGTGCAAAGCTTCAGCCTGCTACTCACTCTGGTGCATGCGACATTATTTTTTATTTTTCAATTTTTTTTATTTTTTTTTTGGGGGGGGGGGGGGGATAGTTAGCGTGCAAACTTGATATTTGAGCGTGCGTGTATACACGGGAGCGGGACAGGCACCGTAAACAGGTCTGCACGTGATTTTGACTCGATTTGGAAAAGACAAATCCATCCAAATTCCTGCCCACCAGGGATTCGAACCGGGCGGCTCAGAATCCGAAGTCAGATACCGTAACCACTACACCAAATCCCCTTGTCATTATTTTTCGTGGGAGACACCCAGAATACCTGAGCACCGCCTGGCTGTCTGATTACCCAAATTCAGACGACCCTTTGTCTTGTGTTCGGTCGATGTGAGTCAGACGAAAGATTATGTCGACGGTCTCTTGTCGACGTGTAGCTTGGAGCGTGATTTGGCAATGTTGTCGCACGGACATGGTGAATTCTGTGCAGTGTTCTCGGCTGGCTGACTTCGATTTGCCAGATTGGATCTTGATGTCTAGAGGATGTTTGCATTAGTTTCCAGGGCTTGCGTCACGTGTTCAGAACAGGAGGGAATTCAGCTTGAAAGAGGGTCGAAGTGTTTGTGCAAGTGTTCGCGGTTTATTAACCTTGCCTGTCGATTGGCTGGGGGGGGGGGGGAGGTTGGACATTTGATGTTGTTGTTCAGTGCTCGTCTATCGAAAACTTTATAAGTCTGGCAGTGATGAAAATGACAAGGGTATCTGGCCTTGTGGAGGTTGAAAAGGTTGGCGAGGGGGTGGCTTGGTTTTTGTGGAGGGTGGGAGGTGGGAGTGCGGTGGAGGTCATGGTGGACTTCTGTTTTGCTGTCATACAGTGCTCAATTATTGGAAACTTTTTAAGTCTGTGATTACTGGGGGAACTGTGGCTACCCTGACTACATAACTGCTACCAGTGTTCCCGATTACGCACAGGTGTGCGTATTCGTACGCACAAAACTTTTAAATTGACGCACAAATTTGAGAACAGCGCGTCATAGGTGACGCACGTTTTTCGTCTCGACGTAACAAACAGTATTTTGACCAACACTCTCCCGGACTGGCTGAAGCACCCTGGGACACGTTTTGTCCAGTCATAATGCACTGTTTGGTAAGCGTGCGGGTTCCTCGCCTTGCCAGTTCGCTCTGGCTGACACGCTACAATTCACATACATCTCTCCTGCATGAATGCTTCTGTAAACATGCCACAACGACAAATGGTTTTGACTTTCAGACTGTTTATACCAAAATACCATGGACCCTCAAAATTTACAAAAGGACCCTCAAATATATGGAGAGAGGGTCCCAAAGACCGTTGTATTTTTGAAGGGAACACTGCTGCTGCTACTACCAGTACTACCACTTCAACTATTTTTACAACTACTACTACTAATAATGATTAGTACTTGTTTAGCGCTTAATGTCACAGGAAAGCAACTCATAGCGCCACACACACACACACTCACGCACGCACGCACACACACACACACACACACACACACACACACACACACACACACACACACACACACACGCACGCACACGCACACACACACACACACACACACACTGACATGCACAACCGGGCCTGATGCAGATGAACAACTGCAGTCAAAGGCACTGAAAAAATGGCAGACTACTTATAAGTGTGAAAGGCCTGACGGAAGAGATGGGTTTTCAGGTTCGATTTGAACTGGGACAGTGTGGGAAGATCACGAAGTTCGACCAGCAGCGAGTTCCAAACATTTGTGGCAAAGAAACTGAAGGAGCGTTCGCCTGCGGTTTTCATGTTGCGTTTGGGTACTTTAAGGCGCTTTTCATCGGCGGAACAAAATGTGCAAGACGAGTGGTAAGCAGACAGCGAGGTAGACAGATACGGAGGAAGACCGAGAGCCCTCAAAGAACCGGTATGCAAAGGTTACTACTTCTACTGCTACTGTTACTACTGCTACTACTACTACCACACACACACACACACACACACACACACACACACACACACACACACACACACACACACACACACAGAGCTTTGCTAGCTCACGTGATCAAAATGGTATATAAAGCATTGCGATGTTTAACACCAGTCATAATTATGGAAGGTCCCTTCAACTGAGAAGTGCTTTGTATGGAAATCAGATCCTATGAAACTTTGCATATGCTGACCAGAAATACCATGTCTATACCTTTCCAGTATATAACAATAAGCGCATTAATATAGGCGCTTTATCCCCAATATTTGGCTCAAAGCGCCGCGAGCTATGCCCAACACGCACGCTCACGTGAATCACACGCATTCTCTAACACACTGGACCTGAACACATTACAATCACGTGGTTCGAAGGGCCAGCTCAGCAATTTAAGTTTCGGAAGTTTAGAATTGCTTTTATTTTTTAATTTTGTGGGCTGAACATTTCCACAGCAGAAGGAACCCCCGACGGTCGACTCGAATGTGAACGGTGCCACATACGAGAAAGAAAAATTCTTCGCCCCTAGTAGGACACGAACCTGACCTCTCGCATTGGTGACTGAGTCTTAACCACTAGACCACCGCCCGCCCCAGTGTTTGACCATAATTATGGTTGTAAACCTTACACACCTGGGCCTGCATGTAAAACTCGAGGTTAATTGAACCCACGGCCACGGGCCTAACCCAGATTAAGACAAAAGAAACCCCAAAACAAAATTAAATTAAAAAAAAGGAAGCGAAGAAAAGAAGAAAAAATCCTTCTCTAACGGCTTAGGCACCATGGAATGGACCGGCTTCCCGGTTAAACAAACAAACAAACAAACAACAACAACAACAAAACCCAACCCTATAGCTAGTTTAGTTCGAAGTTAGACTTTAACACGGGGCTAAAATCCCTACCCTTGACACACAGACTCAGTCCACAGCTTTAAAACGTCCATTAAGACACACCTGTTTTTATCACAACAACAATGATGAGTGAATAGCAGACACTGCATGTGTGTGTGTGTGTGTGTGTGTGTGTGTGTGTGTGTGTGTGTGTGTGTGTGTGTGTGTGTGTGTGTGTGTGTGTTCTTTTAGCTATTTTAGTGCTTTTTTATCTTTCTAGGAGCTTTTAGTTTCTTTTAGCTATTTTACCTCTGTAAGCGCTTAGAGCTCACAGAGAATAAGCGCAAATAAATAGTCATTATTATTATTGTTATTATTATTATATGCGGGCCCTGGGTTAGGCCCGTAGCCGTGGGTTAAATTAACCTCGAGTTTTACATGCGGGCCCTGGAGAACGTGACACAGCTTCAGTCGTAAGTCCAAGATAACACAATGGCTTCACATGTGCATACATCAAAGCACGCGTAAAATATTGCACCTGTCGGCAGTGTGTGCGTGTTCAGCGTTCAGCGACAGCCAGTCATCAGTGTAAAGAGCCTGTTCATGGATTTTCTGCTGTGTGATATAGCGAAGGGTGCTTGACTGCTCGACGTCCGACCGCGCATGCCCATGAAATTTACAATACTCTTTAAAGGGATCAACTTTCAAGGCTCAATGGGAGATGATCGATATCGCTTTAATCGTTGAAGTTTTCAAAGAAATGTTAGGTACGACAACAAACAAACGAAGAGACAAGCAAGTAAACAAACAAATAAACAATCATGGGATCAAATAGAAACGGAAACGGTAATGACTGCGAAGTGGTTACAAGTTAAGCAAATAAAAGCGACACAAAAGGGACAGAAACCACTTAACTTTGACAAAGGACGGACAAACTTTGACTTTGACATACTCCATGCAAAAAACAAAATTGCAAAACCTGCTGTCATGTCTCAACAGTGACTTCTGTCAAGGGCCCCAAAGGAAAAATGACCATCAAACGCCACTTCACATGCGACAGTACAAACCTCATAATAAAAATATACGCCATCATCTGTACCGCATGTCACAAACTGTATGTTGGGGAAACTGGACGTAGCCTGGCAACACGCTTTGCTGAACATATCGCCGACACCAGACACAACAGAATAAAACCCGTTGCCGTGCATTTCAATTCTGCAGGCCACTCCATCTTAAATATGACTGTAACTGGCCTGTGGCTTATGCACGGTGACGCCACAGACAGACGCGACATGGAGTCGCACATTATTCAGCGCCTGGGAAGTCAGGCCCCGGGTGGTTTGAACGAAAAGCCGTAACATAACCCTCTGAACTTTTTTCACACACAATCCATGGTCCTGTGTCACCAAAGGATGGGTGTTGTGATTGCTAATTTTCACTATTCTTTTTTGTTCTTTTCTGCCCACCATTTTTTTTTTCACACACAGTCCATGGTCTTTTGTCACCTAAGGATGGGTGTTGTGATAATTTTGCTATTTTTTCTGGTCCTTTTCTCGCCCACCCTTTGTTTTTTTTTTTTTTTTTTCCCGCGCCGTGTATGTCAGTACGTCCGCAGAGTTACCTTTTGCTTGTTTGTTGAAGTTATGTCCCATTTGTTTATGTCCTGAAGAAGGCGTAAGCCGAAACGTCGACCTGTGCCGTCCTTTGTCAAAGTTAAGTGGTTTCTGTCCCTTTTGTGTCGCTTTTATTTGTTTAATCATGGGATCAATAAAGTATTCTGTAAACAAACAAGATGCACGCGCCTCTGTGTGTGTGTGTGTGTGTGTGTGTGTGTGTGTGTGTGTGTGTGTGTGTGTGTGTGTGTGTGTGTGTGAGAGAGAAAACCAAATAGTTATCGATCACAATGGTACGATTTCCGCATTTATGTACATTCTGT